>OX451739.1:84515550-84911744 GCA_948472305.1 Vicia faba | reverse complement strand
TCTGATATTACGAGTAATCGTCTTTTGTTTCGCATGTAAATATTCATGAGCAGCAATTAATATCAAATGCATATATCAAAAATGAACATTGGATGTTCTTGCAAAACAAAACAGAAAAAAAGAAAACAATTTGAAATTTCTTTGTGAAAATGAATTGTATTAACTCTGAAAATGAATTGTACAAGAGGTTGACGTCCTAGTAAGAGAACGCCGCCGAACAATTGAGTTTATACAATTCGTGAAAAGCAAAGAAAAACAGCTATGTGAATAATCCCAATGGGTTCCAACTCTGCTATTTCCTTTATGTCCTTGAGCATCTCATCACTTTGCTACTTGGTTGAAGGTAGATCAGATTGATTAGTGTCATCCGAGCTTGATAGTTGATACCGAAGTCTGGTTGCAAGGTGATCCAATGAGGCATAGTGTTACGCTTTAATCCCTAATTTTTTCTTGGACCGCCCTTTCGGGTTTTCAGTCCACCGGGATACCCTTTTTTTTCCCAAGCCGCCTTTTCAGGTTTTTGACTTGCCAGGTGTACAGATTTTTTCGTTTTCATCCCTTATTTTTGCCCGAACCCTTTTGGTTCGCCGTGAAGCCCTTATTTTTGCCTAGGCCAGTCGACCTAGCGGGTCTTTGATTATGCGTAGTATCTTTTCACTATGTCTGCATTGACGGGGTGAGGAAGGTCGTCACCATCTATGGTGGTTAGGATCATAGCTCCTCTTGAGAAAATGTTCTTAACCACAAATGGCCCTTCGTACGTAGGGGTCTATTTGCCCCTAGGATCACCTTGTGGCAGTATGATGCGCTTGATCACTAGATCCCCAACTTGATACTCTTTTCGTTTAACTTTCTTGTTAAATGCCTTGATCATCCACTTTTGATACGTTTGACCATGACAAATAGCAGTAAGTCTCTTTTCATCGATTAAGTTCAACTGATCAAGCCGGGTCTGAATCCAGTCATATTCGCTCAGACCTACGTCCTTTATAATCCGAAGAGAGGGTATTTGAACTTCAATGGGCAAGACTGCCTCCATACCATATACCAAGGAATAGGGTGTTGCCCCTGTTGACGTTCGCGCTGAGGTGTGGTACCCATGAAGAGCAAATGGTAACATCTCGTGCCAATATTTGTATGTCACCGTCATCTTCTGCACAATCTTCTTAATGTTCTTATTAGCCGCTTCAACAGCCCCATTCATCTTCGATCGGTAAGGAGGAGAGTTGTGATGTTGTATCTTGAACTGTTTGCAGAGCTCGGTGATCATCTTATTATTGAGATTTGTACCATTGTCCATAATGATCCTCTCAGGTACACCATATCGACATATCATATTGTGCCGAATAAACCGTTCCACGACGTTCTTGGTCACTGTAGCAAAGGAAGCTGCTTCAACCCACTTTGTAAAGTAATCAATCACTACCAGGATGAAACGATGCCCGTTAGACGCAGTAGGTCTGATCTCACCAATCATATCAATGCCCCATATTGCAAAGGGCCAAGGAGCCGTCAAAACATTCGCATATTTGACATCAATAGGGTAGTGTAAGTCATCATATATTGTCTCAGCCGGCGAGTAGCCCATGCCAAAGCGCAGCAAGTTTTCTCAAGCAACGAGTATCGAGTCTCGCGGTTGGTAAACTTTTGCTAAGGTAGTAAATAGCATGCTCTTTTCGGCCAGACTCGTCATGCCGACCCAGCACGCACCCCCATTGAATTGTCCAACATTTGTCAAGTATAAGATCACAGGTCTTCCTTCAACTGGAGGCATCAGAATTGGTGGCCTTTGGAGGCTGTATGACCCTCTCTTCCTGTAGTAATAATCTAGCAAGTTCACCAGGCACTTTGCAATCATCCTCACCTTCGTCCTTGGCTTGGTTGATCGGATTTTCGAAGTCATAATTGGCAGTAGCATAGTCATTATCAGTGGGATCCAGAGTGGATGTGGATCATGATATGTGAGTGTGTGTAAGACAATAGATGTTTTGATAAAGTGCAAGATAGAAAAGAAAAACAAGGAGCGCAAAATTCGTAATGCAAGGAAACGTCCAATGTTTTATTGATGATATATGGAAATGACACATAATAAGCCCTCAAACAAAGCCACGGTGTCTCGGGCAAGGCACTGGGCCGTAAAAGTTTTAAACTGTCTGTCACAAAACTCAAAATAAAAGTCTTATTACTGTGTAATAAAAGAAATGGGCACAAAGTCCTTTGCCGTCCAATTTCTTAATCCGTCGTCGGTAGTTGGGTAAATCCAGCTGTCAAAATCAAACTCTTCATCATCATCTTCAATTGCATTCACTTTCGGATTAGTGATACGCAGGGGAGATCTTCCAATTCGCACATGCCGAACAGCCCTTTGAGCTTCTGCAGTAAAACCCAAACCAAACTTGTCAGTCTTGTGTGCAAAGTCAGGGAGTTGGCCCCAATTCGCACACCCACCTTTTCAATAACATCCCGGACATCCTTGAGGGAAGCCATCTTCATTGGAGGATCTTCAACAACAATTTCAGTCAACGCCAGAGTCTGGGGGACTTCTTCAAAGTTTTGACATGGGGTTTCAATGAACTCCCCATCCATTTCCACATACCTAAAAGAGTTAAGGTGGCTCACCATGTACTCCTCTTCTCCTTGTACTGTAACAATTTTCCCCTTCACTGGGTATTTCAACATCTGGTGGAGCGTAGAAGTTACTGCCCCAGCTTTATGGATCCACGGGCGACCCAACAGACAAGAATAAGATGGTCGAATGTCTATCACATAGAATGTAGACGCGAAAGTCTGGGAACCAACCTTAACGGGAACATCCACCTCTCCATGTACCATCCTTTTGGACCCGTCAAAGGCCCTAACCACAATATTACTCGGCTTCAGTACCAACCCTTCACAGTCTAACCAGTCTAACGCTTTCTTAGGTAAAACATTTAACGAGGACCTAGTATCCACCAACATGTGAGCTAGAGTAGTGCCCCTGCACTCGATGGAAACATGCAGAGCGTCATTGTGATTCTTTCCTTTGGCAGTCAAATCTGCGTCGGAGAAACCTAACCTGTTATCAGCGATCAAACTAGCCACACAATCTTTGAACTGATCAACAGATGTCTCCTACGGCACATGCGCAGTTTTCAGGAAAGCAATCAGAGCCCTAACATGGGCTTCTGAGCATAGCAATAAAGACAACAAGAGATCTTTGACGGGGTTTACCCCAGCTGTTCGACTACGTTGTAGTCGCTTTTCTTGATGATCTTTAAAATTTCCTCTATCTCCTGTCTAGAGGCTTCAACACTAATCTTCTTCGGCGCCTCCGTCTGGGCAGGCTCACCGGTGATCCCTTTGCCCCGAGTGTCAGATGACTCGGCGACAGGGGTAATGATTGGAACATGAACATAGACAGTAGCAGATGTACTGGCAGGTGAAATAGTAATAGGCTTCCGAATAGTTGGTGGGGAGATCTCAGGAGAGAAAAGTCTTCCGCTTCGGGTGACTTTGCTAGACCTAACAATATTGCTGATATCAGTATCAGCCTCTTCAACCCTCGAGTCTTGTTTAATCCCATGATAATATACATCGGCCCCATAGTGCCACGGGACAGCCTTATCCGATGTGTAAGGGATAAGTCCAGGAATAGTAATGATCAAAGGAGCAACTCTCGGAACAGATGTAATTCTAACAGGATTTCTCGAGGAAGCCTTGGAAGAATTGGAGGAAATTATGATTATGGAAACATCTTCAACAGGAACTAATGGAACCAAAGTTTTCTCGAACAATATCTCTTTGTTATCCATCAGGCGTTGAACACCTGACTTCAATAGATGGCAACCAATAGGCAGGATGGAACATGGGTGGCAACCTTCGCCACAGCCCGAAAATAAACCGGCCAATAATAAGTTCTTCTTCACGGTCAACAACGGAGTAGAAATGTCTTCCATAGATGTTACAAACGAGTCATCGTCCACAGCATTTACTCCATGCTTGGGCATAGGAGTAGTCATGACATTAGGCTTTTCTGGCGCTTCAAACTCAATCTCCTTAGCATCAATCAGATCTTGTACCTTATTCTTCAAAGCCTAGCAGTTGTTTGTATCATGCTCCGGGCTATTAGAGTGATAAGCACAGCGGGCGTTTGGATTATACAGTGGTGATGTAGTACTAGGATTCTTTGGAGCTTCCCTCAGAGTCACCAAGTTTGTCTTCAATAATTGCGGAAAAATTTGAGATAGAGTCATAATGAGCCAAGTATCTTGTCTTTGCAGCCTCTCTACTATTTGCTGAGCGTTGCGTTGTGGGGCAATAACAGGTCTTGATATAACTACCGCATTAACTGCTTGGTGGCATTCAGGTCGATTCTGGCTCCTCGAGCTGTAAACTGCACTAGATTACTTCTTGAAAGGCTTCTTCTCTGTACTTGACGAAGCACCTTTCTGTATCTTGCCGCTCTTGATACCGGCCTCAACTCTCTCCCCAGTCATAATCAATTCAGTGAACCCGGATAATGAACTACCAATCAAGTGATTGAAGTACGGACCAGACAAAGTCCCAAGAAACATATCCACCAACTCCCTATCAGCCAGAGGGGGTTGTACTCTTCCAGCAAGATCTCTCCACTTCTGAGCGTAGTCCTTAAAACCTTCGCTCGCACCCATAGACATACCCTGAAGTTGAGTACGCGTGGGAGCAAGGTCGACATTATACTGGTATTGCTTGTAAAAAGCAGCAGCAAGGTCCTCCCAGTTGCGGATATTAGCTCCTTCTAGTTGATAGAACCATTCAAGTTGAGTCCCTGACAGACTATCTTGAAAGAAATGAACCCAGAGGTTCCTATCGGCAGTATATGGTTGAATCTTTCTGACATACGAGCGGAGGTGTAACTTCGGGCAGGAGACCCCGTCATACTTAGCAAAGACAGGAGCTTTAAAATTGTGTGGGATCACCACCCCAGATGCCAAACCCAAATCTTCGAAGTCCAACCCAGGTATCTTCTGGATCTCCATTGCACTTAGTCGGTCTTCAAGTTGTTTATACCTATCCTCGGCAGGAGGATACTGGTCTTCATCAAAATATGTGTCATTGTCAGAAACCACAGGGCTAGGACCCTTCCTTTCTTCTTGATTCTCTCCCCCTCCAGATGAGTGAGACAAATCAACTTCCTCTCGCAACCTGTTCCCAAATCTGTGACCCATATTCAGAAGGACCGTCTTCTTCTTCTTCTTCTTCTTCTTCTTCTTCTTCTTCTTCTTCTTGTCTTTCAAGATAAGAGTCTTTAAATCTTTCTGCCCCTTGGCCAGGTTCAAGAACATTTCCTGGAACTGAGCATTTTGAGCTTGAAGAGCCTTAATAGCTTGATCAGTAGGTGTTTCAGAAGACATGATTGCTGAAATAAACAGCGAAGAAGATGAGAAACCTGTAAGGGTACCTGTGATGAGGTGCATGGGAATGGAATGCGTATGAAATGATTTCAAAGACTTAGGGAGATTCAAATTTGTAAACCAAAATAAAACACACTTTCATTAGATTAAAACTTGAAACAGTGTTTAACAAATGCCTTTAAGGCGTTACAAAAGAAATACTGGAAAGAAAATTTAAACTTGAAATAACAAAAGACATCAGCGCTCCCATGGTCGTTTTCCTTTCGTGCTGACATAATCGTTGATTGTCCTCTCAGTCTCCAACTGCCTTGTAAGCCTTAGGATCTTCCGTTCCTGTTCATGATACTTCTCTCTGTAAGTATCTCGTTCTTCCCTTAACTGGATCCAAGACCTCTTCAATGCCACTATATCAGTAGGCATGTATGGATGGAGTACCGTCTAAGGAACCCCCTTCTTCATCAGTATGCTCTACAATCACCGGCAGAACAGCTTCATATGGCATCCCTAGCTTTTGAGCACGGGCTCGAACCCACTGAATATATGGTTGCATTGGGAGAGAAGTCTTCATTCCTAGCTCATGTGGATCAGACCTGTTAACCATATCCCAGGCTCGTATAAATCGGCGGCGATGTCCCTCAACATCCCCCATGAAGTCAAAGACAATTCCTGTAAGTAGCAACTCATAAGGACCGTCCCTTCGAGCTTGTCCAAACTGTCGTAAGGCCAAACAAGGATTATAGGTTATCCCTCCTCTAATTCCAAGCAAAGGAACATTGGGTTATTCTCTGCACCGATCAATGACAGCTACCTCTTCCATGTCTTTAGTACTCCAGATGATGTCCGTATGAGCAAGGGACATGATTCTGTAAGCCCAACCCATACCTTCCTCATTCTTCAATACAGATTTGGAGAGGTGATAAATAAACCACCTCGCCAGCATCGGTGCACAACACATAAGGGTTCCCCTTTTCCGAGCAGTACGGGCGTAAAGAGCATGTAGAGTATCACCTAAGAGAGTAGGCACTGGTTTACGGAACATGAAGATCTTGACTGTGTTCACATCGACGAAAGAATCTGAATTAGGCAACAGAACTAAGCCATAGATGAGGAGTGCCAGGATGTCTTCAAATGCTTGAAAGTCCAAACTGTCCCAGAGCTGTTGAGTTTGATCAATCAAGAACTTAGCCGGGAAGCCTTTAACCCCACTCTGAATGTCCCAGTTAGACACTACATCAACCTTTGTTAGATGGAGGGCTGAAGCAATATCCTCTGGCCTAGGAGCTATCTCTAAACCTGTAAAGGGTGTCTGCTCTAGAATAGATATGCCAAGTAAATCAGAGAACTCCTCTAAAGTAGGGACCAACTGATAGTCTGGGAAGGTGAAACAGTGGTGCAACGGGTCAAAGAACTGGAACAAGACGCTCATCATTTGCTCATCCAACTTGTAAGTGACCAGGCTGAGGAGATGACCATGTCTTCTGACAAAGGAAGAAGTATCAGGAACTTTTGAAACCAACTCTCTAAGCAGAGCAGGTATCTGCACGAAGTTGATCCGAATGGTATTTCTATGCATAGATGCCATGATCTGCAAAACAGAACAAAGATGAATCCCCTCGGTCTTTGAAATGGTTAGTCTAATGAAATATGCATGCGATGTCATGATGCATGATGTCATGATAAAAGCACACCACGAGTATCACAGATAGCAAACATGGTAAGGGCAAACAAGTCACACAGTAGCCCTTAAATTTCAGGCCGGCATGGAGTTTAGGTATTTACCCTCTTTCAGTTTAGTTGGTTCAACCTGTCCTAGTAATAGTAACCGGGTTCTAGAGGATCTCAATATCACTGACCATCCTCGATCGGTCATAATTCCTGTTTAGCAACCTTTTCTTGCGGCCGGAATCATCGCGAGAGTATGGTCTCAATGAGTGTAGCATGCTGCTACTTTTCTATGGCCAAGTTGGTCAATTATAGGTTCTAAGGTCAGTTGATGCTTAATGACCCATTAGCAGCCCCATACTCTCCTTGTTCCTCCATAAGGGATATCGATACCAACTAATGTGTCACACCAATGTAGCTACTGCTTCAACCGTATCGATCTACGCCGTACAGTTCCCTCACAGTCTATTGCTACTTACCTAACAGGTGTCCCCAGATCCGGGTTAGGATCTATAGTAACTCCGATACAAAGCCCACAAAGATAAAGCAAACAGATCAAACAATTGAAAATAATATAATGAATTAATCCTAAGGTACACCCCACTTATAACTCCCCAGCAGAGTCACCAGTTCTGTGATACGATGGCCAGAACCGGGACGTGGTTTCCCTTATTTCGTTAAGGAAATTTGCTGGTTTACATTTTGCGTTTGTGTTTGCAAAATGTCGCGGTAAGCAAGAGTCTCCACCAACTTTTATTTTATCCAACAAGGAAAGGAAAAAAGCACAAAAAAATTCCTTTTTCGAGATATTTCTGAGTATGGGGGGTAGATTATAGAAAGGGAAGGTATTAAAAAAAATTTCTTTGTGTTTGCGGGTTTTGAAAAGTTTTTGTTTTAACTTCGATTTAACTCTTGCTTATGTCTTCAAGAGTGTAACGAAGTGTTTTTGAAAACTTTGTTTGTAAAGGAGTGTAAGTGTGAAAAAGTTGTTTTGATTGAGCAAGTACTTAAGAGCTAGTCTACCTACTCGAAAAAAGAATCATTCTATGTTTGTTTCCTTTAGACAGCGCTATCCCACTATTAGTGAGTAGGTAGCACCGTCGTTGGAGTTTGAAGGGTCAATTCGAAAGGGACGTACGGTCACTAAAGCAATGTTAGGATGTCTTAGTAGTAACCCTAATGTCTTAGATCATTTATCCGAGGCAACAATATCCGAGGCAACTTTTCCGAGGAAACTTGATCTTTGGACAAAAGGACGACCACTAAAGCATCCTATACTTAATGACCGTTTACCGAAGGCAACCAAGTGGGAGTGTACCCTAGGAGTGCGCATGTGCGAGTGATTCAATTTCAGATTATTTTATCTTTGCACATTTAAGGTGATCTAACTGTTTTAAAGTTAACATACATTCTTGTTATGCAAACCCTAATTATTCATACATCTAACAGTTGATAATTTGTGGAATTTAAAATGCGGAAATTAAACTAAGCTATTACAAGGCTTCAGGTATTTACATATCAAAAAACAAACCCTTTGAAATTAAAGCGATAATGAAAATTAAAAGCCCTAATTAAAACTGTTACAAACTGTGAGCAGATACAATAATTGGGTAAAAATAATAATAAAGCGCACGATGAAAATTAGATCGACGAGAAAATAGGGTTTTGACCCTCCTAACCAAAATAAAGATGTTTTTGTTGTTTTTAATATTTTTTAAAGAAAAGAATTAAGTTTTCTAAATTAAATACAAAAATTAATTAGTGATTAAATTAATTAATAAAAATAATGGCCTATTTTTGGTTTTTTGGTTATTTTAGGAAAAAAATAAAATATAATTAAGTTAGTAATAAAACCTATTTATTCTAATTAATTTTAATTATTTGCAAAAAAGAAATTAAAGTTACCTAAACTAACAAACCTAATTAAATTAATCAATTTTTAAATAAAAATAAAACCTAGACCTAATTTGTGAAAAATAATATTTTTGTGATTTTTGATAAAAAGAAAATTAATTTTTGGTTAGTAAATAGATTAAATAAAATAATTAAATGAAATATGAAAAAGAAAAAGAGTAAGAAATGGGCCTGAAAAGCATTTTTGGGGGGTGCAAACAGTCAGAATTCTGGGCCCAAAAGAGAAGGTCCACGTTGACCTTGAGGATCCCATGTTGCATGTTGACTGTGGCTCATGGTGGTCTCTCCTGGATGGCCATCAGATTTAGCCATCTGGCCACTTGGCGTACCAGATCTGGAGGGAGTATGATAGTCTTTATGCTTGCAAACGCACATGATTACTGAAAAGAAAATAATATCAAAGGAATGAGGGACCTGGGATTCGAACCCAGGCCCCAAGGCAATTTCCAGCGCTACACTCACCACTGCACCACTTTTTTTTGTTATACATATAATGAAAAATAAGAATAAATATATAAAACAAAGAATTATTGGAAATTTTGCGCGAAAATTCAAACGGGCGAATCAGGTAGAGCCACGCCATCATGCCTGTCCTTGGATCCGTTGGTAAAAGTGAAACACTTTTACCTACGGACGTTTGTCCATAGCTATAACCCTGTTCATTCTCAAAATCAAGCACAAACATGATAAATGAAAAACAAAGCCATGGTTGAATTCGTCTCATCATTCTGAACACAATGGTACCCGTCATCAAAGCTAATTTCACCTATAGACAAAAAACCTAATTCGAAGCTTCGAAACCTAGCCATGGTGAAATCTTGTATAGGCTATATAAATGCAATTAAATCATACAACAAGCTTGCATATGTCTCATAGATCAAGAATATATGACTAATTCATGTTAACAATGCCTAAATCGTGCTAACTGTGATACGGTGGGAGAACTGACTTGATGTTTTGCGTTTGTATTCGCACTTGTTCGGTTTAGCAAGAGTCGCCACCGACTTTTTATTTTATCCTAAGGAAAGGTTAAAAAGCACAGGAAAAACCTTTTGAGATGTTTCGTGGGTTCGGGGGGTAGATTATGAAAAGGGAAGGTATTAGCACCCTTTTCATCCATGGTTATCCATGGGCTCTTAGTTACTTGTTTTAGATCACTTGCCTTGATTTTCAATTGCTTGAAATGGTGGTGTGTGTGTGTGTGTGTGTTTGAAAATAGTTTGAAAAAAGGCCTTGTCTAGGCAACCGTTGTAACAATTCTTTACTCGAATGTTTTACAAAGGTGTGTATCTTTTCGAAAAGATGTTTCAGATGTTTTTGGAAGTTGTTTTGAAAGTGTTTGTGGAGTGGGTTTTGAAAAGTAGGCAAGTGTGTTTTGCAAGTTTGATCAGGTAACTACGAGTTGTCTACCCCTAAATTTACTCAAAGGTTTTTCTCATGTTTTAACCCTTTTAACAATTTTGTTCCACCATTGTATTTGGTGGACAATCTTGCGTTAGGATGTTAACGGGACAGGCGCGGGTCATCGATTAGACCATGAATGCCATGGTGCCAAGTGTCTTTGGAAATTTGCTTGAAGGGACTATGATCATTTTGATTAGGCAACTTTCGAAAGCGTCATCGAGGGACTATGATCATTTTGATTTGTTTTGTTTTGCCAAAGAACTCAACGTGCAAGCATGGCCCATTTTGGAAGGCAACGAGTGGGATTACCCTAGGGGTGCAAGTGTGAATGGTGTATTGATTGTCATGCATTTGTCTTGTATTAGGTTATCTCGCGTTTGATTTTATTTACATACAAACCCTAGGTCTAACCATGGTATATTTGAAAGCGATAAATTGCGAGAATTTAAAGTCTACGCTATTACAAATAAGTATCCGGGAGTGGGGGTACAAATATTTACAAATGGGGATGAGACTTATTGGGAGAGTAGTGTCCAAATAATTTACAACCAAATCGAATCAATTGCAATGTAAAATGTAGCAATGTACAAAGATAAGCAAATGTATAAGAATAGAGCAATGTAAATGTATCAATGTATTTGTGTAAGTGTATGTGATTTATTTACAAGTGATAAAATGTATTTACTTAATGCAATATTAAGTATTTTATTTATTTTTTGTATTTTTGTTAATATGTACAAACAAAAGATTTAATAAAAGAAAAGAAAATGTTTTAAGAAATTCTATTTTTTTTATGTATTGATGTTTATATACAAAGGTTCTTTTTTTTTAGTTGACAAAAAGTTCTAAAGAAAAAAAAATGTTTAAACCTAATAATAAAAGAAATCTAATATTTATATATTAAGTATGATAAACAATATTAGTAAGGTTTTTTACAAGAAAAAGAAATTAATATATTATTTTATTTATAAACAAAAATGGCGTATATTAGTTCAAATTATAAAAATAAAAATAAAATGATAAAAAAAAGGTTAGTTTATAAGTATTAAAAAGAATAAAGATAAATGAAAAGATAGAATGGGCCTAAAAGGATTTGTTTGGCCCAAAACAAAAATGATCAGAATAAGTAAAAAAGGGGTGCACGCCAAAAAACAATTGGGCTTAAGGCAAAGATGGATGGGGCGAACCGGTTTGAGACATTTTTTGTTGTAGGGTTGGAATTGTTGTGTTTCATTTGGATTTTTAGGGTTAGGTAATACAGAGGCGCGACACCGTTTATCACTTTCGTCCTCTTCGTCTTCTCAAGCAGCTTTCTGAACACCTCTTCTTCGCCTGAGGCCAACCAGCGCCATCATCCCTCTCTCCTTCCTCCACAGTCAAGCACGACGACATTACGAAAAAGGTTTGATTTGATGCTTTATACGTTTTACGCTTTGCATGTTTTTGATCTTGACAAATTCTGATTATTTATGTTATCGTTATTTGCATGAGGTATGAGAAGAAGGAGTAGAAATACTACCTTTGGAGGAATCGTGGCAAGGAGAGGAGGAGAGAGCTGGAGGCGTCTAGGGTGGCCGGAGGCGAGGGTACGCGATGACGAAGCTAGCTCTGGAAATCTGGTATCTTTGCCTTTGCCTTTTATGGTTTTATGATGATGCTTCTCTGAAAACCTTTAATTTAGTCACTTCTTTCCCTCTTCTGACTGCTCGCCTCAGTTGCCTTTGATTGCTTGCTTGATCTTCTGTATGCTTCGCATGCTTCCTCTGATATGCTGTTGAATATTGCTTTTGTTTGATGTTTAGACCCTGTGATGAATCATTCTGAGGGTTTGGATGTTTGGATGCTTTGATAGGTTGAAAGGCAGGTTGTATGGCTTTTAGGCTTTGGTTTCTGTTTGTTTATCAGTTTGGTACAGGCTTCAGAGTTTAGGCTTGCTGTGCTTCTGGATTGAAAAGCTTGTAAGTTTGTTTTTGAAACTTAGGCCTTGAAATAAGTTTTTGTTGTTTCTGGTTTAAGGTTGATGTTTAGTTACAGTTTAAGGCAGGCTTGGCTTTTAGGCTTGTGTTCTTGAAAGTCTTTTTGTTTGTTTAAGCTTGACACATGTAAGGCTTTTTGTTTAGAGGCTTCCAGCAAGCTTGAGGTTTTAGGCCTCTGGTTTGTTTGAAATGGTTTAAGGCTTATGCTTCTGACAGGTTGGGTTTGAAGCAGGTTGATGGCCTTTTGTATGGCTTCTTGGTTGATACAAGTGATAGGCTTGAAGCTTTGAGGCTTGGCCTGTTGAAAGGTTTGACACAGTTTGGAGGCAGTTTAGGTTTAAAGCTTGTGACTTTTTTGGTTTGTTTGAAGCTTATGGAGGCAGATTGTTGCTTCTGTTACAGTTTTTGGTATTTTGCTTTGTGATATTTTCCGCCCCCTTTGAAACTGTGTTGGTATCTTGTTTTATATCTTTTTTCTTTCCAAGCCTCAAGCCTGCTGTAAGCTTGTACTTCTTTTACTCTCTCTCTCTCTCTTCTCTCTTCAGATTTAAGCATTTTTTATTGCTTATGATGTACTATTCTGAAAAAGTAACTTAGCTGGAAAGTGATGTATCCTGAACATTGCTTGCATTAGTTGTTTAGCTCTGCATATCTCTTTTCTCTGTGTACTTTCAAGATTTCTGCAGCTTTTGGATAGCTTTTGGATAGCTTGTGGACATTTTTTAGTTTGCTGTCTAGTTTGGACTTTGGTTAGGCCTTATGCAGTTCAGTTTTCCTTTGGACTTTGGTTGGAATTTTTGGAATTATGCAGCTTTGCTTGACATTTTGAATTTGTGCAATTCATACTTTATTTGCAAGCACTATTCTATCCCTCTTTGTGAACCAAGAGCAATCTTGTGATTTGCAGAGAGGGCAAACTGATTCCGGCCAGTTACTCTTAATGATGATTTTAAATTAACTGTCTCCTCTTTTATTTTATCTGCTTTTGACTTCTTTTCTCTTCTTTTTGCAGGTAAAAATAATTGCGCAACGGGGAGTAGCAAAATAGAAGACGAAGACTTAGAAAAGATTTAGGATAGTTTCAATTTATTTTTAATTATTGTAACAGTATTAATGTAAACATCTGTAAATAATCTTACAGTGCTCAAATAATAATTGTAAACAAATAATTAAAGATGAATAAAAGTCCTCCTTTGATCAGTTAATTCTTTTTCTTCTTCAACTGTTTATTTAATTATTTATAATTCTTAAATTATAATAACTGGAAATAAACCCCAACTATTTTAACTCAGAATAATAAATAATCAATAAACGTCCGGAGTTCCGAATAATCAAAGCATTGCACAGCTAAACAACAAACGTCCACATGTCCTTTTTTCACTGATTAATGCAACCTTTCAATTCAAATGCCTCAATCCAAATCTCAGAGTAAACTGAAAAGAACTGTGGAATTAATTCTTTCTGAGAATGCGCGCACAAAACCCTGATTCTTGACTTGACACCACAGAAACTCCTGTTTTATCAAACCTTGAGCCAAACTCAACCAAACCCTAATAATTTGCTTGAACTGTATCAAAAGTCCATGGAAACCCTAATTGGAATAGGCTGATACGAAAAAGTCTGTTTGACTGATTCTTGAGCCTATCTGAAAAATCAGGAAAAGCCCGAAGCTGTGATTTCTTGTGGAAAAATAGGAGGGCAAATTTTGGGGTACAACAGTTGCCCCTGTTCAATCTTCTTGAACCTGAAGAGTTAGATTGGCAAGCTCGCCTTTCGCGACTCGAAGGTAAAAGGAGATTGGACACTAGAGTGCCCAAAAAATTTGCACTCGGTGATGTGACGGTAGAGGGAATGGGCTTAAAGATGCCATTTGGTGATGGGCTTAAAGATGCCATCTGGAGAGAGACAGAATCTTGTCAGGGGATGGGCTTAAAGATGCCATCTGGAAATTGCTGGTAGGAGGATGGGCTTAGAGATGCCATCTGGAAATGTGACAGAATCTTGTCGGGGGATGGGCTTAGAGATGCCATCTGGAAATTGCTGGTAGGAGGATGGGCTTAGAGATGCCATCTGGAAATGTTTGTTGAGGAGGATGGGCTTATAGATGCCATTTGGTGATGTTTGTTGAACTGTACGTCATTGGCGAGTGGACGAGTATCAGAAAGGTATCCATGTTTTGGAACGTCTCTAAACTGGAGGTTCGAATAAGCGATAGATTGACATCCGTATCTGGAAGCATCCGTAAAATGTTTTCAGGAGTTGAGATTGAATAAGCAATAGAGCAGCATCCGTTGTTGGGAAGCGTCCGTAAACTGTTTTCAAAAGTTGAGAAGAATCTGAATAAGCGATAGGTTGACATCTGTTACTGGAGAACCCGTAAACTGTTTTCAGAGGTCTTGAAAGTTGAATAAGCAATAGAGCAGCATCCGTTGTTGGGAAGCGTCCGTAAACTATTTTCAAAAGTTGAAGAAGAATCTGAACAAGCGATAGGTTAACATCCGTTACTGGAGAACCCGTGAACTGTTTTCAGAAGTCTTGAAGTGGAGGAGGAACCGGTGTAGGGTTTCCTGATGATGAGTCCGTGAAAAACTGCATCTGGATGAATCTAGAATAAGTATCAAAATGTCGCCATGTCTGGGTCACATCTGAACTATCTCTGGATGAATCTCGGAAGATGATGATTTTTGTTTGTTGACTGATCTTTCCTGAAAAGGTAAAGAGTTAGTTGTATGCAATGTCATGATGTGTGATGCAATGTATGTTACATCAATGTTTATGATATGAATGTGATGAATGCGCATGTAAGCTGATGAGTTGTCTTGCTGAGGATAGATGAATCCTGGATGGCTGGAGACAAAAGAATCTTGACTGCTGTCGGGGAAAATAATTCCTTGGCTGCTGCTGGGGAGGGCAAGAATCTTCTGATCGTTGAAAGTGAGAAGTCCTGGGACCACTGTTGGGGAATCAGAAGCTTGGGTTGTATGCCAATCTAATGGGGATTCCTGTCTTGAGGAGATCTTCACTGAGGAATATTCGAATATCCTGTGAGGAAATGAGAATGAGAGTCTTCACTCTGCTTGGGGATTGATAGTTGGAAGTTTTAGCTCTGCTGAGGATTGCAAGAATCTTGACTCTGAGGGGAATTAGATTCTGGAAGGTCCTCTGGCTGGGGATTGCAAGAATCTTCTGATTGCTGCATGTGTTGATCTGGAATAAGTTAGGGAATGTCGCCATCTCTGGGTCACATCTTGAACTATCTCTAGAAGTAAATCTGGAATAAGTATCGGAATGTCGCCAAATCTGGGTCACATCTTGAACTATCTCTAGATGGAAATCTGGAATAAGTTACGGAATGTCGCCAAATCTTGGGTCACATCTTGAACTATATCTAGAAGGAAATCTTGAATAAGTCACGGAATGTCGCCAAATCTTGGGTCACATCTTGAACTATATCTAGAAGGAAATCTTGAATAAGTTACGGAATGTCGCCAAATCTTGGGTCACATCTTGAACTATATCTAGAAGGAAATCTGGAATAAGTTACGGAATGTCGCCAAATCTGGGTCACATCTGAACTATCTCTAGAAGCAAATCTGGAATAAGTTGCGGAATGTCGCCAAATCTGGGTCACATCTTGAACTATTTCTAGAAGGAAATCTTGAATAAGTTACGGAATGTCGCCAAATCTTGGGTCACATCTTGAACTATCTCTAGATGGGAATCTTGAATAAGTTACGGAATGTCGCCAAATCTTGGGTCACATCTTGAACTATATCTAGAAGGAAATCTTGAATAAGTTATGGAATGTCGCCAAATCTTGGGTCACATCTTGAACTATCTCTAAATGGGAATCTTGAATAAGTTACGGAATGTCGCCAAATCTTGGGTCACATCTTGAACTATATCTATAAGGAAATATTGAATAAGTTACGGAATGTCGCCAAATCTTGGGTCACATCTTGAACTATATCTAGAAGGAAATCTTGAATAAGTTACGGAATGTCGCCAAATCTTGGGTCACATCTTGAACTATATCTAGAAGGAAATCTTGAATAAGTTACAGAATGTCGCCAAACCTGGGTCACATCTGAACTATTTCTAGAAGGAAATCTTGAATAAGTTACGGAATGTCGCCAAATCTTGGGTCACATCTTGAACTATCTCTAGATGGGAATCTTGAATAAGTTACGGAATGTCGCCAAATCTTGGGTCACATGTTGAACTATATCTAGAAGGAAATCTTGAATAAGTTACGGAATGTCGCCAAATCTTGGGTCACATCTTGAACTATATCTAGAAGGAAATCTTGAATAAGTTACGGAATGTCGCCAAATCTTGGGTCACATCTTGAACTATATCTAGAAGGAAATCTTGAATAAGTTACGAAATGTCGCCAAATCTTGGGTCACATCTTGAACTATATCTAGAAGGAAATCTTGAATAAGTTATGGAATGTCGCCAAACCTGGGTCTCATCTGAACTATTTCTAGAAGGAAATCTGGAATAAGTTGCGGAATGTCGCCACATCTGGGTCACATCTTGAACTATATATAGAAGGAAATCTTGAATAAGTTACGGAATGTCGCCAAATCTTGGGTCACATCTTGAACTATCTTTAGATGGGAATCTTGAATAAGTTACGGAATGTCGCCAAATCTTGGGTCACATCTTGAACTATATCTAGAAGGAAATCTTGAATAAGTTACGGAATGTCGCTAAATCTTGGGTCACATCTTGAACTATCTCTAGATGGGAATCTTGAATAAGTTAAGGAATGTCGCCAAAACTTGGGTCACATCTTGAACTATATCTAGAAGGAAATCTTGAATAAGTTACGGAATGTCGCCAAATCTTGGGTCACATCTTGAACTATATCTAGAAGGAAATCTTGAATAAGTTACAGAATGTCGCCAAATCTTGGGTCACATCTTGAACTATATCTAGAAGGAATTCTTGAATAAGTTATGGAATGTCTCCAAACCTGGGTCACATCTGAACTATTTCTAGAAGGAAATCTGGAATAAGTTGCAGAATGTCGCCACATCTGGGTCACATCTTGAACTATATCTAGAAGGAAATCTTGAATAAGTTACGGAATGTCGCCAAATCTGGGTCACATCTGAACCATCTCTAGAAGGAAATCTTGAATAAGTTACGGAATGTCGCCAAATCTTGGGTCACATTTGAACTATTTCTAGATCTTGATTTTGTTAAGGGTCAGAAATTGGGAGTATACCAATCTTCTGAGGTGATAAGGATGAGAGTCTTCACTCTTGAGAGAAACAGATTTTTAGGAGCTTCAATTGTCTGTTATTCTGTTGGTGGTTGTGTAACTTCCAGCGGGTGATGAAGGAATTGTTGAACACTTTTGACATTCGAATGCCCCAAGTGATGATGAAGGAGTCTTGAATCAGATTACTCTGTGAATTGAGAGATTTCTTGAACCTTGACTGGACTGCCCCAGGTTAACTGAACTTTGAAAGATCTGTTGAAACCTTGACTGGACTGCCCCAGGTTAGTTGGATGGTGACATGTCATGCCCCTTGTTGATGGGAGACTTGTCGTTGGAAGTGTCATCCTTTTGAAGTGATTTTTGTTCACTCAGAGAGTTTTCGTTCCTCCGAACATTCGTTGTATGAATTTCTTCGTTGTCAATCAAATAGCCAAATGCAAACAGTGATATTCAAGCAATGTAAAGTTTATGTTTGTCTCGAAGTTTTTTTGAAAAATGTGTTTTTTAGCAGAAAACTTTTTATAAGACAAATCAACACAAGATTTAGAGCAAAGCCTTACAGGAGTCAGGATACCTTTTGTAACAGTATGCTTTCGAACTAACCCATGCTTCAATTAGGACTTTTGAAGGGTTGTAACGTGGCTTGGTTCACGGTTTAAGAAACAAAGGATAAAGGCTCAAAGTATATTTGTACCCACCCGCTCTTCGTGATGTTCTTCAACCCTAAGCTCAGTTAATTGTGCGTCGCACTCTATTCGAGTTTGGAACGACTTTTGGGTGATGGTTCACCAATTGAAATTAGGAGGCAGTCATCATCTCCTTTTTTTCTTTTGCAACATTTTTCATGTTGTTGAGGATTTGTAATGACCTCTTTATTTTGATTTTGATCCCTAACTTTTGCCTGATTGTTCCTGTTGTTGGGATTACAGTCAGCGGGATGCCCCAGCTTTCTTAAGCCTCCTTTACAGGTTTTGGCTCAGTGGGATTTTCTCTTTTGAGAGATTGACTGCCTAGGTGATAGGGAACCATCACTGTCTTTTGATTCCAGAGGAATGCTTTTCTCTTTTTCTTTTGATGTCGTTCGTTGTATTACGAACTGAGGATTTGCGACTTCAATGCGCATCTTTTTTTTTTTAATTAACTGAGATACTACCCTGCCCCAGGTTTAAATCAAAGGTTTCAATTTGTTTAGAACAGAAAACTCCTACTTCTTTGGCTCGAAGGGGTTGACTAGGGATTATCTTCCTTATAACTCCAGTGTTTGGGAATTGAAAGAAATGCATGTACATCATCAGCAAGGTCTGTTCAAAAGCATATTGTATGAGAATATGGTATTGTTTCATCATCCTCCCTCTAAAGGCTTGCGGCTTTTTATCAAGAGTTAAATATCATAAAGAAAGCATAAGAGTAGTGAAAACGAATGGATGAATTCGAGACAAACATATGCAATGCATTAATGAAACAAAGTTTAACATTAATAGATAATTGTCTGAATAACAAAAGATATTACAACTTTGAAAATTCAAATGAAAGAAAGACATTCTCAGTGATTTGGCACAGGAGCAATGATTATGCTGGAGTCTCTGGAGGGTCAAACTCGATCTCCTTGGCATCAATCATGTCTTGGATCTTGTTCTTCAGAGGCCAACAGTTGTTGGTGTCATGCCCCAGACTGTCAGAGTGGTATGCACACCTTTCATTGGGATGATAGGTAGGGGCAAAAGTATTTGGGTTCCGGAGGGGAGCCCTCAATGTAATCAGATCCCTCTTCAACAAGTGTTGTAGTGCTTGAGACAGCGACATGTTGATGTTGGTGAACTGGTGCGACCTCCTTATGCTGATGCCCTTGTCTTTGTTGAGCAGGTGTAGGATTAGAGATTAAGATTGCTCCTACGTGTTGGTCATGACGACCCTTTTAACTGCTTACAGCATTGGACTCCTTCTTTCTGTTATAGGGAATTATCTGAGTATCCGAGGGTGAAGTTCCTTGGATCTTTCCACTCTTGATGCCAGCTTCGACCCTCTCGCCGGTCAGTATTAGCTCGGTGAACCCGGCTGAGGAGCTTCCAATTAAGTGATTAAAGAAAGGCCCCGTCAAAGTTCCCATGAAGATGTCAATCAACTCTCTGTCAGTTAAAGGGGGTTGCACCCTACCAGCCAGATCTCTCCACTTTTGGGCATATCCCTTGAAGCTCTCGTCGGAACCCATGGTCATGCTCTGCAATTGCACACGAGTTGGTGCAAGATCAACATTGTACTGATACTGCTCATAGAAAGCAAAAGCTAAGTCCTTCCAGGTGTGGATGCGAGAACTCTTCAATTGATAGAACCACTCAAGTTGAGCCCCTACCAGACTTTCTTGGAAGAAATGGATCCAAAGCTTTGGATCAGTTGCGTATGGTTGAATCTTGCGGACATAAGACGTTAGGTGCATCTTAGGGCAAGAAACTCCATCGTACACGGCAAAGGTAGGGACTTTGAACTTCAGAGGGATGACCAATCCAGGAACCAAACCCATGTCTCCTAGATCCAAGCCAGGTATTTGTTGAATCTCCATAGCATTGAGGCGATCCTCCAACTCTTTGTACTTGTCATCAGTGAGAGGATATTGTTCTTCGGAGTAACCAGCTTCATCAATCTCCAAATTGTGGTCTTCTTCAAGACTATCCCCTATGTTGGATGGAGTTGCAAGGTCCAGGGTCTTAGGTCTTCTTCTCAAGTTCAGGATGCGGGCTGCCTTCTTGGACTTCTTCTTCTTGTCTTTCATAAGAAGAGCTGTCAGATCCTCTTGCCCCTTACCCATAGCCAGCAGCATTTGTTGGAATTGAGCATTTTGAGCCTGGAGATCCTTTACTGTTTGTTCCATATCCATCTTACTGAAATAAACAGTAGGAAGATAAGGAGACCTGTATGGGAGAAACCTGTTATGCAATGATATGTATGATATATATGCAATGTTTTCAAGGATCTCTCGGGGTAAACATAAGAGAATGTTAGAGGTTGAACTTTGATCTTTGATTGGAGAAATTTGCACTGGTGGATGTCTTTCCACAAGAATCAAGCTCACCATGTCAATTGGGTCATAGCCCCTGATTCAAGTTGTTGCACTTGATCTTTGATTGGAGAACTTTGCATCGGTGGATGTCTTTCCACGAGAATCAAGCTCACCATGTCAAGTGGGTCATAGCCCCTGATTCAAGTTGTTTTCACTTGATCTTTGATTGGAGAACTTTGCACCTGTGGATGTCTTTCCACGAGAATCAAGCTCACCATGTCAAGTGGGTCATAGCCCTTTATTCAAGTTGTTGCACTTGATCTTTGATTGGAGAACTTTGCACCTGTGGATGTCTTTCCACGAGAATCAAGCTCACCATGTCAAGTGGGTCATAGCCCCTGATTCAAGTTGTTACACTTGATCTTTGATGGCATTTGTTTAGAGGAGAAAACCTCTTGCCTCTTGGTAGACGTCTGGTTCAACGTGACCCTGCATCAAAAGAACCCTCGAGATCCTTGAAATGGTTATTGAAAATGCTATGGTATGATGACATGATGTTATGTACATGTATGCAAAAGCAAGTAAGTGTATATACAGGTAATCATATTCACACAAAGCAAACAAGTCCTTAGGTTCAGGCTTGCATGGGGTTCATAGGTAAGTACCCTCTTGAAGTTAGTTGGCTCATCCTGTCCTAGAATAGAAATCGGGTTCTAAGGAGCTCAATATCATCGGATTGTTTTCTGTGTTCATTGTTTTGGTTTAGCCACTTAACTGGAGACCAAAATATTCCAAGAAAACAACCCTCAATTAGTGTAGTATCGAGTATCTACCAACTTCGGACTGCACCAAAGTCGGTCATCTCACTACCCCTAAAAAGGCTAAGATGGTCAAGTAAGGTTCTAAGAGTTCGTTAGTGCTTCATGACATCACTCAGCGGCCCCGTACTCTCCTTGATTGAACTCAAGGGTTACCGGTACTCACAAATATGTCACACTAACATAGCTTACTGCTTCAACCGTGTCGGTATACCACACACAGTTCCCTCACAGTTTTTTTGCTATTTACCTAAAAAGGTGCCCCAAATCCGGGTGTGGGATTTACAACAAACCCAAACAAAGACCCAAAAAGTAAATCAATCAAGGCAATCAAGGCAAGAATGTAAAGGTGATCTAAACCCTAAGGTAACCCCTCTTTTAAGTTTATCCCCAGCAGAGTCGCCAGTTCTGTGATACGGTGGGAGAACTGACTTGATGTTTTGCGTTTGTATTCACACTTTTTCGGTTTAGCAAGAGTCACCACCGACTTTTTATTTTATCCTAAGAAAAGGTTAAAAAGCACAGGAAAAACCTTTTGAGATGTTTCGTGGGTTCGGGGGGTATATTATGAAAAGGGAAGGTATTAGCACCCTTTTCATCCATGGTTATCCATGGGCTCTTAGTTACTTGTTTTAGATCACTTGCCTTGACTTTCAATTGCTTGAAATGGTGGTGTGTGTGTGTTTGAAAATGTTTTGAAAAAGAGGCCTTGTCTAGGCAACCGTTGTAACAATTTACTCGAATGTTTTACAAAGGTGTGTATTTTTTCGAAAAGATGTTTCAAATGTTTTTGGAAGTTGTTTTGAAAGTGTTTGTGGAGTGGGTTTTGAAAAGTAGGCAAGTGTGTTTTGCAAGTTTGATCAGGTAACTACGAGTTGTCTACCCCTAAATTTACTCAAAGGTTTTTCTCATGTTTTAACCCTTTTAACAATTTTGTTCCACCATTGTATTTGGTGGACAATCTTGCGTTAGGATGTTAACGGGACAGGCGCGGGTCATCGATTAGACCATGAATGCAATGGTGCCAAGTGTCTTTGGCAATTTGCTTGAAGGGACTATGATCATTTTGATTAGGCAACTTTCGAAAGCGTCATCGAGGGACTATGATCATTTTGATTTGTTTTGTTTTGCCAAAGAACTCAACGTGCAAGCATGGCCCATTTTGGAAGGCAACGAGTGGGATTACCCTAGGGGTGCAAGTGTGAATGGTGTATTGATTGTCATGCATTTGTCTTGTATTAGGTTATCTAGCGTTTGATTTTATTTACATACAAACCCTAGGTCTAACCATGGTATATTTGAAAGCGATAAATTGCGAGAATTTAAAGTCTACGCTATTACAAATAAGTATCCGGGAGTGGGGGTACAAATATTTACTGAAGGGGTGAAAAACACAAGAAGGGGGGGTTGAATTGTAAAACTGAAATCTAAAACAATTGACAAGATATTTTTATCCTGGTTCGTTTGATCTCAAACTACTCCAGTCCACCCGTCAAGGTGATTTTGCCTCTCTCCAACGAGGTCTTAATTCACTATATTCAACTGAATATTACAGACTGCTTTAACAACTGCTAAAGCCTTCTTGATTCAAACCACAATCCGGTTTGTCAAGGCAACACTTTCTTACAAAGGTATAAAACAATGTGTGTGAATGTTTTCTACAAAACTTTATCACAACTGTGATGTATACACAAAATGAAGCTTAGAAACTAGATTGCTAAACAATAATGAAGTATCAGAGTTTGTGGTTTAGCAAAACTGGTAGATGAAGATTATTGTTCAGCTTTGTGCGTGTAGAGATTTGGAGAGCATTAGCCATTATAATCTTCAAAGCCTTGTTTATATAGCACTTGAGAAGATGAACGTTGAATGCAATATTCTTGATTCAATGCTAATAACAAGCTTTCCTTTTTGAGCAGATCTTGTCTAGAATGAGGCCGTTGGAATTAATTAGCTTTCAATGCACAGTACCGTTGCTTCTTTAACGCAAGTTCTGGCTTGGCTCATTCTGATTCTGCTTCGCTGCTGATGAACTATTTGTGTTTCTGTATCAGAGTGTTTACGCGCAGTTCTGTTCATCAAGCTTCAGCATGTACGTGAGTTGATTATCTGATCTTGACATTCTGATGTAGCAACTTCTGATGCTGGTGTATGAAAACAAATTCTGATGCTGAAAAGACGTGATCTTGCTTATACCAATCAGAGTATCTGCAAGTCAGAACATAATAATTTTAGGCAGCATATAGTTCATTCATGAACCTTATAAATACTATATCTTTTCACTTTGTTATCATCAAAACTTAAATATAGGGTAGTAGATTCAAACATTGTTCTAACAATCTCCCCCTTTTTGATGATGACAAAAACTAGATATTTTAAATGAAAAATAACGTGAAAAGGTATCTGGATATGTATCAGAATAAGAAGTACGGAAAAGTCAGAGTTAAGAGATACTCCCCCTGAGTTTGTTACTTCCCTTTGATATACGTGTTCTTCAGGATCAGATCTTTTTCTTTCTTTGAACATCAGATGCAGAGCTTCAGAGCTTTTCCTGTCAGAGCTTTGCTTTGGATCAGAGTATTAGATCGATCAGAACTTCATATTGATCAGAGCAACATTGATCAGAGCTTCTACATTTTGATTAGAGCTTCTAGTCTTCAGAGTGTCCAGGAGCTTCCTTGTGCCTGTAGACTTTAAGCAAAACAGAAAAAAACATTTCAAGTAATAGAGTTAGAATGTTTGAGAATTTCTGTCTAGTTAGCCCGTTATTGATTTAAATATCATTCTTGTTCTCCCCCTTTTTGTCAGCAATCAAAAAGTGTTGGTGATGTGCTAAAACAATTTAGATCAGAAAAACAGATTATATTAAAATAGTTCAGAATCAGAGGAAGAAAATATTACAAAGCATAGTCAAAACAGTACATCAGAAAATGAAGAAAACATGAAAAAGTTATGCATGAAAAAGATTTAAGGTTGAGGAGGCATGCGTGAGAACAGGCTCTCCAGCATTGCTTGAATCTTTTCAGAAGTTTCATTTTGCTTCTGAACCATGTTGACAACAGTGTCAATCTTGCTGTCCTGCACATCCATTCGTGCTTTCATCTTCTGATCGTTCTCTTCCATCCGCTGCTGTAGGCGCAAGTCATTCAGCCTTAGTTCTTCCAGAGCCTGCCTGTCCAAGGCAGCTTGAGAAGCATCAGAAGGAGGAGGCTTTTCAGAGCTTTCAGCGACATCTTCTGCCTGACTTTCAGCCTAAATGGTCTTGTCTTCTTCTGATGGTTGCACCTGTGCAGCTTGCTGTTTCTCAGACCAAGATTCACTGTCCAGAGGGAGCACAACTTCCTGAGGCAGCTGACTTTCAACTTCCTTCAGCAGCTTGCTGAAGTTCTGTTGTGCCTGCAGAAATGCTGGCCGAAGGTGGACTTTAAAGGATGCCAGCCGAAGGTGGACTTTAGGATAAAGAAACCAGCCGAAGGGGAATCTTCATTCAGGAATACTATGCCGAAGGTAGATTCCTAAGAAAAGAACGCCGGTCGAAGGCGAACTTACAACTGCAAAGAGACCAGCCGAAGGGGACTCTCAACAAATGATAAAGGTATGCATATCTGGTCAGAGTTAGTTACACAAGAGCGAAATTGATCATCAAGAAACAAATGTTTAGAATTGCTAGAGAACACAGGAACGAGGCTAACCGAAGAAAGCCCCAATAAAAAAAAGGACGCATTTGCCTAAACAAGGGCGCCAGACAACTGGACTTTGAAGAGACATTGAAAGACTCTTAATCATAAAAAGTTAGCTAGGCTAACGAAAGGAGGACCCGACTAACGTGGATAAACCAAAACAAGGAAACCGACTAAAGCGTGACCTTTAAAGAGCACTGATCGAAGGTGAACTCTGCAAGAGAAAGGGACTGATCAAAGCAGACCCTAATAAGGATTGCCAAAACACGTTGGGCTTTTGATAAGTTGCAAATACGCAAGGACTACAAAAAATCCCTCAGGCCAAAGTGGCAATTATCTGAATTACCGCATACCAAGTATGGATACTCAAACACTTGAGAAGCAAGAAAGATTATACACCGAATCTAATGACAAAGCAAACGCGGGTAAAATAACCAAAGGCTTGCAAAGGCAAGCATAAACCACAAACATACTAGGGAAATGGAGAAATACCAAAGACCCGACTGGTGGTGAATCCAAACAAACTCTGCTGGGGAAACATAATAGAATTACCCTAAGCTTCTTGTGGAGGTAAATCAAATCTGAGCGAATAACAATCTGGTTACTGCAAGGGGACATAACTGGCTTATACTCATGCATGTTTGAATTTTTTTTAGCGTAATGCTCCATACAATGGAAATGCTACGCGTTTTAGTAGATGCAATGTAATGATGCATGTTTAGTAATGCACTGGAAAACACATCAATAATCGGCTGTTGAGAAGACAATGAACTTCCGAATGATTATTCTGGCACATCCGATCTTTTGTAGAGGAAAGGCAATCTGTACTTCAATTGGGAACAGAGATTTGGAACCGTCAACCCCTAAATATCGATATCACTAGGGAAATAACTTCCTGGGATAATACTACAAAAATAAATCGTAGTTCAGTGAAAATCTTGAATTCTGATCAAACTCCCAACTTCACGGGGAATAAGTTCCTTATCCTCTATTGGAAAGAGGAAAAAAAATTTGCTGGGAATGGAAACTTCTGGCATAGAAATTCTTGACAAAGATAACTTCTGTTGGGGAAGTACAGAAATTCTTAAATAAAAAGAATTCTACTCAGACCACGCTGGGGATAACGTTGCTGGGAGGTAAAAGATCCTCACTTGGGGAAGAAACAACATCCCAGGACCAGAACTCCATTGGGGATATCGCAACAGAAACTTCTATTACTGAAAGAGTCATGACTGGAATTCTCCTGTACATCTCACCTGAGAGATAGGACACTTGCTTCATTAGGGAAAGAAGAATAATTCCACTGGGGAAATTGGGTCTCATTATACGAACATCCTCATGTTAGTCACATACAGACCCTTCTTGATTCATTTGTTGGTATGCATTTTGTCATGTAAGACCAATAGTACTTGCAAAACAGAAATTGGGGTGATGTGCCCCTGTTTGGAATGGAAAGCCTTACCGAAGAATAGACAATTTGAATTATCAATTACCGGGTAAAAACCGTGATGCAAGATTGCAACTTCAATACGTCGACTCCGAGGAGAAATGCCACTAAAAAATGGACTTTAGAGGAGATGCTGCAAAAATAAATTGCAGTCCAATGAAAAGGGGTCAACCAGACTTTAAACAACTTCTATATTTCCAGGGAGAAAGGACATTCTCCTACTGCAGAGAAACGAGGATGCTTCACTGGGGAGGAAAAAAAATCTCAAAAGAGGAACCCCTTGGTAGATAGGTCTATGTCAAGTAGCAACAAGTCTTTTACTAGGAGGAGGCATCCCCCTAGGAAGAAATATTCCCATCGTGTCTTGTTCGAGTAAACAAACCCAAATAATCTTTGCGTTACTGCTCATGTCTTACTGTGGATAACAATCCAAACTTTAACTTGGGGTAATAACCTTGACTTAGGACAAAGGATATCAGTAAATGGACTTAAGTATATGATAAGTTGAAGATTACAATCTTGACTTCTCAGCATGATTTTCAACTTCATAGGTCATTTAGCCTGCGTATGGACTTGGTCTGGTCAACCACTAGAAAAGAGAGAAATCTCTTACATAAATTCTTGCCCCAGTTTGTAAGGCTTTTGCAGAAAAATTGCCTCGAGAGGACTTTTTGAGATTTATACCACCAAGATAAACTGCCCCAGTGTTATGAACTTCAGAATACTGCCCATGGCTGACCAAAGTTGGAAATAACTTCAACCATGTTTGATTGAAATCTCGTGCATCTCTGAATTCTGAAAAGATTCTCCCCTAATCAACAAATTCTTAGAGAGATTTATCAAATCTCGACATAACTGCCCCAGTGCTATGAACTTTGGAACATGATGTTCAGATAACCGAAATTGGAGAGGATTCCGACTATGCTTGAGCGAGTGCTCATACACCTTCAAATTCTGGGAAGATTCTCCTCTGATCAATGCATTCTTAGAGAGATTTGTCAAATCTCGACATAACTGCCCCAGTTTGACTGCCCTTTGAGGGATAAGATCCCGACTTGAATGCTTCAGATTGGCTGAATACCTACTCGACAGAGTATTCGACACGCTTGCCCCTGCTCAACAGAATCTTGACATAACTGCCCCAGTTTGACTGTACTTTGAGGGATAAGATCCCGACTTGAATGCCTCAGATTGGCTGAATACCTACTCGACGGAGTATTCGACACGCTTGCCCCTGCTCAACAGAATCTCAACAAATCTTTTCTTTGCCTCATGCTTGCGGAGGGATGAGAAACTTGAGGATTTTTCGAAGACAACATAACCTTAGAGTGGTTGGCTTGTATCTTGAAAGTAGGCTAACCATACCCCTCGATTTGAATTGCTTCAAACTCTAATCAGCCACTTGACGAAGTTTACCCCTTGGAACCAACTGAAAGTAATGCTCTATTGCTTGACAGCGACTCTAGGCGATCAACTTTTGTAATCTACTTCAGATCATTTCTCAAATCGGCATTCTTTTACTTGACGGAGTCAGCAGAAGGTCTACCCTAGATTAGGACCATTCTCACAAATGATTTACCTTTAAACGATATCCTGAAGCAATTTGTTCTTTGAGATAATTAAACTTTCCTCTGATGCTCATTATGCAAACTTACTCGATGTCTAAGCACTTGCTCATATGCAAAGAATGTTTTTTTTATAAGAATGATAATTGTAATGCAAAGCTCATGTTTGTCTTGAAGTTAAAGGATTTAAAAAAAATATTTTGAAACATCAAAAATTTGTACAAAAGATAGTAAAAAGATAGAGTGACACCAACTCAAAAGTTTTTGCAAGCCTCTCTAGGAGTCAGATTACCGTATTCTCGTTACAGTGTGCTTTCAAATTAACCCTTGCTTCAGTTAGGACTTTTCAGGGTTGTAACATGGCCTGGTTCATGGTTTTAGAAAAAACGGATTTAAGGCTCAAAATATTTGGTGCCCACCCATTCTCCATGATGTTCTCCAGTCCTAATATTCAGTTAAACCAATACGAGCACTCATCCCTCAAAAGGAGTTTACCATGGTTGAGAAGGATATGGCAGTCACTCACCCTTTTCATTCTTGGTTTTTGATCACACGACTTTATTTTTTTGTGGAGAATCTTTATTTGGTAATCCCCTTTTTTCTCTTTTCACGCTTTTCGCTTTCTTTTTGTATTCCCTAACTTTTGCCTGGACAAATTCCTCTTGAATTTGATTTTGAAGTCCAGCGGGATGCCCTGACTTTTGCCTAAGCGACTTGTTTTCCAAGTTTTGACTTAGCAAGGCTTTTTGTCTCTTTCTTTTACTATTTCTTTTAGTTTGAACCAGTCGTGTGATTTCGAGTCATTATTTGATTTGTTGAAAAAGGTGTGACTGCCTTGCTGTTTGGTCGACGAGAAATAACCATTATGGTATCGCCACCTTTTTGCCCTTTTGACATGCGAGAGATACCTATTGGGATATCGTTCTCTTTGATGCACGCTACTGATAGATGAAAGTCATCCATTGTGATTTTGTTCTTTCTCAACCTTCTGAAGGATAGCCATTGTTGTATCCTTTGATGCGCACTCTTAACAAGTTTTGAACGCCCAATCAGATTAACTGAAATCTACCTTGCCTCGGGTTAAATGTGAGGGTTTTTCTGAAAAGAAAAGAAACTCCTACTTCAAGGCTCAAAGGGGTTGACGAGGGTCTATCTCCCTTATATCTCCGGTGTTTGGGAATTTGAAACAAGGCCTGTACATCGTCAGCAGGGTCCTACTCAAAAGCACATCGTTTGAAATTTTTTGGTATATTACTCATCATCCTCCCTCCAGAGGTTTTTTTGCTATATTTAACGAGAGTTAAGTATCAAAAAGTCAAAGAAAAACATTCATGAGTGAATACGAATGGACTAATTCAAAACAAACATACTCAATGCATTATAATTAATATTCAATAATAAGAAAGTTTCGCATATAAGAAAGTACTGAACCAAGACAAGAAAGATTACAAATGAGAATGCAAATGTAATTTGAAAATGCCATGTTGAGGAGACTAGTCTCCGTATGGGCTTGTTGCTTCAGACGATGATCCGCCAATCTTGATATCTACTGTGTCAACATAGACTCCAAATCTGACTGGCTAGCCTGAAATTAATAGCTTTTGCATCCAGCAGGTCTTGCATATTTTCTTTGAAAGCCCGATAATCTTCGATGGAATGGCCTAGTGCCCCAGTATGGTAATCACATCAAGTTCCTTCACCATGTGTGATGAGGACCTTATCAAGTGAACTTGCATAAGTTGCATCATGCAGTATCTTCTACCACAGAGGAGAAATCCAGCCGCTGAATTTCGGAGCGTCTCCTATTACACAAAAGAAGCGACGTCTTCTATTACATAGAAGTGACATCCAACAACCATACCAAATAACCTTCTACTACACAGAAGAGTCTCTGTCTTCTACTACATAGAAGCAAAATTCAGAAACTGTAACAAAGAATCTTCTACTATACAGAAGCAAAATTTAAAAACTGTAACAAAGAATCTTCCACTACACAGAAGAAACTAAAATCTGAATATAGCATTCGACCTTTGAGGTATTTTTTCTTCTACACAACAACAAATATCCGAGAACTCGACGTCTTATACTTCTTCATCATAGAAGCATCACCCCCATCTTAAACTTACACATAAGAAGCAATCAGCTGAGGAAAAAGAGTCTGAAATGGTTTTCCCAAACATGGACTGAACCTTGGAAAAGAATCCAAACAAGTACCAAACTTCATACTTCAACCCCTTGCAGTATTCAATATCCTAACTAAGTGCCCCAGAGTGGGAGACATATCTAGTATTTGTATCGAAATCAGGAGAGAAATTTGTTGGAGGATGACCCAAAGCACAAAGCTTAAACCACTGAGCTTCTAACATACGAGGAAGTAACTGGATACGAGGCATTGAGATTGTATCAACCTGCTTCTCAAGCTTTCTCTGTCTCTGCTGGTAAGTTTTACCCCATGGGTTCACTTGGAGACTAGAAACTAACTGCTAGCAAGAAAATCCGAGAACATGAAGCTCTGGGTGAGACCCACAAAGTATCTCATGATTTGAAGAAAAAAAAAGTCCCATATGCTGGGGATGAATGACAGCTCCTGTTGCAACAACGTATATATGATCACTTTTCTTTGCCGACACTGTCTTGAAAACTTCCATACCCGACCCAATTAAGTCTTCAACTGGCTATTTTTCCTCTTGGGGATTTCTGACTACAGGCTATTGCTTGCGTACCCCTAATAAACAACCCCATCTGATTCTTTTCATAACTTGAATCTTCTGAGTACCTGCTATGGGTGCATGAAGGTTCATGAAGATGCATGAGGTGAGTGAGAGAATCCCAGATTTGGACACCACAGTCTCCGGATTGATCTCGTTTTAGACCTCGTCTCTAGATGACGTACTCTCTTCAATCGAATGATCAATTGCCCCAGAATAATATGCCTAGAAGATTCTTTCAGGAGAACAACTGAATGCTTTTTCAAGTGAAAACTGCATCATCATGCATACTACGCCACAAAAAACTAATACAGTCTGTCTTCTATCAAAACAAAAGAGACATCCACCTGGTGAAAGAGAGTTATGGAAGAGACGCCAAACAGGTGTTGGGCTTTTATAACCCCTTTATAGTCTTCAATATCAAAACCGGGTACCCCAGAATAAGAGATGCATCTAGCATACATATTGTAATCAGAAGAGACGTTTGTGGGAGGAAGACCTCAAAGATCAGAGCTAGGAAGGGCTGGGAATAATAGGATGTAATGCATTGGGCTCGCATTAGCATGTTCATCAGGGTTCTCGTGTCTTGGCTTAAAAGCTTTCCCCATAAATTTACTTGGGGAATAAAGACTGGCTCTTGTTGAACAATTTAGGGAACACAAAGTTATGGAGGATGCCCCTGATTAAAAAGTCTGATGCCCCGGTGTGGCAACCACATCTGACGTTGGTCAATAAGAACGAAGCACTGATATAAGATCCTACAGTAAATGGGAACCAGCTCCTGCTGTGACAGTAGGTGCAAGATTGTTGACATCGTCATCAGAGCTTTCATGACCCGACTCATCTGAGTTTTCAATCAATTATCTTCCTGCTTGAAGATATTTCTGTCCACGGGCCGAAGCTTGTAGGTATACCATATGGAGTTATTCCCTAACTGATCCCTGAGCATGTGGTAGTAAGAATCAAGCTGAACCTCTGAGGAGAACCATGTCTGAATAAGAATCCCCAATCCTTGAGTACCTGTTATGGATGCATGAATATACATGGGATGCATGAACGGATGCCATGTCATGTTCCATCATTCCCAACGAATTTACGTGCTTTGTTTTTGATTTTACGTAAGTAAGGATGGAAAAGTTTGGCACAAGGCTTACAAATATGATTCCTTGGAAATCACAGAACATGTATGTTAAGTATGTGGTTAACCATGTTATGTATGCACATATATGAGATCAAATGGGATCAAGGTTCCATCATTTCCAAATATGATTGCTGCGTTATTCTAAACCATATGAATATCATCAAATCAAAGGTCCGGCATAGCTTCCGCACATATAAAAGCCGAGTACTATGTAGATCTAAGTAGCATGAGATCAAGGCTTCAAGAACATCAGGTACTGTTTGAGCATTTCTGAGTATGCTGGGAATGCCAAGATCAAAGGCTTGAATGAACTTCCAAGTAAGCAAGTCAGGAACTCAGAAAATAAATCTGAGAACCATATGGTCACCAACAGAACACCATATGCATAAGTCATTGACAGAAGTCCATAACATGATCATTAGAACCACTAATCACCATCTGATCACAGTCTCCATCTGAACATGAGTAACCATCTGAACATAGTCAGCATCTGAGCACGAGTAACCATTTGAACATAGTCACCAACTGTACCTGTAATAAGAATTCCCTCCCCGCTCACGGGTGAAGACTAGATCAGGGTAAGACAATGGTAACTCGAAAATCACGGGTTCGCCTGAAAGTGCTATGGGCTTACCCACAGACGTGGGTGCCGATAGTAATTCATTTGAACCTCATCCGAGCATGGTATATGACAAGACTGCACTAATCGGACCACGTCCTATAGCCGTCATGCCCCCACTCTATTCCTAGTGTCCTAGTGCACTCTGGCCTGGGTACTGGGCCTTTTACCTCAATAGTGACATCCCCACCAACCATGGAAAACAGAGTCCAGCATAATAGATAACAAATAGGGAAAGCAATAAAATGCAATGCAAACTTATGCTCAGGCAAACATGTACAAATGAGTAAACTGAAAGCATAAAAATAAACACCCAAAGAAAAGAAAGCAAGAGATAGGAGCGACTTCGGGACGGACCAGCATTTGGTCGACCAGATCCCTAGTGAAGTCGCCAGCTGAAACAACCGGCTGAAAATCATCAAAACAATGAAGTCGCCATCGAACGTCTTTTATCCCACATGAAGGGAAAGGTAAACATCGAGGAAACCTGAAAAGGGTGAAATCAAGGTCGAACGACCAAGAGATGAGGGTAAGGGAGTCTGTTACGCGAGGGGAAGTTATTAGCACCCCACACGCCCGTAGTACTCTACGGTATCCACTCTTGTCGTCTATCTTATGGGTGTGTTTAATCTATGCTTACTGTTTACTATACTACTGGAAGGGAATGCATGCAAAAGAAAAAAAAAGAGGGGAAAAGAATGTAGGGAAAATAAAAGTTGTGCTCGTTCGGGCCCTACCCCGATGCCTACGTATCCCTTTTAAGGAATCAGAGCAGCCGTAGTTTGGCTTATGTTTTTGTTTGTTTGTATTTTTTTTAATGAACAGTATTAATCTCGCCTTCTTCCGCAACTCGACCTTTGGAGACTTACGCGTCAGCACAGAAGTGAATTAACGTGCTCTCTTGAAAAGTTTGGAAAGAAATGTACCTGGACGCACAAAAGTTGAATTTGTTTGTTTTTGAATGAACGATAGTAATTTCGCCTTCTGCCGCAACTCGACCTTTGGAGATTTACGCGTCAACACAGAAGTGAATTAATACGCTCTTTTGAAAAGGGTTTGAAAGAAAGGCCCGAGGGCAAAAAAGATTTTTATGTTTGTTGGTGTTTTTCGCTTGTAGAGAATAACTAGTTAATCTCAAGGGAGAGATTTTAGCCACGTCTCTACTTAGCCATGAAAGAGGTCTTTGAGAAGTGGACCACACCTATGCTTGAGATGGAGAACAATAAGATCGAGAAGAGACCCGCTTATCGTTTCCCGTACTAAGCAAAAGCATGATTCTCATCATTAGTTTTAAAGTGTTTTGAATTTCGAAAAGAAAAAAAAAAAGAAGTTTTAGTTTTAGGTGCGAATGCAAAAGGAGAAAGAAAAGTCAACTGGGGACTAGCCTACTTCTAAACCTAATGCTATTATGTATTGTTAGACCTAAAGTTAGAAATTTGAGGGATGCTACCTAATGTTAGCATGCATATGGATTGCGATAAAGTAAGAATAAAATAGAGTTGTGACGATACCGAACGGAGAAGGTCCGTTGCCTCTTCGATGCCACGCAAGTGATAAGAAAATTCTACCAAAGTTTCCTCGAACGAGTGATTGAAGAATTAACCCCGAGCATTCTACATTGCAAGAATTACATCGATGCTATCACAAAAATCTTGACTAAAAATGGCAATAAAAATGATTACCAAATATGAAAAAATAAAATAGTGAAAAGAAACTCTAATCGAGATTCTAAAAAGAAATTCTAAAGAGTTCTAAAATATTCTACCACTTTTTTATCATTATTTTTTATATGGAGAAATTTCTAACAAACAAACAAGAATTAATTTCTAAATCAAAATAAACTAACAAGTTTTTTATGGATTTTAGAATTTTATCATAAAAAAAGAAATAGACAAAATTATATGCAAAAAATAAAATCTTAAAGATTATGAGGACAGGGGTGTAGTATTGAAATCAGGGTATCTGACTAATATTAGGTGCTAGGCCCATCCTGTAATGTCCAATAAGCCCTTTTTTTTGTATAGCTTCAGCAAAAAACAACTTCCAAAAAAATATAGCCATGGGCCTATGGAGAAGTATCATTCGGCCCAGGCCATTATCTCAACCCACCAGATCCTCCACAATTCATTATTTGTTTGCGTTTGAATAATAAAACAAGCATAATCAACAAAAACAAAATTAGAAAAGGGATACGTGAAGATTAGTGTTGCATTTTGTGATTGTCCAGCTTCTCACAAGAATAAAGTTTTCTTCGTCTTCTCGAACTTGCAACCGCGGTGGCTGAAACTTCTCTTCGTCATTCTCAATCTTCTCCGTTTCATCAGACTCTCTCCTCCACTCGCAATTTCATTGTTCATCTCCTCTTTGAATCATAAGCTTTGAAGATATAAAAACCTAAAAGCTGAATCACATCCTCCTCGTGTCCAATCAAAACTCAGGACCTTGGGGATCCAACTCCGATATGCTTGAGCTATGTCATAACATGAAGAAATAGATGGAAGAAGCGGAAGAATACCGAAGATCGGAACTCACCGACCGGAGAAAGTCTGATGCCATCTTGGCAGCGTCAACAAACAGAAATCCAGAGATTGACTTCTAGGTATGAATATTCAGTCTCTCTCCACTCTTCTTGTCTCCGTTTCAATACGGTTATGTTGCTAATTACTGTTGCATCTTCGTTGTTGTTGAAGTTGGGAATCGGTCACGATAATCCTCAATCTAGGTGCGTTGCATAGATTGATAAGGAAGAGGCCTGAAGACAGATAAGGTTGCAGATTCGTTGATGAAGATCTTTGAAGGTTGATGAACGATTTGCAGAAGAAATCGCTATGTGGAGAAATTGGTAGTTGAATTAGAAGTGATGTTGGGGAGCTTTGAAACGAATGAGAATTGATTAGCTCAAAGGAGGATGATGAAGGTGCAGAGAAGAGCATCATGACAGAGAGAGTTTGATCATTTTTTCCGTCATTTTTTCGAAGAGTTGAAGAAGGAAGCAGAGAGAAGTTGGTGATTCTTCTGAAAATGATTGACAATGAATCCCTTTCTGGTGAGTTTTCCAGGGATAAATATTCTGACTTTTTTTGTTTTTTTCAATCACCCAATCTCCCTGTATTCTGTGTATCTTGTGATTGTTGGCGGTAAATTCGTAATTGTAGCGGTGATGATGATGAAGTGTTGGGAATATTTGCAGAGAATTCCTAGAGAGGATGAAGATGTTTTGATGGTTGTTGATTGAAGGTTGACGATGAAGAAGGAAAGTGAAGATTGAAGGTGGAGGTTGTGGTGTGGGAGGTTCTGTGAGTATGTGTTCAGCAAGAGATGAAGAGTGAAGTTGTTGAAAGGTGGGGGTAGGAGAATATGTTAAAGAAGATGAATGAAGAAAATAAGGAAAAAAATCCGTTGAGAGAAGAGGTTGCAGAGAGAACTTATGGAGAGGGTGAAGAGTGAAGAGAAGAGTTCTTCATCCTCTTGGTGAGTTCTCTGTTCTCAGCCTTTTGTACCAGTTTATCAATAATTGTATATGTGTGTATCCTCTTTGTATGAATCCCCCCTGTTATATAGCTCTCAAAATCTGTTAGAAATTGTGCATTCTTGGCCACTGGATTAAAATTAGTTGGTTAGGTAATGAATGGTTGAGATGAATTCGGTTAGAGCAGTTAGCTGTTAGTTTTTGTTACAAGTTAGTTGGAAATTCTATTAGTTGGGCTATTTGCAGTTTGGGAAGTAGTTTGTTAGAAAATTTATGTTAGAATTCTGTTAGAAAGTTTTGGTTAGAAGTTTTTAGTTCCTAAGCTGTTGAGCTGAACTGTTTTAATTAATTTTCTACTTTCCAACTTTCTATGCAGTTTGTTTTGTTTTTTTCGGTTATTGCAGTTAGAGAGTTTGTTAGTTTTGGTTCTGATTGTTACAAATTCTTAGAACTGAACTGTTAATTGTTATTGATTTTTGCTTTTTAATCTTTCTATGCAGGGCTGAACCGTGGACGGGCTAGGAGTTCCCTCCATAACCGGCATGCACACGTCCATCAGAACCAAGTCATAAGTACAGTGTTGGACTGCTCGCACGGCTTCAGCTCCATTAGTGACAACATCAATGTTATGACCCAACTGCTTCATCATGGATTGTGTCACCATGATGTTGATCTTGTTATCTTTCACAAGAAGGATCTTAGGCTTAGATATGGATTTGGGTTACTTCTGATTTACTACTTCTCCTAACACATTGAGTAGTTGTGTTTACCACCATATTCTGAGAAGAATATGCACTATCATTTTGAAACCATGCATGAGTGTTATACAAATGATGTTTATTACTATATGAACTAGCTGATTCAGACATGTCTGAGGCGTCAACAACTGAAGATGAGTCATCGAAAGAACACGTCCCTTTTGATATGATGTCATTAGAAATAGCAGGAAATGAGAATGAACTCTTGGAAAATCCACTGAATTTGTGTGGCGATAGCTTGTGAGTTCGGTTTGTGTGGAATTGGAAGAAACCTTCTGTTGCTGTATCATCAGAAGCGGCTTCGTTATGCTTCATGTCTGAGAATTCATCAGAGTAATCAGAACTATCACAAGCAATTGAGACCCTGTATGGCAGAATGAATGTGAAAGTAGAACCATGTTGTTCTACTTTCAAATTCATTCTGCCATACAGGGTCTCAATTGCTTGTGATAGTTCTGATTTCTCCGATGAATTCTCAGACATGAAGCATAACGAAGCCGCTTCTGATGATACAACAACAGAAGGTTTCTTCCAATTCCACACAAACCGAACTCACAAGCTATCGCCACACAAATTCAGTGGATTTTCCGAGAGTTCATTCTCATTTCCCGCTATTTCTAATGACATCATATCAAAAGGGACGTGTTCTTTCGATGACTCATCTTCAGTTGTTGACGCCTCAGACATGTCTAAATCAGCTAGTTCATCTAGTAATAAACATCATTTGTATAATACTCATGCATGGTTTCAAAATGATAGTGCAGATTCTTCTCAGAATATGGTGGTAAACACAACTACTCAATGTGTTAGGAGAAGTAGTAAATCAGAAGTAACCCAAATCCATATCTAAGCCTAAGATCCTTCTTGTGGAAGATAACAAGATCAACATCATGGTGACACAATCCATGATGAAGCAGTTGGGTCATAACATTGATGTTGTCACTAATGGAGCTGAAGCCGTGCGAGCAGTACAACGCTGTACTTATGACTTGGTTCTGATGGACGTGTGCATGCCGGTTATGGAGGGAACTCCTAGCCCGTCCACGGTTCAGCCCTGCATAGAAAGATTAAAAAGAAAAAATCAATAACAGTTAACAGTTCAGTTCTAAGAATTTGTAACAATCAGAACCAAAACTAACAAACTCTCTAACTGCAATAACCGAAAAAAACAGAAAACAAACTGCATAGAAAGTTGGAAAGTAGAAAATTAATTAAAACAGTTCAGCTCAACAGCTTAGGAACTAAAAACTTCTAACCAAAACTTTCTAACAGAATTCTAACATAAATTTTCTAACAAACTACTTCCCAAACTGCAAATAGCCCAACTAACAGAATTTCCAACTAACTTGTAACAAAAACTAACAGCTAACTGCTCTAACCGAAATCATATCAACCATTCATTACCTAACCAACTAATTTTAATCCAGTGGCCAAGAATGCACAATTTCTAACAGATTTTGAGAGCTATATAACAGGGGGGGATTCATACAAAGACGATACACACATATACAATTATTGATAAACTGGTACAAAAGGCTGAGAACAGAGAACTCACCAAGAGGATGAAGAACTCTTCTCTTCACTCTTCACCCTCTCCATAAGTTCTCTCTGCAACCTCTTCTCTCAACGGATTTTTTTCCTTATTTTCTTCATTCATCTTCTTTAACATATTCTCCTACCCCCACCTTTCAACAACTTCACTCTTCATCTCTTGCTGAACACATACTCACAGAACCTCCCACACCACAACCTCCACCTTCAATCTTCACTTTCCTTCTTCATCGTCAACCTTCAATCAACAACCATCACAACATCTTCATCCTCTCTAGGAATTCTATGCAAATATTCCCAACACTTCATCATCATCACCGCTACAATTACAAATTTACCGCCAACAATCACAAGATACACAGAATACAGGGAGATTGGGCGATTGAAAAAAACAAAAAGAGTCAGAATATTTATCCCTGGAAAACTCACCAGAAAGGGATTCATTATCAATCATTTCCAGAAGAATCACCAGCTTCTCTCTGCTTCCTTCTTCAACTCTTCGAAAAAATGACGGAAAAAATGATCAAACTCTCTCTGTCATGATGCTCTTCTCTGCACCTTCATCATCCTCCTTTGAGCTAATCAATTCTCATTCGTTTCAAAGCTCCCCAACATCACTTCTAATTCAACTACCAATTTCTCCACATAGCGATTTCTTCTGCAAATCGTTCATCAACCTTCAAAGATCTTCATCAACGAATCTGCAACCTTAACTGTCTTCAGGCCTCTTCCTTATCAATCTATGCAACGCACCTAGATTGAGGATTATCGTGACCGATTCCCAACTTCAACAACAACAAAGATGCAACAGTAATTAGCAACATAACCGTATTGAAACGGAGACAAGAAGAGTGGAGAGAGACTGGAGATTCATACCTAGAAGTCAATCTCTGGATTTCTGTTTGTTGACGCTGCCAAGATGGCATCAGACTTTCTCCGGTCGGTGAGTTCTGATCTTCGGTATTCTTCTGCTTCTTCCATCTATTTCTTCATGTTATGGCATAGCTCAAGCATATCGGAGTTGGATCCCCAAGGTCCTGAGTTTTGATTGGACACGAGGAGGATGTGATTCAGCTTTTAGGTTTTTATATCTTCAAAGCTTATGATTCAAAGAGGAGATGGACAATGAAATTGCGAGTGGAGGAGAGAGTCTGATGAAACGGAGAAGATTGAGAATGACGAAGAGAAGTTTCAGCCACCGCGGTTGCAAGTTCGAGAAGACGAAGAGAACTTTGTTCTCGTGAGAAGCTGGACAATCACAAAATGCAACACTAATCTTCACGTATCCCTTTTCTAATTTTGTTTTTGTTGATTATGCTTGTTTTATTATTCAAACGCAAACAAATAATAAATTGTGGAGGATCTGGTGGGTTGAGATAATGGCCTGGGCCGAATGATACTCCTCCATAGGCCCATGGCTATATTTTTTTGGAAGTTGTTTTTTGCTGAAGCTATAAATAAAAAAGGGCTTATTGGACATTACAGGATGGGCCTAGCACCTAATATTAGTCAGATACCCTGATTTCAATACTACACCCCTGTCCTCATAATCTTTAAGATTTTATTTTTTGCATATAATTTTGTCTATTTCTTTTTTTATGATAAAATTCTAAAATCCATAAAAAACTTGTTAGTTTTTTTTTATTTAGAAATTATTTCTTGTTTGTTTGTTAGAATTTTCTCCATATAAAAAATAATGATAAAAAAGTGGTAGAATATTTTAGAACTCTTTAGAATTTCTTTTTAGAATCTCGATTAGAGTTTCTTTTCACTATTTTATTTTTTCATATTTGGTAATCATTTTTATTGCCATTTTTAGTCAAGATTTTTGTGATAGCATCGATGTAATTCTTGCAATGTGGAATGCTCGGGGTTAATTCTTCAATCACTCGTTCGAGGAAACTTTGGTAGAATTTTATTATCACTTGCGTGGCGTCAAAGAGGCAACGGACCTTCTCCGTTCGGTATTGTCACAACTCTATTTTATTCTTACTTTATCGCAATCCATATGCATGCTAACATTAGGTAGCATCCCTCAAATTTCTAACTTTAGGTCTAACAATACATAATAACATTAGGTTTAGAAGTAGGCTAGTCCCCAGTTGACTTTTCTTTTTCCTTTTGCATTCGCACCTAAAACTAAAACTTTTTTTTTTCGAAATTCAAAACACTTTAAAACTAATGATGAGAATCATGCTTTTGCTTAGTACGGGAAACGATAAGCGGGTCTCTTCTTGATCTTATTGTTCTCCATCTCAAGCATAGGTGTGGTCAACTTCTCAAAGACCCCTTTCATGGCTAAGTAGAGACGTGGCTAAAATCTCTCCCTTGAGATTAACTAGTTATTCTCTACAAGCGAAAAACACCAACAAGCATAAAAATCTTTTTTGCCCTCGGGCCTTTCTTTCAAACCCTTTTCAAAAGAGCGTATTAATTCACTTCTGTGCTGACGTGTAAATCTCCAAAGGCCGAGTTGCGGCAGAAGGAGAAATTACTATCGTTCATTCAAAAACAAACAAATTCAACTTTTGTGCGTCCAGGTACATTTCTTTCCAAACTTTTCAAGAGAGCATGTTAATTCACTTTTGTGCTGACGCGTAAGTCTCCAAAGGTCGAGTTGCGGCAGAAGGCGAGATTAATACTGTTCATTAAAAAAAATACAAACAAACAAAAACATAAGCCAAACTACGGCTGCTCCGATTCCTTAAAAGGGATACGTAGGCATCGGGGTAGGGCCCGAACGAGCACAACTTTTATTTTCCCTACATTCTTTTCCCCTCTTTTTTTTCTTCTTTTGCATGCATTCCCTTCCAGTATTATAGTAAACAGTAAGCATAGATTAAACACACCCAAAAGATAGACGACAAGAGTGGATACCATAGAGTACTACGGGCGTGTGGGGTGCTAATACCTTCCCCTCGCGTAACAGACTCCCTTACCCTCATCTCTTGGTCGTTCGACCTTGATTTCACCCTTTTCAGGTTTCCTCGATGTTTAACTTTCCCTTCATGTGGGATAAAAGACGTTCGATGGCGACTTTATTGTTTTGATGATTTTCAGCCGGTTGTTTCATTACGGCCTATGCATACAATAGCTCAAAACTTGTCGTGACACCAAATTACAGCAAACGTTAAAGGCATAAATGCTTAAAAACAAAGAAATAATAATGAATATTAATAAACCAGAAATGTAACAAAAACACTCCCTGACAACGGCGCCAAAAACTTGTTTCTTTTGATAATAGATGAAATTTTTGCTATCAGATCCTAGATGTCCTACGAGATGTCGAGACACCGGATCCAACATCACACATAACAACAAGATGTATAAAAAAATAGTAGTTCTGAAAGTAAATAACATAAGATATGTTTAACAGTTCGGAAAAACTTTCCTACTCTAGGGACTACCAAGTCAGGGACGAAATCAACTAGATAGTATCAATTTGCAGACCTTACATCAAACCTCTAGTTTATAGTCTATGCACTTAATCACTACCCTTTGCTTAAATTCTACCTAAGACACACCTAGGTATGAGGCACTCCTCAAATCTATCTTCAATTACACTCAGCAATTGGAGCAAACTCTAAACACAAGTAGAGAACAAAAACCAACTGGAAGCTATACTTCCAAAACATGAAAGAATCAATGCTTAAAAGCTTATGAGAATTGACACACACTATGTTCAATGCTTAAAATCTTATGAACATCTAAAAAGAGAACTTACAACCCAACAAAACTATCCCACTCTTCTATCAAGATGATATCAGAGAGGCTCACAAAAATAAGTATTCTACAACCCTAAAAAAACACACGTAAGTTCTACCTAATACTAGGTATACACTAGTCTATTTATAACTTTATTCTAGACTGGGTTGGGCTTCAAAATCACAACAATGAGACTGCATAAAGTCTGCAAAAAGTCCTCCAAGAAAATAGGTCTTCAATCATTAGTTTCCTAATAATCTCCATATTTAGAAACTGATCAAATCTTTGAAACCAATCAAATAATATTCTGACCAATCAATCTTGGATGTCATATCTCCTTGTTAGGACATCTTACTCGACATGTTGAAACAAAATGTTGGAACATCTTGTTCAACATGTTGCTGCTAAAGTGGTTTTACCAAAATGTACGCCAAACATAATTTCAGAGAAATAGAAATCTCCCCCTTTGGCACATTTTGGCTAAAACACTTAAACATTCTTTGCACAAAAAAGATATGCTTGAAAATAAATCAAACATATATATTAGAGGCACAACAGCGGAAAAACAATTAAGCAAGGTTAGTAGCACAGAAAATAGCAGCACACACATAGTTAGTAGTTAGTTGATTTACTAACATAGCTGCAAAAATAGAGAACACTTAAGTTCACCCACCAGCATATCATTCCATGATATCAAGAAAACACTATCTGACACCTTCTTCATAAACAAGCAGGAACTCCCTCTTAAAACCTGTTATCACAACCAGAGAATTAGAAAATTCTCCCCCTCAGTAAGTGCCATTTCCAACACCCTTAATATCATACTACTCCCCCTTTGTAGCCATAATATGACAAAGGAAAATAGACAATATTAGCAAAAAATAAATTAGCACCTAAAGTTATAGAGTCAGGGTTCAAAAGTTTAAAAATATCTTGGGAATTTAGCCCTTACATTATCATAAACCAAAATAAAAAGGATCACAAGGTAGACCCAAACAAAATCCCACGAGCAGCTGTCATGCATTAGCATCTTCCTTTTCCTCGAAAGAATTGGCAGAACGTTCATTAGGTGCAACACCATACTCAGCCACCTCAACACAAGGTGCAACACCAACAATAATTGATATATCTCTTCATAGACACAAATCCCAAGTCTCCTCCTTAAGTTCTCGAACTGAGCAACATCAAGAGCTTTTGTAAAGATATCAGGAAGCTGATTCTCAGTTTTTACATGCTCAAGTTTAATGACTTTGTCCTCCACAAGTTCTCTAATGAAGTGATGTCTTATGTCAATGTTCTTGGTCCTACTATGCTTAATAGGATTTTTGGAAATATTTAAAGCACTCAAATTGTTGCAAAACAATGTTATAGCATCTTGTGTGACATTGTATTCAGACAAAATTTGCTTCATCCACACCAGTTGAGAACAACTACTTCCGGCTACAATGTACTCAGCTTCAGCAGTAAAAAGAAATCAACTTGTTTCCCATAAAGAAACATCCTCTAGAAGTACTCTTTCTATCATCAGCACTTCCAGCCCAATCAGCATCACAAAATCCCACCAATGATGAATTTGTATCATGAGAGTACATCATACCATAGTCACATGTTCCATTCACATACTTCAAAATCCCCTTTACTTGATTAATGTGACTTACCTTAGGTTTAACTTGATATCTTGCACATACTCCAACAATAAACATGATGTCTGGTCTGCTAGCAATAAGATATAGAAGGCTGCCAATCATGCTTCTATACAAACTTTGATCAACACTAACCCCTTTTTCATCTTTGGATAGCTTCAGGTGTGTAGGAGCTAGAGTTCTTTTATGGTTGGCATTTTCCAACCCAAACTTCTTCACAATACTTATGGCATATTTGCTCTGACGGAGAAAGATGGAATCTTCCATCTGCTTGACTTGCAATCCAAGGAGATAAGTCAGTTCGCCTACCAAGCTAATCTCAAATTCAGATTGCATCTGTTTCACAAAATGTTGGACCATGTCATTCGACATTCCTCCAAAAACAATTTCATCCACATAGATCTAAGCTATCAACAACTTTTCCAGCTTCATCTTTGACAAAGAGAGTCTTGTCAATTCCACCCTTCTTGTATCCATGACTGACTAGAAATTCAGTCAATCTTTCATACCAAGCTCTTGGAGCTTGTTTCAATCCGTACATGGCCTTCTTCAATCTAAACACATGATATGGAAATGAAGGATCAACAAATCCCTTTGGTTTCTCAACATAAACTTCTTCATTCAAGTACCTATTTAGAAAGGCACTCTTTACATCCATTTGATACAGCTTGAACCTGAGGTGACAAGCTACACCAAGCGGCAATCTAATAGACTCTAAGCGAGCCACATGAGAAAATGTCTCATCAAAGTCTATTCCCTCAATTTGAGTGTACCCTTGAGCAACCAGTCTGGCTTTATTTCTGATCACACCACCTTGTTCATCAGTCTTGTTCTTGTACAACCATTTTGTACCAATGATATTCACCCCTTCAGGTCTTGGTACGAAATCCCATACTTTATTTCTCTTGAACTGAACAAGCTCATCTTGCATAGCATTGGTCAAAAATTCACCAGCCAAAGCTTCCTTCACATTTTTAGGCTCAATGTTTGACACAAAACAAACATTTGATACAACTTCTCTTGACCTGGTAACTACCCCTTGTCTATGATTTCCTATTATCAGTTCTTTAGGATAATCCTTTTGAATTCTGAGAGAGGGTTCTTTGTCAGTTGCCTGAGGTTCTTCAATTTTAGAATCAACACTTGGACTTGCAATGTCTATAGACGATGTTGTGACATTAACTTTAGCAATTACACCTCCTGTAGAAATAGTTGTCTCAACTTCTTCTAGGACATCATCTTCTTTAGTTGAGTCATCAATAAAAACATTTGAAGGCACCATCATTACCTTGGTTTTGGAGTTGAATACTGTTGTACCCCAAAATTTTCCCTCCTATTTTCTTCAACACATTCTTCAAGGGTTCTCAAATACTCAAAAATCTCAAGGGTTGACCAGTCAAGATGCTCCTTCTAAGCCAAGGGTCTACAACTAGGGTTGTGTGCTTCTCAAGGAAGAATGGTTTTCAAATGTATCAAATGGTTTTCATGGTTCATCATAGATCCTCAACCATGTTCATGACAAGTTTCAAGTCTCGTATCACAAGTTTGCTCAGTCAATGGCTCAAATGATTGAAAAACAACTATATTGGGTAAAAATGACTATGGTCAATATATAGTCAAACTTCAAGATTTTTTGTCAACATCAACATTTTGAAGTGATTCTCATCATTTTATCAAGGGTTGATCATGATTCCTCAAGGAAACTCCTCAAATCATCAAAGGTCAAAATTTGCCAAATTAGGGTTTCCTTAGGAGAAGTCAATTGAACTTTGACCAAGCATAACTTTCACATGCTTCATCAACTTTTCCCTAACCAAAGCCCAATTTGAAGGAAATACAATTCTCCTCAACTTTGTATTTATGCTCAAGTCCAAAAAGTGCTTCATTTGAAAGATATGAGCTAATACATTATAGGTCATTTTCAAATATCAACAAAAAGACAATTTTTGTCAAGGCAACTTACATCAAGATAAAGTCTCCAAATGCAAAAGTGATCAAAATAGAAATTGTAGAGGATATCTTGATATTTTCAAAAAATCCAAAATCACCTTCAAAAGATGAAAATTGAGCAATTTATGATCTGCATAAGTGGGGAAATTTTTAGGAAATGCTTGAAATGCAAAATGAGCAAACTTGAGATTTTGAGCTATTGGGCCTAAGTTTTGGAATTCAAATGTGTTCATGACATATTTAAAAGACCCTTAAGTTCATTCATGCTTTATTTTAGTTTTATTTTATTTTTTTTGATTTTATTTATTTTAAATCAAAATTAAATCAAATAAAATGCAAGCTTAAATGGATAAGGCATGAAGGCTTATGGTCTAGACTCTTGGAGGCCCAAACAACTCATGGTATCCTGTCACAAAACATGCCAAAATCGTGAAAGCTTAAAGAAGGCAAGAGATATTTCAAGATTGGAAATTTATAAAAGTGTTTGATCTTGTTTGATTAGAGCCATCATGGCTTCATTTAATTCCATATTGAATGATCCATTCCATTACTCTATATAAATTCAAGACAAACAGATCCAAAGGACACACGGAGATTGACTAGAGAACCACTTGAAAATTCCATAAAAAATCAAAAGAAGTGCAAAATTTGTAACCTAAGTTTCAGCCACTTTCACTCAAAACCAAGGCCAATATTCACCTCCTGAGTATCTACAGAGCAGGTATGGTCATTTTTCAAAGTTCTCCCATGCTTGAAACGACCATATTTATCAACTTCGGTCGCAAATTTTTCCATTAATCATATTTTTAATATTGTGCATTTTTGGATTTTCCTAACCATCTAGATCAATGCATGTGAATGTTTAGAACAAGTTATAACTATTGCATGGAGTTGGTAACGTCTAAACCTGGATTCACCATTTTGGAACTGTGTCAGGGTTTTTTTATTCGAAACCCATCTTACAAGGTCTTTTAGCCCAAACGGATCCCATATTCGAATTCAGGAGGATTTTTTAAGGGGGATAACATGTTTGATTCGCCTTGATTTTTTGTGTTTTGGAGGTTTCAAAAATCTCCTCATCAGAGAAAAAGGTGGAAAATACAATGTATGGTGGTTTGACAATGTTGATTGACTGCGTGGCATATTGGAACATTATGGTTGGTCCATTCAAATCCTAGGGGTCCACTTGTGCGCACGTGTTTTTTGCTTGCTGACATTAGCATATATTTTGTATTATATTTGTTCCGTTTGATTCATAATACCGGATGTAGTGACCGCCCCAGTGGTTAGCATGTGTGTGTTAAAGCGTTTGTGTGTCAGGGCAGGGGTTCGATCTCTGCCTCTGGCATATTATTTTTCCCTATTTTCTTTACAGATCTAGTACAAGCAAGTCTAATATGCACATGGTGTACCTCATATCTTGACCATTAGATCTCAAGATTCCAGATCCAGTGCTCCAGATAGCCATGACCATGGTGTACCTCCTGAGATCATTCTCATTGGATCATGCATGGAGCTGGGCCAACACTTAGGCCTAGGATTTGTTGTTGTTTCATCACCCCCAAATTTCTTTTACAACTCAAGCTCTTTTTCTTTTTCTTTCTTTGTTTTAATTAGTTATTTTCTTTTTAATGAATTTTATTTAAATCAGAAAAAATCATAACATCATAAAAAATTTAGATTTAGGTTTTTTTTAATTAATTTATTTAATTTTCATAAATATAAATTAAATTAATTTAATCATATTTTTTAATTAACTAATTTGTAAGTCATTTAGAAATAAGGTTTTTCACTAAAAATATTTTTCTAAACAAAAACAACAAAAATATTTTCTTAAATGCTTAGAAATTTTTTATGGTTTTTACATCTTTCCCTTTTCAATCTCCGCGGGTCTATTTATTTTTCGCATTATTATAAATATTGTAACTTTCAACGGTATGTATATAAACTAGGATTTCTTTACATTTTCCCCATTTTATGGTTTGTAATTCCCCATCCCCCAAGCATGTAATAGCGTAGATTATTTCCCGCATTTTTACTTTCCGCACTTTTATATATTTAACTGTTAGTAATAGTATTTTATGGCAAAATACTAAAAGCAAGCGTTAGATAACCTAATCTCAAGACAAATAACTGAAACATAACACACTTCGCACACACGCACCTCTAGGGTGACACTCACTTGTTGCCTCGGATATAATAGTCATGTCCCTCGAACACGGGACACTTTAGCAAATATCCTTCAGTTAAAAGATTGTAGTCCCTCAATGACCCTTCGATGTTGCCTCGGTAAACGATCTCAGTCCCTTATGATAATTGCTAAAGTGTCTTATGAGTTTCCTTCGTGATTGTACGATGACCCACGCACGTCCCTCAAACATCCAATGATAGGGCTACCTACTAACTAATGGTAGGATAGCAATATCCAAAGGGAAGAAGGAAAAGAACGAAGACCTTTTGAGTAGGTAGATAATTTATATTCGCTTGCTATTAAACGAAACTATTCTCACACATACACTCCTTTCTGAAATATTTTCAAAATGAACACTTTGTATGCATTCTCAACTGATATGAGAACCATTACAAAGTTGCCGAACTTAGGCATCTTTTTTTCAAAATATTTTTCACACACAAACACAAGGCATTTTCAAAGTGAGCTAGCGATTAAGAGCTTGTATTAACTACAGATGAAAAGGGTGCTAACACCTTCCCTTTTCATAACCTACCCCCTTACTCAGAAAAATTCTCAAAAGATCTTTTCTGTTCTTTTCACCCTTTCCTTTATTGGATAAAAGAAAAGTCGGTGGAGACTCTTGCTATCCACGACATTTGTGATAAAATGTAAAACCTAAAAGTTTTGTCTACTGAAGATTGATACCGAGATTTGTCTATCGTATCTGGTACTCCTTTCAGGATCACTTCCAAGGGTCCTGTAAGGTTATCGCCAATCCAAAATATACTCCTTTGATTATTACAACACCTGGGTCCATCCTATATTCCTCAGAAAAGGTTATTCCATTGAATTATGGGTCTGGCATTTATTACCATGGCATTAAACAAGAGTTGTCCAATGAAGATGATGAAAAGGATGATCCCAACATTGTCAATATTGCGGGGACCAACAGAATTACTAGAAGTGGAAGGATTTTCTCCCCAAAAATCTCTCCGCATGTTCAAGTCACGGTTACAAAGACAACTGACGAGGCTCGAAGTAAAGAGCCAATGATAGAGCCTTCCCGGACGGAGGCACCAAAAGAAGCTACATTCAAGGATACTTCTGGATAAGATTTAGAAGAGGCTTTGAAGATCATTCGCAGAAGCGATTATAAAATTGTTGAACAGCTGGGGAAAACACTGTCCAAAATCTCCATGCTATCTTTACTGCTGTGTTGTGAAGCCTATGTGTAGGCTTTGGTAAAATTCCCGAAGACTGCTTATGTGCCGCAAGAAATTTCGGTTGATCAATTTGGAAGTTACGTGGCTAGTTTGACAACTGATAATAGATTAGGTTTCTCTGATGCCGAATTGACTCCAGAGGGGAGAAATCATAATAGGGCTCTGTATGTCTCCATTGAATGCAGGGGCGCTACGTTGACTCATGTGTTAATTGATACTGGCTCTTCATTGAATGTTCTTCGAAAGGCGCTCTTGACAGACTAGATTGTGAAGGGGTTGTGCTGAAGCCCATCAATATCATAGTTCGAGTCTTTGACGGGTCTAGAAGAATGGTGCATGGAGAAGTATACCTCCCAATCAAAGTGGGTTCACAAATATTTTAGTTCACTTTCTATGTAATGGACATTCGACCAGCTTATTCTTGTCTATTGGGACGCCCCTAGATCCATGGGCAGGTGCGGTCACCACCACCTTGCACCAGAAACTAAAGTACCCCGTAAGAGGAAAGGTTGTTTCTATCTGTAGAGAAGAGGAATACATGGTTAGCCACTTGAACTCATTCCGATACATGGAGATGGACGGAGAATTCATCGAGACTCCATGTCAGACCTTTGAAGTGATTTCCCCTGCTATTGTTGAAGATGTTTCTTCCATTCCGAAGATCACCAAAACTCCGTACAAGATGGCTTCCTTGAAAGATGCCAAGGCTACTATAGAAGAAGGTGGTAGTACTATTTGGGGTCAGCTTCCCGATATCCCTTACAAATATGACAATTTTGGTTTGGGATTTAATGCAGAAGGTCAAAGGGCTATCCGTTGCGCTTGTGCTGGGAGACCTCTATTCCGTATCAGCAACAGCGGGGTCAATGCTATAGAGGATGATGACAGTGATTGTGACTTCGACAGCTGGGTATTCCAAACCATTGGTGATGGACTTGAAAATTGGAAAGCAAAAGACATCTCCCATATCTCCTTTAGTCAGGAGTAATAGCTATAATCTTGTCTTATTGCTTTTAAAAGATTTTGGTTACGTAATAAATAATGACTTTAAACCTTGTGTCTTACCCGAGGAAGAATGGTTCATTTGTTAAGGTTGGTGCTTCATAAACATTGTTCATTCAATAAAAACATTGGACGTTTTTCATACAAATTTTGTGATCTATGTATTTCTTTTATCTTATTGCATTTTCAAATAGCTATGTGTTCTTACACACACCCACACACTATATTGCAGATCTTCATCCACTCTTGATCTCGTTGACAACAATTTCGCTATTGCCACTTATGACTTTTAAAATCTGAAGGTGAGGAAGATTGTGAAATACCTGGGGAACTTTCCAGACTCTTAATACAAGAAGAAAAAGCTATCCAACCACATGAAGTGTCGGTCGAAGTTGTAAATTTGGATACTGAGACAGACAGAAAAGAGGTCAAGATAGCCGCCAACCTATAAAGAAGTGTCAAGAATAGGTTAATCCAGATGTTGCATTAATATGTCGAAATATTTGCTTGGTCGTACGAAGATATGCCAGGGCTCGACACTGATATTGTGGTTCATCGTCTACCAATGAAGGAGGGTTATTCTTCGATTAAGTAGAAGGTTCATCGCATGCATCCTGAAATGTCAGAAAAGAGAAAAGTCGAGGTTATGAAACAATTCAACGTAGGGTTCTTAGCAGTGACATCATATCCCCAATGGGATGCGAATGTGGTTTCAGTACCAAAGAAAGACGACAAGGTATGTATGTGTGTAGATTATATGGATCTGAACAGGGCAAGCCCCAAAGATGACTTCCCACTGCCATATATTGATGTGTTGGTCAACAACACCGCTCAGCACAAGATATTCTCCTTCATGGATGGTTTCTCATATTATAATCAGATCAAGATGGCTCTAGAAAAAATGGAGAAAACTACCTTCGTCACATGGGCACTTTCTGCTACAAGGTTATGCCTTTTGGGTTAACGAACGTCGAGGCAACTTATCAGTGTGCCATGGTAGCCTTATTTCATGACATGATTCATCATGAGATAGAATTCTACATCAACGACATAATAGCCAGGTCACAGACTGAAGAAGAGCATCTTTATCATCTACAAAAATTGTTTGAAAGGCTAAGGAAGTATAAGCTAAGGATAAACCTGAACAAGTTCACCTTTGGGGTGAGATCTGGTAAACTCATGGGTTTCATCGTTAGTGGTAAAGGTATTGAGGTTGATCCCACCAAGGTCAAAATTATCCAAGAAATGCCGGATCCCTGTACCGAAAAGAAATTCAGAGGTTTCTTAGGACGACTAAATTACATTTCCCCTTTCATTTCTCATTTAACTGCTACTTGCGAGCCAATCTTCAAGCTGTTGAAGAAAGATCAAGTAGTAAAATGGAATGACGACTGTCAAAAAACCTTTGATAAAATTAAGGAGTACCTACAAGAACCTCCTATTTTGATGCCACCAGTTGAAGGAAGGCCTCTAATCATGTACCTAACAGTGCTAGAGAACTCAATGGGGTGTGTATTGGGGCAGCATGACGAGTCTGGTCGAAAAGAGCAATATACTGCCTTAGCTAAAAGTTTACCGACTTTAAAATAATATATTCCCTGCTCGAGAAAACTTGTTGCGCTTTGGCATGGGTTGCTCGCCAACTAAGATAGTATATGTTGACCCATACTACCTTGTTGATTTCTAAAATGGGTCACATGAAGTACATATTCGAGAAGCCAACTCTCTCCGGAAGAATAGCCTGATGGAAAATGGTCTTAACAAAATACAATATTCAGTACACCACTCAAAAAGCCATCAAAGGAAGTGTACTAGCAGATCATTTGGCGCACCAAGCTGTAGACGACTATCAGCCTATGAATTTCTAATTCTCGAACGAGAACATTATGCTAGTTACAGATTATGAAGAAACTGGACTATATGAAGGACCTGAGCCAAGATCCGATGGACTATGGTTTTTGATGGAGCTTCCAACGCACTTGGTAACAGAATCAGTGCTGTAATTATCTCTCCTTAGGTTTGTCATACGCCTTTTACTGCCAGACTTTGCTTTGATTGTACCAACAACATGGCTGAATATGAAGCGTGCATCATGGGAATTAAAGTTGCTATTAACCTGAGAATCAAGTTCTTAAGCGTATATAGAGACTCAACCCTGGTGATCAATCAGGTCAAGGGAGAATGGGATATGAAGCATCTGAACCTTATCACTTACCAAGAACATGTGCTAACCTTGGTTCCGTATTTTAAGGAGATTACTTTTGAGCATATACAAAGAGAAGAGAATCAGTTAGCAGACGCATTGGCTACCATTTCATCCATGTTTAAGGTCAGATGGGACAATGAGTCTCCCAGAATTACCATTGAAAGATTTGATGAACCGACACACTGCTATGAAATTGACACTGATGGAGTAGAGGAAAACCTTGGTTTCATGAAGTGAAAATGTACCTTGAGGCTCAAGAATACCCTGAAGGGGGCATCGATCAATGACAAGAAATTCCTATGAAGGTTCTCGGATAAGTTCTTCTTGAGCAATGGAATTTTATACAAGCGTAATCATGATTCAACTCTGTTTCATTGTATCGACAAGAAAGAAGCAGAGGAAATAATGCAAGATATGCACGAAGGCGTCTTTGGTACTCACTCTAGTGCGCATACTATGGCTAAAAAGATTTTGAGAGCTGGGTAATATTGGTCGACTGTGGAAACTGACTGTTACAACCACTCGAGAAATTGTCATAAGTGCCAAATTTATGTTGATAAAGTTCATGTTCCTCCAGTTCCTCTAAATGTCTTTACCGCTCCTTGGCCATTCGCAATGTGGGGCATTGATATGATCAGAGAAATCAAACCAACTGCCTCTAATGAACATCACTTCATCCTCGTCGCCATTGATTACTTTACAAAATGGGTAGAAGCAGCATTGTTCGCCTCTGTCACCAAGAATGTGGTCGCCTAATTCATAAAGCATAACCTGATCTGTCGATATGGCATCCCCGAGAGAATCATCACGGATAATGGTACCAATCTCAACAACACTATGATCATTGAACTCTACACGCAGTTCAAGATCAAGCATCACAACTCTTCTCCGTATCGACCAAAGATGAATGGCACAGTGGAAGCTGCCAATAAGAACATAAAGAAGATCATACAGAAGATGGTTGTGACTTACAAAGACTGGCACGAGATATTATTGTTTTCTCTCCATGGCTATCGCACTTCGGCTAGAACATCAATTAGGGAAAATCCGTTCTCTCTGGTCTATGGTATGGAAGCCGTCCTACCTGTCGAGGTTCAGATTCCCTCTCTGAGAATTATGAATGACGCAGACTTAGGGGAAGATGAGTGGATTCAGACCAGGATGGACCAGTTGAATTTAATTGACGAGAAAAGGCTTGCGGCTATCTGTCATGGTCAGATGTATCAGAAGCGCATGATCAAGGCATTCAATAAGAAGATCAAGCATCGGGTATATCAGGCTGGTGACTTGGTAATAAAGTGCATCATTCTACCGCAACGTGATCCCAGGGGCAAATGGACATCCACTTACGAAGGGCCATTTGTATTCAAGAAAATGTTTTCTGGCGGTGCTATTATATTGACCACCATGGACGGTGAAGATTTCCCACAACCTGTGAACACGGACATAGTCAAAAGATACTACGCATGAAATCGACCTGCTAGGTTGACTGGCCTGGGCAAAAATAAGGGCTTCCTGGCGAACCAAAAAGGTTCGGGCAAAAATAATGGATATATATAAAAGATTGTACACCCACCAAGTCGAAAACCTGAAAAGGCGGCTTGGGAAAAAAAGGGTATCTATGTGGACTGAAAATCTAAAAAGACAGTCCAGGCAAAATTTAGGGATAAGAAGCGTACGACTATATCCCCATTGGATCACTTACAACAAGCTTTATTACCAACGTCGAGTTCAAATAGTACAGATCAATTCAATCACTTTCTCGCAACAACAAGGGATGAGATGCTTGAAGACATAAGGGCAATAGCAAAGTTGGAACCCGATAAGATTATTCCCACATAGCTATATATTTTGTTTTCTCTTTGTACTATTTTCGTTTCATGACAATACCCTCTTATTGGGATCCCGGTCTCTTTGTACAAAATCGCCTTTTTATGGGCATACTATCAATAAAATACAAATCTCAAAACTCAAACTTTTTGTTTTTACTTTTTCTGTTTTGTTTGCAAAAACGTCCAATAACTAAAATTGAATGAGCATATGCATATGAATACAATTAAATGTTAACAAATATATGCATAAAGACAGAAATAAGCATTTACTCAAGACTCTTGGAGTTGGGATAACGTTCATGTTATCCACAAATCCCCACAGAGCCACTCCCACGGGATTATCCCCACAGAGTAGTCTTACCATACTCACCATCAAATTCCCCCACTGGATAAAAGAATATGATCTTTTTCCCAGCAATATCGCCCACCTACGGAGTTCCAAGCAATACAGTTTATGAGAATTCTCTTCCCCAGCAGAGTTTTATTCCTCCAAAACTATAAAAACCCATGCGAATTTCTTCTCTCCATCAGAGCTCATTTCCTCAGCAAGGGTGTTTCCTCAGCATAGTATTTCTCCAGCAATAGGGTTTATTTCCCCAACAAGGTTTATTTCCCCAGCGGAGTTCAAACTCCCCAGTTTGAGTCTGCTTCTACCACAAATTACCAGCAGGTTTCCCGCCTCCAGCAAAGGACAGTCTGGGTTGCTATCCCTAGAAAGTTGCTACTGAATCTGAAACTGGATCAAATATCATTCAACCTTGTTCTTCCCAGATGAGTCGGTATCCATATCAAAAACTCGGTCAAGCAACACCTCAAAAGGTTATATATCTCTTTTATCCCCAATCAGGGTATACAAGAACTATAATCCCCAGCAGAGCAATGAACAACCAATGTTCTCAGACTCTTCTCCCCTAATAGGAATCAACATCCTCTAGCGGAGTTTCCTCAAACAAAAAGCAGGAATCCCCACCAGGATCGAAGATACACATATTCTTTATCCCCAACAATAGTCAGAGATTTATTTTCTAGACAAACATGTTGTTCAAGTTTACAAATACACTTCAACAACATTTCACATTCATACATCATTTACAAACGTCATAGCATGTGCATACGAAACGCATATAGCACAGTCTCATTTATTTTTGAGAATATCATTATGTAATTCATTTCATACATCATGACATTGCATATAACTAACTCTTTACCTTTTCAGGAAAGACCAATCAACAGACAAACATTATCAATTACTTGTATGACTAGACAGTCTTCCCAAAGGCTACATCTGACAAACGGCTACTTAAGAAATTTCCTCAGAAGGTCATTCTCAAAGACAATATCTTCTGGCTCAGTTTAGATCGAGCATAGATTTATTCTTATACTTCTTCCAGTCGAAGACGATCGTAGACATTTTCTGGATCAGATTAAATCGAGCACAGATTTATTCTGATACTTCTTCCAATTAAAGTTGAGCATAAAACATCTCCTGGCTCAGATTAGATCGAGCGTAGGTCTATTCTGATACTTCTTCCAGTTGAAGATGGTCGTAGACATTTTCTGGCTCAGATAAAATCAAGCATAAATTTATTATGATACTTCTTGTAGTTAAGGTCGAGCATAAAAATCTTCTAGCTCAGATTAAATCAAGCGTACATTTATTCTGATACTTCTTTAAGTTGAAGACGGTCGTAGATATCTTTTGGCTCAGATTAAATTAAGTATAGACTTATTCTGATACTTATTCCAATTGAAGACCATCGTAGACATTTTCAGGCTCAAATTAAATCGAGCATAAATTTATTATGATACTTCTTCCAGTTAAAGTTAAGCGTAGACATCTTCTGGCTCAGATAAAATCAAGCATAAATTTATTCAGATACTTCTTCCAGTTGAAGATATGCATATACCTCTTTTGGCTCAGATTAAATTGAGTGTAGATTTATTTTGATACTTCTTCCAATTGAAGTCAATGGTTACTTTGGATGACATCTATAATCCCATCTTCGACGAATCACAGTCACCTCTCTAAATGTAATCTATAATCCCATTCCCGGTACAATCAACCAATAATGTTACTTCACGCACAGGCGAGCGCAACTTTCTGGGCACTTAAGTGTTCAATCCTCTTCTACCTTCAATTTGTGAATGGAGGACATGTCAATCTAACTCTTCAGGTTTAAGAAGATTGAACAGGGGCAGCTGTTATAGCCCAAAATTTTCCCTCCTATTTTCTTCAAGACATTCTTTCAAGGTTTCTCAAATACTCAAGAATCTCAAGGGTTGACCAGTCAAGATGCTCCTCCTAAGCCAAGGGTCTACAACTAGGGTTTTGTGCTTCTCAAGGAAGAATAGTTTTCAAAGGTATCAAATGGTTTTCATGGTTCATCATAGGTCTTAAACAATGTTCATGACAAGTTTCAAGTCTTGCATCACAAGTTTGCACAGTCAATGGCTCAGATGATTGAAAATCAAATGTATTGGATAAAAGGTCAACTATGGTCAATATACAGTCAAACTTCAAGATTTATGGTCAACATCAACATTTTGAAGTGATATTCATCATTTGATCAAGGTTTGATCATTATTCCTCAAGGAAAGTCCTCAAATCATCAAAGGTCAAAAATTACCAAATTAGGGTTTCCTTATGAGAAGTCAATTGAACTTTGACCAAGCATAACTTTCACATGCTTCATCAAATTTTCCCCAAACAAATCCCATTTTAAAGGAAATACAATTCTCTACAACTTTGTATGTATGCTCAAGTCCAAAAAGTGCTTCATTTGTATGAGCTAATACATTATAGGTCATTTTCAAAAGTCAACAAAAACATACTTTTTGTCAAGGCAACTTACATCAAGATAAAGTATCCAAATTCAAAAGTGATCAAAAGTGAAATTGTAGAGGACATCTTGAGCTTTTCAAAAAGTCCAAAATCACATTCAAAATATGAAAATTGAGCAAGTTATGATTTGCATAAGTGGGAAAATTTTGAGAAAATGCATGAAATGCAATATGAGCAAACTTGAGATTTTGAGCTATTGGGCTTAAGTTTTGGAATTCAAATGTGTTCATAAAATATTTAAAAGACCCTTTAGTGCATCATGCTTTATTTTAGTTTTATTATATTTGTTTTCATTTTATTTATTTAAAATCAAAATTAAATCAAATAAAATGCAAGCTTAAATGGACAAGGCATGAAGGATAAGGTCAAGACTCTTGAGGCCCAAACAACTCATGCTAGCTTGTCACAAAACATGCCAAAATCGTGCAAGCTTAAAGAAGGCAAGATATATTTCAAGATTGGAAAGTTTTAAAAGTGTTTGATCTTGTTTTATTAGAGCCATCATGGCTTAATTTTATTCCATCTTGGATGAGCCATTCCATTCCTCTATATAAATGCAATACATATATATGCAAAGGACACACGGAGATTGACTAGAGAACCACTTGAAAATTCCATAAAAATTTAAAAGAAGTGAAAAATCTGTAACCTAAGTTCCAACCACTTTAACTCGAAACCAAGGCAAATATTCACCTTCTGAGTATCTACAGAGTAGGTATGGTCATTTTTCAAAGTCCTCCCATGCTTGAAACGACCATATTTATCATCTCCGGTCGCAAATTTTTCCATTAATCATATTTTTAATACTGTGCGTTTTTGGACTTTTCTAACCATTAAGATCAATGTGTGTGAATGTTTAGAACAAGTTACCGCCATTACATAGAGTTGGTAACGTCCAAACCTGGATTCACCATTTTTGAAATGTGTCAGGTTTTTTTTATTCGAAACCCGTGTTACAAGGTCTTTTAGCCCAAACGGATCCCATATTCGAATTCAGGAGGAATTTTTAAGGAGGATAGCATGTATGGTTCTCCTTGATTTTTTGTGTTTTGCATGTTTTGAAAATCTCCTAATCGTAGAAGAAGGTGGAAACCACCATGGACGGTGGTTTGAAAATGTTGACTGACCACGTGGCATATTGGAAAGTTATGGTTGGTCCATTCAAATCCCAGGGGTCCACTTATGCATGTGTGTTTTTTGCTTGCTGACATTAGCACATATTTTGTAGTATATTTGTTTCATTTGATTCATCATACCAGATGTAGTGACCGCCCCAGCAGTAAGCGTGTGTGTGTTAAAGCGTTTTTGTTCCAGGGCAGGGGTTCGATCCTTGCCTCTGGCATATTATTTTTCCCTGTTTTCTTTATAGATCCAATACAAGCAAGTTTAATGCGCGCATGGTGTACCTCATATCTTGATTATTAGATCTCAAGATTCCAGATCCAGCGATCCAGGCAGCCATGACCATGGTGTACCTCTTGAGATCGTTCTCACTGGATCATGCAGGCAGTTGGGCCAGCGCTTGGGTCTAGGATTTGTTGTTTTTTCCATACCCCCAAATTACTTTTACAACTCAGGCTCATTTGCTTTTTCTTTCTTTGTTTTAATTAGTTATTTTATTTTTAATCAATTTTATTTAAATCAGAAAAATCGTAAAATCATAAAAAAAAATTAGATTTAGGTTTTTTTAATTAACTGATTTAATTTTCATAAATAGAAATTAAATTTATTTAATCACAATTTTTAATTAACTAATTCGTAAGTCATTTAGAAATAGGGTTTTTCACTAAAATGTTTTTCTAAACAAAAACAACAAAAATGTTTTCTTAAATGCTTAGAAATTTTTTAGGGTTTTTACATCTTTCCCTTTTCAATCTCCGCGCGTTTATTTATTTTTCGCATTATTATAAATATTGTAACTGTCAACGGTATGTAATAGATAAACTAGGATTTCTTTACATTTTCCCCATTTTATGGTTTGTAATTCCCCATCCCCGAAGCATTGTAATAGCGTAGATTATTTCCCGCATTTTTACTTTTGGCACTTGTATACTGTTAGTAATAGGATTGTATGTCAAAAGAATAAAAGCAAACGTTAGATAACCTAATCTGAAGACAAATAACTGAAACATAACACACTTTCCACACGCGCACCTCTAGGGTGACCCTCACTTGTTGCCTCGGATATAACAGTCATGTCCCTCGAACGTGGGACGCTATAGCAAAGTGGTAATTGCTAAAGTGTCTTACGAGTTGCCTTCGTGACTATACGATGACCCACGCTCGTCCCTCAAACATCCAATGATAGGGCTACCTACTAACTAATGGTAAGATAGCATTATCCAAAGGGAAGGAGGAAAATAACAAAGACATTTTGAGTAGGGAGATAGTTCATAGTCGCTTGCTCACAAACAAAACTTTTCTCACACATACACTCCTTTCTGAAATATTTTCAAAATAAACACTTTGTGTGCATTCTTAACTGATACGAGAATCATTACAAAGTTGTCGAACTTAAGCATCCTTATTTCAAAATATTTTTCAAACATACAAACACAAGGCATTTTCAAAGTGAACTAGTGGTTAAGAGGCCGTAGATAACTATGGATGAAAAGGGTGCTAACACCTTCCCTTTTCATAACCTACCCCCCTTACTCAGAAAAATTCACAAAAGGTCTTTCCTGTTCTTTTCACCCTTTCCTTTATTAGATAAAAGAAAAGTCGGTGGAGAATCTTACTATCCGAGACATTTGCGATAAAACACAAAAACCTAAAATTCAATTCTCTCACCATATTACATATACTTTATATGCTTTACTGTTATTAGAGTATCCTAGAAAAATTCCTTCATCGATGTTGGCATCCAACTTCCTTCTTGGCTCATGGTCAGCCAAAATATAACATTTACTTCCAAAGACATGGAAGTACTTGACAGTTGGCTTCCTTCCTCTCCATAATTCATACCAAGTAACTGAAGTTCCAGTTCTGATTGTCACTCTATTGTGAATATAGCAAGAAATGGTCATGGCTTCAACCCAAAAGTGAAGGGATAATTTCTTCGCATGAAGCATAACTCTTGCACACTCTTCAATAGTCTTGTTCTTTCACTCAACCACCCCATTTTGTTGAGGAGTGATGGGTGAAAAAAATCATGACTAATCCCCTCAGATGCACATAACTCCTCAAATTTACTATTCTCAAATTCTTTCCCATGGTCACTTCTAATTCTGACAACACCACAACTTTTTTATCTTTGAATTTTGTGACATGGTTCCTTGAACACTTCAAACACCTCATATTTCTCTTTGATGAACTTCACCCAACTAAATCTTGAGTAGTCATCAACCACAACATAGGCATACCTTTTTCCTCCAAAACTTTCCACCTGCATAGGCCCCATCAGGTTCATGTGAAGAAGTTCTAGAGCTCTTGAGGTAGCAAGATGTTGAATCTTCTTATGGGACATCCTTGTCTGCTTCCTACTTTGGCACTCTCCAAAGATTCTCCCTTCATCAATCTTTAGTTTGGGAATATCTCTAATAGCTTCCTTTGACTGGGTCTTTTTCATGCCCTTTAGATGTAGGTGTCTGAGCTTTTGATGCCATATGCTTACTTCATCATCTTTTGATAATAAGTATGTTTATGGACATTCTGGAGAATTCCATAGATAGCAGTTGCCCTTTGACCTAGTTCCTGACATGACCACTTCATTCTTATCATTTTTAATCAGACATTCAAATTGAGTAAAGTTAACTTTGACACCTGGGTCATAGAGTTGACTGACACTTATCAGATTTGCTGCTAGCCCTTTTACAAATAACACATTATCTAGACTTGGTTGTCCAGCATTATCCACCTTTCCCACACCTTTTATTTCACTCTTTGACCCATCTCCAAATGTGACATAACTAGTGGCACGTGGTTTGATGTCCATTAAAAATCTCTTAACTCCAGTCATGTGTCTAGAGCAGCCGCTATCAAAATACCAGTCTTTTTTAGTTGAGGCTTTGAGAGAAGTGTGGGGTGTGAGTCCATATGAGTCATGATGAAAAGCTCCTCTTGACATTTTCTAAGAGTTATCATCTTTCCTTCTATAAGTAAATATATGGATGGGATATCCATATAGTTTGTAGCACGTGGACTTTATATGTCCAAACCCCCCACAGTAGTGGCACCTCCATGATTGATACATGGGACTATGATATCTTCCCTGATGTCGTGATTGATGTTAGAACATGTGCCTTGACATCTTCATATCATGCTTCACCTTCTGAGGAGCAAACTCCACTATTTTCTTGTTGCTCTTCAATGCTTGTTATTAAAACCAAGGCCATTCACGTTCTCAGCATTCTCCTCTTTAAGTTTAGCAATGATAGACAAATGATCTTCTTTCCCAGCCTCTAGTTAAGTAATGACAAACTTTTGTGTCAGTACTTTCTGACACAGTTTTTTATTCTTAAGGCACAACTCAGAATATCCAATAGCCAGTTCACTAACAGTGAGTTCTCCAATGTAGGATTCTTTATCTGATTCAAATGACTGTTTATCAGATCCATAAATTCCAACTCAAGTTGTTCTTCAATGCTTGTTATTAAAACCAAGGCCATTCGCGTTCTCAGCATTATCCTCTTTAAGTTTAGCAATGATAGATAAATGCTCTTCTTTCCCGGACTCTAGTTAAGTAATGACAAACTTTTGTGTCAGTACTTTCTGACACAGTTTTTTATTCTTAAGGCACAACTCAGAATATCCAATAGCCAGTTCACTAATAGTGAGTTCTCCAATGTAGGATTCTTTATCTGATTCACATGACTGTTTATCATATCCACAAATTCCAAGTCAAGGTAGTCACCTGCTTGGCTGAGTCTTCCTTATGATCACTTTCACATTACCCATCAGACCATGACACAAACAAAATCTTTCCTTGTTTTTTGAGATAGGTGGCACATTCAGTTTTATGTATCCATATCCCTCACATTCATGACACTGAACACCTTTCCCTTGGTTTGGATTTTCTTCAAATCTTTGTTTTCTTCCCAGGTCCTGGTTTTTGTTGATGTCGTATGAAATCTTCTTAGCATCCAACCTGGAATTCTTCAACACCCTACTAAACTGTATTCCCGGCAGCACGAGATCGTCAAATATTCCTTCTGACTTCATGTTTCCTTTGTCTTATGATTCTTCAGCACTGGATACAAAGGTTATACTCTTATTCTTTTCAGATCTTTCATTTATAGCAGACTCAAAAGTCTTAAGTGAACTTACCAGTTCATATATTGTCATCGTGCTTAAATCTTGGGATTCTTCAATAGCAATCATCTTCATGTCAAATCTCTTGGGAAGATATCTAAGCATCGCAATATCTAGAACTGTCATGTGAAAGTCCGGGATACTTTCATCCTCATTCATCTTCAAGTTCTCAAATTTAGAGGAGAGAAGCTGAAGCTTTGCCAATTTAACCTTAGGATTTCCTTCATGAACTTTCTTCAAGGTCTCCCATGCAACTTTTGCAGGCTTACAGTTCTTTATCAGCTTGAAGATATTTTTATCAACTTCATTGAATATGGAATTCAATGCTTTGGAGTTTCCTTCTGATAACGCCTCATCATTATCATCCCAGTCTTCTCCAAGCTTCAGCACATCAGTGACTTTTCCTGCTGCATCCATAACTTTTGGTGGATCCCAACCTTTGACAACATTTTTCCAAGCCTTGTCACCCAAGGACTTTATAAAGGTCTTCATACGAGGTTTCCAACTATCATAGTTGGTACCATCCAGAATTGGTATTTTAACCATAATTCTTCCATCCTTGTCCATTCTACCAGAAAGTATCTTCCCTAAATCTCACTCAGAGTCAGAGTAGGACGCCTGCTCTGATACCAATTGAAATTCTGGCTATCAGATCTCGGATGTCCTACGACATGTAGAGACACTGGATCCGACTTCACACATAACAAGAAGATGTATAAACAAAAATACCAGTGCTGAAAGTAAAAAAACACAGAATATGTTTACCTAGTTCGGAAAAACTTTCCTACTCTAGGGGCTACCAAGACAGGGACGAAATCAACTAGATAGTATAAATTTGCAGATCTTACATCAAACCTCCAATTTATAGTCTATACACTTAATCACTTCCCTTTGCTTAACTTATACCTAAGACACACCTAGGTATGAAGCCCTTCTCAAATCCCTCTTCAATTACACTCAGCAATTAGAGCAAACTCTAAACACAAGTAGAGAACAAAAACCAACCGAAAGCAATACTTCTAAAACACACAAGACTTAATGCTTAAAATCTTATGAGAATTGACACACACTATGTTCAATGCTTAAAAGCTTATGAACATCTAAAAAGATAACTTACAACCCAACAAAACAATCCTACTCTTCTATCAAGATGATATTAGAGAGGCTCACAAAAATATGGATTCTATAACCCTAAAACACACATGTAAGTTCTAACTAAGACTAGGTATACACCAATATATTTATAACTTTATTCTAGATTGGTTTGGACTTCAAACCTGCAGCGGTGAGGCTGCACAAAGTCTACAAAAAATCCTCCAAGAAAATAGTTCTTCAATCATTAGTTTCCTAATAAATATCCTTTTTTAGAAACTGATCAAATCTTCGAAACCAATCAAAGAATATTCTGACCAGTCAATCTTGGACACCACATAAGCTAACTGAACATTCCCTGAATATTCAATAGCTACAAATCAGCTGATTCACACTGCCAACTTGCTGCAGACGCGGTGTCCTATCTCTTTGATGGGACATCTTACTCGACATGTTGAAACAGAATGTTGGAACATCTTGTTCAACATGTTTCTACTAAAGTGGTTTTACCAAAATGTAAGCATACCATAATTTCAAAGAAATAACAATAGAGGTGTCACATGCAAGTATACATATATGTTTGATTGCAACAAGTGATAAAGATAAGAGTGGAGAACCCATAAGGAGTGATGTAGTTACTTAGGTTGATTTTGCAAATATCTATATTTGAGTTTTAAGCATGAGCAGAGAGAGAAATAATATGTTGTGTGTTGTGTTCAGCTTTCACTTAAAACATATCTAAACAATGTAAAGAGAGAGAGAGAGAGAGAGAGAGAGAGAGAGAGAGAGTGTGGAAATATATCAAGAGTGAATAAGTTAAGCCATGATCCATTAATATTTTAGAAGTAAATATGTGTGATGATATGCAGTGTCGGGACATGTGAGAACAGAGTGATCTTGTGGTGTATGTTTATAACATCAAAGCATGCATATAAAGGGCAAGGGAATAAACTGTAAGCTTCACTTATAACTCTAATATACATCTGTTTGTATTATGAAATCTTCAATAGTTGCAGCTCCTTATCTCTAAGCAAGCTAGGTGAGTGAATATTTATATCCTAATCATTTAGCCATTTTTATTAAGAAAACAACTTGTTGTCGGATCTCTCACAACAACAAACTATTATCTACTCCTAAGTTGATCAGGAAAAGAAATAGACTTACAACAGGTTAACATATAATAAAATGAGTTTGACCAAACATCATTTAACATAAAAGTAACTTAATATTAACTTCACATTGCTCAACTATCAAAGGTTTAGCTGATAATGAACTGAGTACAAAGTACAAGCATGGTTCTCAGAAGGAACATCCTTAATCAAATAATGAAAAAGAGATATAAACCTAAGAGACACTTGAGAACTTCTAGAGGTGGATAATCTTCAAAAGCTGACTCCAATCGCGCAGAGCTCAACGGCAGGTACAAGATTGGATGACAAGAAGAAAACTTTTTCTACTCTCCATTATCCTCACACTTAGTATCTTTTTTATTTTCTCTTGAAATTACTGAACTTCTTTATAAATCTCATCAAGGTCCTATTTATAGACATGAGCTAGGGTTTGTGTATTGCACTGGATCATCGGCCTAAGATGAGGAAATCACATCAAGCCCAAGTAGAAATTAGTGCCAACAATATATTTCTTCTGCTTAGCTAACAAGAAATCGAGTACAAGGAGACATTAATGGGGGACAAGGCGTATTCTAGAAGATTGTTGTGGCAGAGGCACAGGCGACACTACACAGTTTGCACATTGTAAGGTGCTACCATCTTTTGTCATCTAGTGCCTAAGAACCTTATCCTTTGTATTCAAATAATTTTCCCTTTTTTCCTCAGCAAAGATTCCCTCTATTTCCATCTGCCTTTTATGATTTCCTTAAAGCCAGATGTGTTCATTCTTGTTTTCCTTTTTCCTCTAAGTTCATCTTCTTTCTTCAGCTTGTGCTTCACGCAGTAGACTATTACAGTCATGCCTCAACTCAACAATGCTAACCTTCATACAAAAACACATTAAAACAACAAAAAGGAGCACCTATTATGCTCCAAGCTAAAATTGTAAAAACAACTAATAATACAATAAATTAACAATTAAAAAGCAAATTAAAACCTAATAAAGACAGAGATTAAGGTATATATTAACTGAAAAATGTTGGTTAACAAGTATGAAGAATGTATCACGGGCCTTGGAGAAGCTATTGACATAAGGATCAAGATCCTTTTGTTTGTATGGAGATTTAGCTCTAGTGATTAACCAAATCAAGAGTGAATGGGAGACTCAACATCCAGGTTTGATTCCTTACAAAGACTATGCTAGGAGGTTGTTGTCTTTCTTTAACAAAGTGGAGTTTCATCATATACCTCGTGAAGAGAATCAGATGGCAGATGCTTTGGCTACATTGTCCTCCATAAACCGAGTGAATTTCTGTAATGAGGTACCTCATATCATAATAAAACGCCTGGATAGACCTGCTCATGTGTTTGCAGCAGAAAAAGTATTAGACAATAAACCTTAGCACTTTGTTATCAAATGTTTCCTTCAGAATCAGGTATACCCGCCCAGGGCATCCAACAAAGATAAGAAGACTTTGAGGAGATTAGATGGCAATTTCTTCCTCAATGAAGATGTATTATACGAGAGAAATTTTGACATGGTCTTGCTCATATGCGTGGATAGACACAAATAAGACATGTTGATGTAAGAAGTTCATCAGGGTCCTTTGGTACTCATGCTAATTGGCATTCTATGTCTAAAAAGATGCTCAGAGAAGGTTACTATTGGCTGACAATGGAATCTGACTGTTATCAATTTGTGAAGAGGTGCCATAAATGTTAGATTTATACAGACAAGATTCATGTGCCTCCAACTCTACTCAATGTTATTTCATCTCCATGGACTTTCTCTATGTGGGGAATTGACATGATTGGCATGATTGAACCCAAAGCTTTGAACAAACATAGTTTTACTCTGATGGCTATTGATTACTTCATCAAGTGGGTTGAAGCAACATCTTATGCTAATGTGACCAAGCAGATTTTGGTCAAGTTTATCAAGAATCAAATCATTTGCCGGTATGGTATCCCGAGTAAGATTATTACTAATAATGGCTCAAATATGAATAATAAGATGATGGATGAGCTGTGTGAAAGCTTCAATATTGAACATCATAACTCTTTGCCTTACATACCCAAGATGAATAGGGATGCTGAAGCTACTAATAAGAACATTAAAAAGATCCTGCAGAAGATGGTTGTAACCTACAAGGATTGGCATGAGATGCTACCTTTCTCTTTGCATGGATACCGTACATTCGTCTGCACTTTAACAGGGGAAACCCATTTCTATCTTATTTATGGCATGGAAGCAGTGCTTCTAATAGAAGTTGAAATCCCATAAATGTGAGTCTTGATGAAAGCCAATTTTACAGAGGTTGAATGGTGTCAGAACAAATATGATCAATAACTTAATTAAAGAGAAAAGGATGACATCTTTATGTCATGGACAATTGTATCATAAAAGAATAAAGCATGCACTTGATAAGAAAGTCCATCCTCATGAATTCAGAGAAGGTGACCTCGTGCTCAAAAGGATCTTGCCTCCATACAATGATTCTCGTGGCAAGTGGACTCCTAATTATGAAGGCACATATGTTGTTAAGAAAGTCTTCTCTGGTGGTGCAATGACTCTTACAACTATGGATGGTCAGTAGCTCCCACATCCTGTTAATATCGGTGCAGCCAAGAACGACTTCGCCTAAATAAATAAAAGGAAAGCTCGTTAAGTTGAAAACTCGAAATGGCGACTTAGGCAAAAAGGAGCGTCTTGATAGACTAAAAACTGAAAGGGAATTCCAGGCAAAAGTTAGAGACATAAACAGAAAATAATTCACCTTGGTAGATTGAAAACCCAAAAGGGAAATCTAGGAAAAAGTTAGGGGTTATGGCAAGTAACTGCACCAGGCAAGGCTTGATCATTCAGAGCAACAACATTCATTGATCAAGGATTCTCAATTTAATCATCCTCAACAAAAGCTTGAGCGCAGGAATTCAAAGTTTTTAGGGAGAATAGTGGACATTTATTTGAATGAAGCCTTTTCCTATTTACCATTTTCCAAAATTTGTAATCATCTATGGAGTTATGCCATTTGCGAACTACCATCCTATTAATAAAATTTTGAGCCTTTGTTTAATTGATTTCAAGTATTTTATATTTGTTTCTTTTGTAAAATTTCATTTATTTTTTATAGTAATTTTTGAAACAAAAGCTTAATAATAATCATGTTTTTTAAAATTACAAAATCATTTTCCTTTAACTTATGAACAAGATTAAAAGGAGTGTTAGAAGTTGCTTCAAGAATGTTTAAATCTCGAAGTTAGAAACTCAGTGAATTCCTAGCATGGTTATTCTTGTGTTTTTCCACAATTTTCTTAAGCTTAACTATTTATATTCCTCTGCAGAATGTGAGATTTTTGATGGTTTGTTTGTGATTATGTTTATAATATAATGGTTGACCTAAGTTTACTAGCTAGGTCCAGATCTAACAGATGTTATGACTAGCACGGTTTGTGCAGGCTTAATATAAATCTCTCTCTCAAAAGGACTGATCTTTGTGACTTTCCTTTGATCATTCCTCAGCAGATCACTGCATCCCTTAAACAGTTTTTATGCAAAGTTTATGTCCTTAAGAGACGACTGTTGACTAAGATTTACCCTGATTATTCTCGACAAATCTTATTTTCTCAGAAAAGAAGTTTGCAAGTTTTGTAGCAGGATCCCTATGTTCCCTACATGTTTATCTCCCCAAGCGGAAGCTTTCTCTTGAGATTTATGCATAAGACAATCTTTGTTGCATGGTTTCCATCTGGTTGAGATTTGACCAAGTGTTGAGTTTGTTATTACTCTCCTGCTTTCTCCAACTAAGTTTGTGTGTTGTTTTGTCAGCATTAACATAACATCCATATAACATTACATAAATACATCATATGCATAGCTAAAGTTTCACGCTCATTTTCATTCTTTTTGTGTTTCTATGTATTCATTGGTAATGTATCCCAAACAGACTATGCATTCCTTCAACTTTCCACTAAGTTTATTCCTCGTGGAAGAAGTTTTGTTTTAAGTTTTCCTTCCCAACACTTTATCTGGATGGAATAAGGAGTCGAGTTTATTCCTCATTTTATCAAGTCTTGTTTGACCGTTTCTCTTCAGTTTATTCCTGAATTGAATTCTAGTCCCCAGTAGCAGTTGTGATCTCGCTATGAGAGAACCCTAGATGATGAAGGACAGTGTTTACACCCTTGAGGATCTGGATTTCCTCAGTAGATATTTTTTTATGATATCCCCATCAAAGCATGAAGAATCATATCTTCTGGGTAGTCTTTACTACGACAACCTCGTGATATCTTTGTGTAAAAACAAGTGGCAATCTCTTTATTTGAGAGTCTTGTTTGCTATTTTAGCCTTTGTGTGACAATAAGTGGCAATCTCTTTACTTTGAGAAGCTTGTATGTCTCCCAACTTATCATTATTACCTTCATATCAAGTGGCAATCTCTTTGGTTTACCCCTAACAAAGAAGCTCGTTATGAAATCCTTGATCCTCATTAAATCAAGTCGAGCACTTGACTCGTTATTTGAACAGGTAGTTGTCTTTTTATTTGAGAAGTCTATTGCGACTCCATTTCAAATCAATCCTTGCATCAAGTGGAAATCTCTCCAGTATGTCTACAACAGAGAAGCTCGTTATAATATTGAATTTAACATCGAATTCGTTATTTAAACGAATGGTTGTCTCTTTATTTGGGAAGCCTATTACGATCAAGTAAAATATATCATCCCTAGCAAGTGGATATCTTTTGAGAAGCTTGTTTGTTACCCTTTCCAAGTGGAAGACTGTTAAAGAAGAAACTGAGCCTCATTCTTAGCTGATTACCGAAAGCTTTGGGAAGTTTATTACCCTTTTTAAGTGGAAGATTTGATTAAAGAAGAAGCTTAGACCCGTTCTAGGTGGAATACCAGAAGTTTTGGGAAGCTTGTTATCAATTCAAATCTTTTGCTACCTTCATCCATGAGTTGGAAGTTTACTGTCATCCATGAGTCGATATTTCCAAGTTTACTGCCTTCAACTATGAGTTGTATTATTTCATTTCCTCACTACTTTCTAGGGCTTCTTTCCCCGGTAGAGAGTTAGTGATTCATCCCTATGGAATCATTTCTCCAGTGGAGTCGTCAATCCTCTCTTAAGGATAATTCCTTTTGGAGTCTTTTATCTTTTCTCACTACCTACTTAGGGTTTTCCTTCCCCAGTAGAGTCAATGATTCCCTAACTCAGGGTTTATTCCCTAGAAGGGTTAGTTTTGCTTTAATGCATTTTCATGGTTTACTTGGGTTTTATTTCCTAGTAAATCAGTAACTATTTCCTTGAGTTTATTCCCCAGTTAAATCCTCTCACTAAAGTCTGTTACTCCTCTCTTTGGGAAATGATATTGTTTTCCCCAAAAAAGTTTCTGTTCAGTTTTCCTTTCCGAATCCCATGCGGGTTGTGTCCTCTTCCCAATGAGTCATGTCTATTTGTAGGACCTCCTTCAATTTTTAGTTTGTGTCATATGGAATTGTTTCCCACAGAGTTCTTTACATTTGCATCCATAGAAGCATTACATGGTATCTTAGGGCTAAAAATTGGGTCTTTTGTATTTAAGTCTCTTCAACTTCGTCGATGCAAATAATTTCAATCTTCATCTCTCCGGATAGAAGAAACTTAAATAGGGACAATTGGCATACCTTAATTTTTACCCCTAGGATTCCATCTATAACATCATTTTCACTTCATCAAAGTCATAAGCATGGTAGCCTCCCAACCCTCATATCTTTGGGTTTGTTGTGCGGGAGATCACCAAGCACTTTTGTTTTTCCTTTTGCTTTATGATTAATCATTTTGTGATTTACTAACCTTAACCAAAATACAAAAATATGCTTTTTTTCCTTTTGTTTATTATGCAAGGTAGGGTTTTGAATCAAGAAGATCAAGTGTGGTTACCCAATTAGGGTTTTGAATCCTTAAGGTAAAAAATGGTTGAACATTGATTCTCAAGGGCTTATTCATCAAGGCATGACCTATAATATTAGGTCACCCTCTTCTCAAGCTTCATTTTACACCAATTGATCAAATAAAGTTCAAGTTTGGTTGCTTGCTTTTCAAGTCATTTTAAGTAGGTTCATGTGTTTATTTCTATGCCTTCTTCATTAAGTTTTCTCAAGCTTTTGTCAAAATTTATCAAAGAACAATCCAGGATCATGCATTTGGGGTTCATTTGTTCATCATGGTGCTTTTGAATGCAAGAAAACATAAAAAAAATGAAAAGTTAGAACATGGTGGTTTGACCTAAAATTCAAGTATGACATGTATTTGGTCCAAACATCATAACTTCCTCAATTCTCAAAATTTATAGGCGGTTCTTTTTGCCAAATGTTAAGAATAATGTCCTCTAAAACTTTGCTTCAGAAGTCAAACATTAATTCAAACTCTAAGTCCATCCAATCTTAAAGGACACTTATGCACTAAACCCAGTTCATGACATGTTTGACCTAATGTCTGGCCTAAAATTTCAGGTCACGACCCCAACTTTCAGCTCATGTCATTTTCAGCTTAAGCATCTAATTGATCTGGTTCTTTTGCACTGTGTTCTACTCCATGAAAATGTCATTTGGCAAAAAGAAAATCATAAAATGCATGAGTAGATTGATTTGGCCTAAGCATGAACATGGTGGCATGAACACTGTTTGTACAAAGTGACCCGTAATTAGAAATGACTCAAAACTCAAATGGGACCACCTTAAGTATGTACAAACTTATTCCAAATGGTAAAACACATCTCACAATAACCTGAAACAACTTGAAATGGAAAAGGATCACGCATTCCATGCTCCATTTTTCACACACTTGGATCTATATTTTTCCACTCCATTCATATGCTTGGGATCTGATTTTCACACAAGTCATGACCTCACTCTCTTCTCCTATAAATAGAGAGTGATCCTGCACTGAAAACCAAGCTTGAGTAGCCATAAAACCTCTTCCATTTTCACTTCTGAAACCTCCAACAACTAGAAGATTGAAACCTCATTTTCTCTTCTTTTCAACTCAAATTCTCTGCCCAAAATCCATCACCGGTCTCCTCTAAAGCTAACTAAAGCATTACAGAAGCTTGTCGTGACCTCTAAGCACTGACTGATTCCACCATTTTGAAGCTTTGAAGCTCAGTTGGGAAAGGTAGATATGAGTTTTTTTCATTCAAACAAGTTACCATCCTTTCGCCTTGTTTCACTGATTGTTTCCCCTCATCTATCTGGAATTTATTCTTCATCTTTTGAATTTAATTTTGCTTTTAAGCTTGCTAAGGTTTTCTGTATATTTTGAAAGTTCTCCTTGCTCATACCAAACAAATTGATCTTGAACATGGAGACATGAACGATGAAGGTTGGTGAAGCTAACTAGACGTGTGGTTAAGATAAAGAATCCAGTTCATGAAGTTGCCAAAGCTAGGGTTCTGAGGTTGAAGAGGAAGATGCTTCACGCGCTTTGGCTTCAATTTCAAATCCTTAGCCAATAAGAAGCGTCCACGCGTTCTAGCCTTTACTTGTTTTAATTATTTTTGTTTTAAATCCCTTTTTTATTTCACTTTCTTTACTAATTCATAAAAAAAAGTCCCCTTAGCCTTTTTCACTCGATTCTTTTTCTATGAATTTTTAAAAATATTTTATACGTCTTGTGTTTTTTCTCATTATTAAAATGTATTTTAGCATTTTTTTTCTATTTTATTTTTTATTTTTAATTGATTTTAACAACTTATTTCTCCACCATTTTCAAACTTTTTGGATCAATTCTTTTGAGATCTTGATCCTTAGAGTTTTCTTGATCTTATATAATTTTCTTCAACATTTATTTGATGTTTTGAGGCTTCATTTGAATTTTCCTTTTATTTTCCATATAAAATCATTTTAAAAATCATTTGATACATTTTATTTGTTTATTTTTGTAATTTAGACTTGGATTATGACTTGATTGATCAAAATCTTCATCAATACCAGTGGACTTTGGGTGATACTTTGTTTGCATGAATCTTTATCAATTCAAACATATTATTAAGTGATAATTTGGATTATTTTTAGTACTTTGGGTTGATGATATGTTTATCACTTTAATGCACTAAGAGAGGTGAATGAAATTGATGATAAATGGATCTAATATTGTGATTCAATTTGGTTTCTCATCTCTTTTCTTCTCCTTTTTCTTTTGTTTTGATCAATTGGATGATGATGGATTCATCTTGTTCAATTAGGTTTAGATTGATGCTTGATGAACTTTCATCATTTCAAATATACCATTAAATGATCATTTAATCACTTGTGGTACTTTGGATTGATGATAAGTTTGTCTCAAGGTATCATGAAGAATTTGATTGAAGTAATGATCTCATTTCCTTGCCTTTGTGCTTGATCACTTTGTTTTTGTTTTAGCTTGTGTTCTATTGTTTTAGGAGGATGGTCTCTATCATTTCTCTAACATAAATGAAACATAAATTACTATTGACCGACCTCAGATAGGTGCAACTTCTACACAAGTTCACTTACGATTGCTTAACATAGCACTAATTTATCTCGAATCGGATTACTAACTACTAACATCAACATTAAATTATATTAGTTGTGCTAAGTTTTATATTTTACCACTTTTACATTAATGTCATTTAACTTATTTCCCTTTACATTAATATCATTTAATTTCTTGAACTTTACTTTTATGTCATTTATATTTCAAGCATTTACATTTTATGTCATTTTATTTTATGTCATTTATCTTTATGTATTTTTTCTCTTTTCCCCTTGGGCATTTCTTTTTCTTTTCCTCAAAAGACATTAATAAATTCAAAACCCTAAAATACTTAATGTGGACTTTCACTTGATGTTACTATCCTAGGCTTGGAAGTGGACTTATGGACTTAGATTTAGGCTATTGATCCTATACTTTGGAGATTTGACTTGAGACTTTGAATTTCATTTGATACATTTTGGTACTTGAGACCTAGAGTTCCTCTGAGACGTGTTTCATCTTATACTTGGTCATGCTATGAGACTTTGGGATTTTCATCCTATTTTTATGCCTTTCATTTGATCATTATGCTTATCTTGTGGCTTACTCCAAAGGAAAGGGAATGTCTCTTTGACCAATGTCAAAAGGCTTGCTTCATCTTGGTTAGTTCACTTGCACACACTAAGGCTTTCTTTTGGGCTACCTTACAATGAGATCATTTATTTCTTACAATTTACTTTTATGCTTTAGGATAGTCTCTTCATCATCTCTCCTTCTTTAATTTTCAAAATCTTCTTGTTTTAAAACTTGAAGCCTCTTTCTCAATAAACCTTTACGTTGTCAAGTGATTTTCAAAAACTTTTTCCTAATAAATGCAAAGAAATCTTAAAAGCATATCAAAAATAATTTCAAAAGACTAAAAAACACCAAAATCATTCAAATTTTTTGTGCCCTTTGTGAACTTTTCCTTATAAAATCTTTTTTCTCAAAGATTAGACATTAGTTGATTCTTATAGCGATGCAAGCTACTATACTTCTACAATATGTTGTGGAGTGATTGACATTTTTCACTTGAATGTTGAGAATTGCCTTGTTGATTAAGTTCAAGCAAAATTCTACATATCAAGATGATGAAAATGCTCAATCCTCATAATTTTTGGTGGTAAGTGAATTTTCCACTCGAATATGACAACATGTCTCTTCATTTAAAATCAACCAAAACGAACAAATTTTTGTTATTTTTACCGCGAACTACGAGGTTTTGATTCTTTATTGTACTTGGTTGATACGTAAGCACGAGGATCTTGAAGTCTTGTCAAACAAAAAACCATAAAAGTAACTTATTTTCCTATCCCATCAATCTTTTTGCAAACAACACCTTTTTATAACACAAATTTTCAAGAGGTTCCTATGGAGTATCATAAATGTGAGGGGTGTTAATATCTTCCCCTTGCATAACCAACCCCCATATCCATATCTCTCTTTTATTAGTTTTATTTTAAAAACTTTTTATGAGTTTTATTCGATCTTATATATATATATATATATATATATATATATATATATATATATATATATATATATATATATATATATATATATATATATATATATATATATATATATATATATATATATATATATATATATATATATTCTTTTTCTACCTCAAGAGCAAATTCTACTCCCTTCTCTATTTTTCTCTCCCCGGTTTTCTAATTTTTTTTCTTCACTTTCATTTTTAACTTCTTCCTCCTCCAACTCTCTCTCAACTTACTTAGATGACTTTTTTTTATGTTTTATTACCCAAAGTGAATGATATCCTACTTAAAGCGATTGCATTCTAAATTTAAAATTAAAATTATCAACATTTTTTCTCGTGAATCCTACGTCTGATTGAGCAACCATTTATCTTGACAGTTTCCTAATTTGAGTTTCCAAATTTATGATCAATGCTTCTTGGTTTTTGTTGAATGTCTCTAGATGAAATATGATTGCTCAAAAGTTGGAATGTGTCATCTTCTTGAAATGATTTATGGTTTCTTTTAAATGAGAAGGCTTCCTTGGTTGTTAATTCTAATTGGATACTTGGCCTTTAGTTTTACTCCACTTGAAATTTGGATGGTCTTACCACCATAGATTTTAAGGGTTGGAGTTTGGATTACTTCTCTCATATTTACCCATCAAGTAATATTCCTCCTCTATTGAGGAACACACTGGCCATTACATGTCAAACACCCCTAAAATCACAAGTAAGAGCTTGAGCTTGTTGTACTAGTTTAGATATGGTGGCTCTGTAAGTTTTTTAGTTAGGGAATCAATATGAACTTATGTATGCTTATGAATGTCCAACAATGTACTTTGATTATCAAGTGCTACTACTCATTTCCTCCGGGTACTGCTATAAGTGTGATATTCATTCTAAGACATATTCTCTATGAGTTCTCTTTGCTTAGTATCAAATATTCTCCTCATAATTCCTCTAATTGAGGAATCAAGAAGCATTTGAGTGTTATCTCTTAAACATTCTATAAAGTATTATACTTGTACCATGTTGTACCTCTCATATCCATCATAGAGTGATCCAACATACCTTGTATGAAATTTGTGATGTGTGTCTTCTTATCCATGTACTTGCTAACTAGATAGAACCACCCAAAGAACTTGTCTTCCTTTTGATCTTCTGTTACGCCATTTCTGCAACAAAACGAACATGTTTCATAAAATATGCTCAAATGTTCATAAAGATTTAAATTTGATCCTCCATCATATTTGTTATCTCTCAGACCTACAAGAACATAATTTTTAATATCGAAGGCAATTGTGTTCACCAGTTGGAACCCGTGAGTGATTGCACCTCTATTGGTCCCTCTACTGAAATCTCATATGATCTGCCTATGTGGTGGTTGTTATGGATCAACTGGTGGAAGGGATGGACTTGTATCGCCTCGTGTATGGACTCGTCTGATTTAAATACTTCCATGAATACTTTGTCATTTCTCCAACTTGCCTCGCTACTCTAATATCTTTCTAATTTGCTTTTGTTGTCTTCTCGATCTCCGGATCAAATAGTAATTCGCTAAATCCTTTTCCTCATACACACAAACAAAAAACACACAAATACCTTAGTAGCACTGCACAACCAAAAGAAATAAATAAGATTAAATAAAACCAAAAAAATTAATACAAAAATTAAAACTCAAATAAAAATACCTAATTAAACTAGTGGATTTTCTTGTTAAAATAACTCAACAGTCCTCTGCAACAATCCCAAAATTTTGATGAACTTTTGACAAATGTACTCATTATCATCAAGTAATATAATTTCAAAAGTTTGTATACAAAGCGTATAATATGGAAATGATCAAATTAAAATAACTTTGATTAAAAATTATGTATTAAAAAAGATCAAGACATTTTTTGAATTCTTTATCTATCATTTCTTGATAATTCTGGTTGACCATGTCAATCTCATCTCTATTATCATGATGAATAAACAAAATAACTACATTCAATCTCTTGGCGCTTACACCTCTTCTTCAATCCCAACCCCGTAATGTCTTAGGTATATTGCTAATTGAAGAAGGTTTTATCAAACATCAATTTCTATATCACAAATCCAATAAAATCATGTGTTTAATTTATTTTTTTTATAAGCGACCATGTAATAAATAATATAAGAGGTGCTAACCCAATACAAAAAGAATCAAAATAGAGAAAGAGAGAACTAAAACCAACCCCAACCAGAAAAAAAAACTACAACCCCACAAAATCCAATGGGTTATCACACCACTTAACTTTTTCAACATCAATCCTCTATTACCCAAAACATTAAACCAGTCTCACCCCATACTTTTAATGCTAAAAGTAATGTCCCCAACAGTCCACTCTCTGCTAGAGAAAACCAAGTCGTTCCTGCCCCCTCCAAATATTCCAAGAGACTAACAACCAAAAGAAGAAGAAGAAAGATGGACGAACCAAATTCGAAAGCCTTTCACAAGTGGAAGAAAATGGCGGATTTACCGGCCTGATGCTGCCCTCGGAGATACTAGCTAGCCAGTCGAAAACCGCCTCTCACACTTTCCTGGTTTCGCTACACTAAAAAAAACATATGAAGAAGGGATTCGTCGGATTGAGCGCAAATCAGGCAAGTGATAAGCGCAACATCATTAATAACCCCTCTCTGCATTAATTATGTTCTAGTTGGCAAGCTATCAAGGATAAAATGCCATCCAAATATCTTAACCTTTCTGGGACTTTCGCTTTCCAAAATCTATCAATCATCTGAATTTGGTCGCAATCTAACAAAAAACCACCAGACCTAACACCATACAAACCTTGGTAAGCATTCCTCACAGAAAAACCATTCATATTACGCAACCAGATCACCGAATCATCGATACTCTACATAGGGGCAAAATTAGCCAAGGTAACTACTAACTCATTCCACTCGTCCGCTAAAGCCCCTGATAATTCTACAACATCCAAACCGAAATCCCACCTCCATTGACCATTATCCCAAAAACCAAACTTAGCCACCTTCCAATCCTTTGAAGAACACCTCGCAAACAGATTAGGAAACATGTCTTTCAACTTAACATTACCCTCCCAACAGTGGTTCCAAATCTCAAACTTGTTACCAGATCCTAGTTTGCACCAAAAGGATCTAAGAAACCAAAGTTGACCATTGAATTTACCCCTATAGACTTCCCTCACATCATGCCACCATAAAGAAGTGTTTTTTCACCTGGTTCATCCCCAACTACTCCTGAAGACACATCAAACCATCACCATATCTGAATTTCAGTAAATCAGCCCAAATCGCATCCCGCTTCGTCAAACATCTCCAACCCCACTTGCTCATAAGAGCGAGATTAAACAACCCTACATTTCTGACACCTAAACCTCCATCCTTTTTCGATAAACAGACTTTTTCCTAACTGACCCAACACATACTTTTCTTATTAACCCCTTTCCCCCACAGAAAAGTCCTTTGAATTTTAATCATTTCCTCCCACACCACTCTAGGTGCTTTGAAAAATGATAACCAATAAACTGGGATATTATTCAGAACAGAATTCAAAAGTGTAACTTTACCTCCAAGAGAAAGATGCTTGCCTTGCCAAGAAGATAGCCTTCTTGTTAACTTTGAGATAATAAGACTCCAAGTTTCTTTTCTCCTATGATTTGTGCTAACCGGTATACCAAGGAAGGAGAAAGGCAATATACCGATTTTGTAAGGCAAGAAAGAAGAAGCAACCAAAAGAACCTCCTCGCCAATGTTGATGCCTAAAAGCTTGCTCTTGTTAAAGTTTATGCATAACCCATTGTTGTATCCTAAAATTTTCCCTCTCATGTTTTCCAAGGTCTTCCCCTACATGGTTGGTCACAAACCGTTGCCTAAGGAAAAGTAAAATTTGTGAGTAGTGTTTTCAAGTTTCCTTCGATTGGCATCTCCAAAACTCCCTTCGATTGGCATTTCAGCAAAGTCTTTCGATTGGCCTTGTAACAGGATCCTTCGATTAGCATTCCTTCGATTGAAGCACCGAAGCTTCCTTCGATTGGAGAATCAGAGCTTTCTTCGATTGGAGCATCAGAGGTTCCTTCGATTGGAGCATTAGAGGTTCCTTCGATTGGATCATCAGAGGTTCCTTCGATTGGAGCATCAGAGCTTCCTTCGATTGGAGCATCAGAGCTTCCTTCGATTGGAGCATTAGAGCTTCCTTCGATTGGAGCATCAGAGGTTCTTTCAATTTGAAGCATCAGAGGTTCCTTCGATTGGAGCATCAGAGGTTCCTTCGATTGGATCATCAAAGGTTCCTTCGATTGGATCATCAGAGCTTCCTTTGATTGGATCATCAGAGCTTCCTTCGATTGGAGAATCAGAGCTTCCTTCGATTTAGAGCATCAAAGCTTCCTTCGATTTGGAGCATCAGAGCTTCCTTCGATTGAAACATCAGAGCAGAGGCCCTTCGATTGGAATTCCAAAAGAGTCCATTCGAAGAAGCTTGCAAAGGTCCATTCGAAGGAGGCTAGCAGCCCATTCGAAAGAGAGCATTCGAAGGCCAGTTACAAAATTACAAATTCAAAAAAGGAGACAAGATCCCATGTGTTTGGCCAACGTTAAAAATTCCTATTCATGGCCTTCAAACACAATCAAGGTTGTTTAAACCTTTGCCTTCTTGTCCCCTCTACTCCCTCTATATAAAGAGATCACAAGTGTTACATAGAGGGGGAGAACGAAAAAAACATTGGAGAGAGGCTGCCCACAAAATCCATTAAAGGTTGCCAGAATTTTCCAAGCAAAGCCACCCTTCAGCAAAAGGTGCCCGCGCCCAGAAGCTCCAGATCTAAGGTGCTCACATCCATCAAGTACCCAAATCGAAGACTCAATCTATTGGTAAGAAAGAATAAATTATCCAACCTCATATTTTCATAATACATCCATACTAGTTTGTTACCTTCGATTTGCCATCCTAGACAGGATCAAAGGGCCTGGGTTTGGAACCCAGGTCATGTTCTTCATTTGCTAACGTTTGCTGTAGACATGGCCTGAAAAGACCCAGCAAATGCAAGATCGAAGGACCTGGGTTTTGATACCCAGGTCCTGCATTCTATTTCGCTAACATACTTTTGCAGGTATAGCATCCCAAATCGAAGGAGACACCTTCTCTGGATCGAAGCTTCCCATTAGCCTGCTAGATCGGAGGAGGCATCTCCTTCCTGGATCGAAAGCCATGACCTCCAGAATCGAAAGACAATCCTCTTCCCTGGATCGAAGGCCATTCACACTTATTCCTTAGCCCAATCGAAAGAAGGTTTTTCTTCTGAATCGAAAAGGCCTTAATTCTCCTTGGATCGAAGCTCCCCTTTGCTCCCTGGATCGAAGGATGCCTTTTTCCTTTTATTTTTGTTTTCATTGGCTGCTTTTTATTTTTACATTAAAATCAAAATCACAAATATATTAGGCTAGTCGTTTTTCCAACTAAATTAATTTTTGTAAATAAATTAATTAATTATTTTAACATTTCTCCTAAAATTAAAATTAAATAGACTTAGGCCTTGTTTTCTTTTATACCAAAAACAACAACAAAAAATATTTCTTTTCTTTAGGGTTTTTTAGACGTCTTTTCTATTTCATGCATGTTTATTTAATTCTGTTTTTTTTACTATTATTGTATCTGCCTACCGGATGTAATAGATAAATTAGGACATTTACTGCTTTTATTCCCCATTATCCTTGTATAATGTAAATCCCCTCCCCGAAGCATTATAATAGCGTAGGACCTCTATTTTCTGCATTTTCTTTTTACTGCTTTTCATATTAACTGCTAGTATCTAGACATGTATGACAAAGATTAAAATCAAACGCTAGAAAACTTAATAAAAAGATAAAAAATAACTGAAACACAACACAATTGCACACAAGCACCTCTAAGGTACGTCCACTTTGGTTGCCTTTAATAAAACAGTCATGGGGCAGGAATGCTTTAACAAAGACCCGTAAAATCAAAAGATCATAGTCCCTTGATGACCCTACAGTTGTCTTCTCGGTAAATGATCTAGTCCCTAAAACAGAATTGCTAAAGCATCTCTATAATTGCCTTCGTGACTGTAATGTCCCTTCAGTTGTCCCTCAAAACATCCAACGATAGGGCTACCTACTCACTACTATAGGATAACATTGTCTAAAGGAAAAGAGGAAAAGAACTACCTTTTCGAGTATAAAAGTAGATAGATGTTAGAAGTTTGCTCAAAACAATTATTTTTTGCACTTACACAGAAAACTACTTTTCAAAAACAATTTCAAAACACTTTGTATACTTTCTCTACTATCTCGAGAAACATTACAAAGTTTGTCGTACTAAGGCGTTTTCTAAACATTTTCAAACGCAAAAAGCACAAAAGCATTTTAAAATGAGCAAACCTCTAAGAGCCCGTGGAAAACCACGGATGAAAAGGGTGCTAACACCTTCCCTTTCCATAATCTAACCCCCTTACTCAGAAAACATCTCGAAAAGGTCTTTTTCTGTTCTTTTCACCCTTTCCTTTGTTGGATAAAAGAAAATACGGTGGCGACTCTTGCTTACCGCGACATTTGCAAACAAAAAAAAATGTAAAACCAGTATTAAATAGTCGGTTCTGCCACCGTATCACAGAACTGGCAACTCTGCTGGGGATGATAAAAAGTGGAGTTACCTTAGAGTTATTTCATTATTTAACTGCTTTGTATGCTTTGATTGCTTTACTTTTGAGGGCTCTATTTGGGGTTACTATAAGATCTTACACCCGGATTTGGGGAAACCTTTTAGGTAAGTAGCAATAGATCGTGGAAGCTGTGCAGGGTATACCGACACGGTTGAAGTGGTGGCTACATTGATGCGACACTTTGGTTGGTACCGGTAGCCCTTGAGTTAATCAAGGAGAATACGGGGCCGCTGCATGGTGTCATGAAGCGTCAACTGACCTTACAACCTTTAAATGAACAACTTGGCCATTAGGACGTAGCGAGATGGCTGTCTTTGGTGTATTCCCAAAGTCGGCATATACTTGATGCTACACTCATTGAGACTTGACTCCTGGGTTTTGTTTGGTTTCGAGTCAATCGCCTATCGAACGAAGCTTATGGGAAAGGTCAGTGATATTGAGATCCTTTAGAACCCGATTACTATTTATAGGACAGGTTGAACCAATCCAACTTCAAGAGGGTACTACCTTAAAACCCATGCAAGCCTTAAACATAAGGTTTTTGTGTGATTTGCTTGTTGCTTGATATATATGTGATTTCTTAGCATAATCATGACATCATAACATGGCATATCATACTAACCATTTCAAGGATTTTCTATGGCTTATCTTTGTCTTATTTTATAGGACATGACATCCACTCGCATGAACACTATCCAAATCAATCTTGTGAAAGTGCATCCTCAACTCAAGGAATTAGCGTCAAGCTCTCCCTTCACTGAAAAACATGGTCGACTTCTCAACTTGGTCACTTCAACCCCTGATGAAGAAATGCTAAAGGTTATTTCAGTTCTTTGACCCGTTGCACCACTGTTTCACTTTCCCTGATTACCAGTTAGTGCCTACCATGGAGGAGTTTGCTCAGTTATTAGGAGTACATATCCTTGATCAGCTACCATTCAACGATATGTAAAGAGACCCAAAGCCTGAACAGATTGCTCAAGCTCTGTCTTTATAATGGTCTGACGTAGTGGCAAGTTGGCAAACCAGAAGAAGTGTCCAAGGATTTCCAACTAAGTTCCTATTTGAGAAAGCCCACTATTTTTGGGATAGCTTGGATTTACAAGATTTTGAAGAGGTGTTGGCCCTTCTCATCTATGGGACGGTACTATTCCCTAACAAGGACCAACTCATAGATGTGAATATGGTTAAGATTTTTCTGTCTCATAATCCGATACCTACTTTACTTGGGGATATTCTACACTCTTTGCGTACTCGCACTTTGAAGAGAATATGAACTCTCCTGTGTTGTACTCCTCTATTGGCTAGGTGGTTTATTTCGCACCTACCCCGGTCTATTATGAGAAATGAGCAGGGTATGAGATGGTCTCATAGGTTGATGTCCCTTACACATTCAGATATTCATTGGTGTTCCCTAATGTCTCTCTTTTAGGCATTAAAGGAGGAATCACCTACAATCCTTGCTTGGAGTTGCGATAGTTTGGGTATGCTAGAAGGGATGGTCCTCACGACACACTCATCCAAGGAATCACGTTTGACTATGAGAATGATGTTCATGGTTATCGCAGGAGGTTCATTCGAGCTTGGGGCATGATAAATAGAGTTGATAGCAAGACACTAGAGCACAAGAATTTCATCCCTCTTGAGCCTTACCTCAAATGGGTGCGAGCTTGTGCTCAATGTCTTATGATTCATTACCCCGCCATCTTACATATGATTATGGAGTCAATTGCTGAAGGAGGCACTCCTTACGTTGTTCTCCATCCCGATATGCCAACTGACCTTGAGGAGCTATGGAAATCCTGGATCTAACTCAAAGAAGAACGGGATACTTTCAAAGCCCAATTCTATGCCAACGAGAAGAAGGTTCTATAACTCACCCGGTTACTTCACGAGGAGAGGAGCATAAATGCCTACATTTCACCAAAGAGGATGCGTCCATGGGAAGCTTGAAGTCTTTCTTTTGCTTGGGAATTTTTATTGTTTCTTTATTCCCTTTGTAAGCCCAAGAGGCATCATTGTGACCAATAAAACTTCTTGATGCAATTAACATTTGCTATCTTTTTATTTAAAGCAAATTTGAGTCTTAGAAATCCTTGAAAACATTGTATACATATATCATACATATCATTGCATAAGCAGGTTTCAAAGCAGGTTTCTCATCCTCTTCGCTGTTTATTTCAGCAATGGCTCTAGAACAAACAGTGAAGGATCTGCAGACTCAGAATGCCCAGTTTCAACAGATGATCGTGGCTCTGACCAAGGGGCAGGAAGAACTGAAAGCCCTTCTTATTAAAGAGAAGAAGAAGCCAAAGAAGCCGACTAGGTTAATGAATCTGGGAAGGAGGATCAAAGGACCAGTGCAGCAAGCCTCTAAACTGATAACTTCATCAAGGGGAGGAAACAATCAAGAAGAGGAAACAAGAGAGGAAGACTCCAGTCCCAAAGAATCTAGTGATGAATCTGACTATGATGAGGAGCAGTATCCTCTTGCTGATGAAAAATATAAACTGCTGGAGGATCGTTTAAATGCAATGAAAGTCCGGAAAGTACATGGTCTGGATTTTGAAGAGCTAGGTTTGGCCTCTAGGGTTGTCATCCCATAAAAGTTAAAGGTGCTGGTGTTCGCCAAATATGATGGGGTCTCATGTCCCAAGATGCACCTCCAATCCTATATGAAGAAGATCCAGCCTCACACTGCTGACAAGGACTTATGGGTCCACTTCTTTCAAGATAGTCTATCCGGAACTCAACTAGAATGGTTCTACCAGCTGAAAAGAGCCAACATCTGTAACTAGGAGGACCTGGCTACTGCTTTCTACAAGCATTATCAGTACAACACAGACCTTTCTCCCACCCGTACACAACTCTAAAATATGTCTATGGGTTCGAGTGAGGGCTTTAAGGACTATGCTCAGAAGTGGAGGGACTTAGCTTGAAGAGTCCAACCTCCCCTGTCTGATAGGGAACTAGTGGATATGTTTTTAGGGACCCTGTCTGGTCCATTTTTCAATCATCTGATTGGAAGTTCCTCAGCCGTCTTCACAGAATTGATTTTGACAACAGAACAGGTAGAAGCTAGAATCAGGAGTGGGAAGATTCAAAAGGACGCGTCCTCTGGTATAGTAAGGAGGCCATTTGTTGGGAAGAAAGAGGTTGGTGTTGTGTACCATCAAAGGAATTAGGATAGAACTGAATGTCGTCCAGCGGTAGGGGTTGTCATGATCTCTAAACCTGCACCCACCCAACAAAGGAATAATCAACCGAGAATAGAAAAGCCGGTAAGGAAGTTTACTCGGATAAATATGACGTTGTCTCAAATTTTGCCACAGTTATTGAAGACCAATCCGGTAACCTTGCAGGAAGCTCCGAAGAATCCCAAAACTACCTCTCCTCACTACAACCCTAACGCTCGTTGTGCCTACCATTCAGAAAGTCCGAGCCATGATACCAATAACTGTTGGGCCTACCATTCAGAAAGTCCGAGCCATGATACCAACAATTATTGGGCCTTGAAAAACAAGGTGCAGGATCTGATCGAGGAAAAGGAGATTGAATTTGATCCCCCTAAGACTCCCAATGTTATAACTGCACCCATGCCTAAGCACGGCTCAGAAATCAATGTTGTTAAAGTTGTCTCCGCCATGGAAGATGCTGACAAGGACGATGACATAGACAGCTGGATCTTCCCTACTACCAATGGTGGACTCAGTAACTAGACAAAAAGAGACATTATACTGATTACTTTTGTTCAGAAGTAATCGTCTTTTTGGTTTTGGATGTGTAATAATTAAACAGTATAAACTCTTTGGCTTTGTGCCTTACCTGGGGCACAATGGTTTATTTGTGAGCGCTATCATAATTCAATTTCATATGGCATTAATAAAGCATTGGACGTTTATGCATACAAATTTTGTGCTCTCTATTTTTCTTTTCTGCTTTTTACTTTGTCTATACAGTTATGCTCTTACACACACCCACGTATCAAACTGCATATCCATATCCACTCTGGATCCCATTGATAACAATTTTGCTATTGCTAGTTATGACTTTGAAAATCCGATCAACCAAGCCGAGGACGAAGGTGAGGAAGATTGTGAGGTACCCGGAGAACTTGCTAGACTATTACAGCAGGAAGAAAGGGCCTACAGCCCCATGAAGAGCCAGTTGAGACAGTGAACTTGGGCACAGAAGAGGACAGAAAAGAAGTCAAGATAGGTGCAAATTTGGGGCTTAATGTCAAACAGCGGTTGATACATATGTTGCATGATTACGTCGAGATCTTTGCCTGGTCATATGAAGACATGCTAGGACTAGACAGGGATATTGTGGTTCATCGTCTTCCAACTAAAGAAGATTGTCCTCCGGTAAAGCAGAAGGTCTATCGCATGTGCCCCCGAAATGTTAGAGAAGATCAAAGAAGAGGTTATGAAGCAGTTCAACGCTGGGTTCCTAGCTGTCACTTCTTATCCCTAATGGGTTGCTAACGTGATCCCGGTACCTAAAAAAGACGACAAGGTACGAATGTGTGTGGATTACCGAGATTTGAACAGGGCAAGCCCCAAGAATGACTTTCCGCTTCCCCACATCGATGTTCTGGTTGACAACACCGCACAACACAAGGTCTTTTTCTTCATGGATAGTTTCTCTGGTTACAATCAGATCAAGATGGAACCTGAAGACATAGAGAAGACAACCTTTGTCACACAATGGGGCACTTTCTGCTACAAAGTGATGCCGTTTGGGTTGAAGAACGCTGGGGCAACCTATCAGCGAGCCATGGTAGCTTTGTTCCATGACATGATTCACCATGAAATAGAGGTATATGTTGATGACATGATATCCAGGTCTCAAACCGAGGAAGAGCACCTTGATCATCTGCAAAAGTTGTTTGATATGTTAAAGACGTACAAGATGAGGTTGAATCCGAATAAGTGCACATTCGGGGTAAGGTCTGGAAAACTAATAGGTTTCATTATCAGGGACAAAGGTATTCAGGTAGACCCTACAAAAGTGAAGGTTATATAAGAGATGCTGGCTCCTCGCACCGAGAAGGGGGTCAGAGGTTTCTTAGGACGCCTAAATTACATTACCAAGTTCATTTCCCATTTAACTTCTACTTGTGAGCCAATCTTCAAACTCTTGAAGAAAGATCAAGTGGTAAAGTGGAATGACGAATGCTAGACTGCCTTCGAAAGAATCAAAGAATACCTTTAAGAGCCTCCAATTCTGATGCCTCCGATTGAAGGAAGACCTTTGATAATACTTAACAGTGTTAGATAATTCAATGGGGTGTGTGCTGGGGCAGCATGACGAGTCCGGTCGAAAAGAGCATACAATATACTACCTTAGTAAAAAGTTTACCGACTATGAAACAAGATACTCACTGCTCGAAAAAACTTATTGCGCTTTGGCATGGGCTACTCACCGACTGAGACAGTATATGTTGGCCCACACTACTTTGTTGATATCTAATATGGATCCGATCAAGTACATCTTCGAGAAGCCTGCACTCTCCGGAAGAATATCAAGATGGATAATGATCTTGACCGAATATGATATCTAATACACAACCCAGAAAGCAATCAAGGGAAGTGTACTAGCCAATCATTTGGCCCATCAAGCCGTGGATGACTACCAGTCCATGAATTTTGAGTTCCCTAATGAGAATATTATGTTGGTTACTGACTGTGAAGAACCTGGATCAGATGAAGGACCCGAGGAAGCAACCCAATGGACTATGGTTTTTGATGGAGCCTCCAATGCACTCGGCAATGGCATCGATGTTGTAATCATATCTCCCGAGGGCTGTCATACTCCTTTCACGACCAGATTATGCTTCAACTGTACCAACAATATGGCGGAGTATGAAGCATGCATTTTGGGTCTCAAAGCTGCTATTGACTTGAGAATCAAGTTCTTGAGTGTTTTCGGGGATTCAGTCTTGGTAATAAGTCAAATCAAATGCGAGTGGGACACGAAGCACCCGAACCTCATCTCTTACAAAGAACATGTGATGACACTGCTCCCACACTTTGAAGAGGTCACCTTTGAACATTTTCCATGAGAAGAGAATCAGTTAGGGGACGTGCTAACTACCATGTCATCTATGTTCAAGGTCAGGTGGGATAACGAAGCTCCTCAGATCACTATTGAGAGGATGGATGAACCAGCATACTGCTATGAGATTGACACTAAAGAGATAGCAGATAAACCTTGGTTTTATGAAGTAAAAAGGTATCTCGAGGCTCAAGAATATCCTGAAGGGGTGTCCGTCAATGATAAGAATTTCCTGAGGAGGTTCGCCGTAAAGTTCTCCCTCAGTAATGGAATCCTCTATAAGCGCAATCATGACTCTACTTTACTTTGGTGCATAGATAAGAGTGAAGCAGAGAGGATTATGACAGATTTACATGAAGGTACCTTCGGTACCCACTCTAGTGGACACACCATGGCTAAAAAGATCCTACGGGCAGGATACTACTGGTCCACTATGGAAACAGACTGCTATCAGCATTCCCAAACTTGTCACAAATGCCATATCTATGCTGATAAGGTGCATGTACCTCCGGTTCCTTTGAACGTCTTGACGGCTCCATGGCCCTTTGCAATGTGGGGCATTGATATGATCGGAGAGATTAGGCCTACCGCTTCTAACGGCCATCGCTTCATCCTAGTGGCTATTGATTACTTCACAAAGTGGGTTGAGGCTGCCTCTTTTTCTTTTGTTACCAAGAATGTTGTGGCGTGGTTTATCAAGCACAGCCTGATTTGTCGATATGGTGTGCCAGAGAGAATCATTCTTGACAATGGTACAAATATCAACAATACAATGATCACCGAACTCTGTAAGCAATTCAAGATCCATCATCATAATTCTTCCCCTTACTGACCGAAGATGAATGGCGCTGTGGAGGCTGCTAACAAGAATATCAAGAAAATCGTACAGAAGATGACAGTGACATACAAAGACTGGCATGAGATGTTACCATTTTCTCTTCATGGTTACCGCACCTCAGCATGCACATCGACATGGGAAACACCTTATTCTATGGTATATGGTAAGGAGGTTGTCCTGCCTATTGAGGTCCAGATCCCTTCTTTGAGGATCATGAAGGATGCAGGCTTGAACGAAGACGATTGGATCCAGACTCGACTTGATCAACTAAATCTGATTGATGATAAAAAGCTTACTACTGTCTATCATGGTCAAATGTATCAAAAACGGATGATCAAGGCTTTCAACAAAAAGGTCAGACGTCAAGTGTATCAAGTAGGTGATCTAGTGATCAAGTGCATCATACTGTCGCAAGGTGATCCTAGGGGCAAATGGACTCCCACATACGAAGGGCCATTTGTGATCAAAAGCATATTTTCAGGTGGAGTCATGATTTTGACCACCATGGATGGTGATGACCTTCCTCACCATGTTAATGCGGACATAGTGAAAAGATACTACGCATGAATAAAGACCCTCTAGGTTGACTGGCCTGGGAAAAATTAAGGGCATCCCGACGAACCAAAACGGTTCTGGCAAAAATTAGGGATAAGGAAAGAAAAAATCTGTACACCCGGCAAGTCGAAAACCTGAAAAGGCGGCTTGGGCAAAAAAGGGTATCCCGGTGGACTGAAAACCCGAAAGGGAAGTCCAGGAAAAATTAGGGATTTGAAGCATATCACTATGTCCCATTGGATCACCTTGCAACCAGACTTCAGTATCAACTACCAAGACTCAAACGATAACGATCAATTCAGTCAGCTTCAGAGAAGTAGCAAAGTGATGAGATGCTCGAAGACATAGGGGAAATAGCGGAATTGAAACCCAATGGGATTATTGCACATAGCTGTTTTCTTCTCTTTGTACACTATTTTGTATAGTTTTCACTTTTTACGGCGGAGTTCTCCTATTAGATTGTCAGTCTCTTTGTACAAAACGCCTGTTATAGACAAACTTCAGAAATCAATACAAATCATTATTTTGAAAATACAGACTGTTTGTTTTTCTTTTTCTGTTTTGTTTTGCAAAAACGTCCAATGTCTTATTATTGACATATGCATTTGAATATGATTGCTGTTCACAAATATTTGCATAAAAAATAGAAAGACAATTGCTAATGACTTTAAGAAACGGGGGCAAAGTCTAAAAAACCAATTTACAATCCCGACAGTTATTCCTTCCAATAGGTATAGGGGCAGAGACAGTTTGAGACAGAGTCACCATTGCATACGACCCCATGACATCTATGTTCCCCACAGAGCAGAAACAACTAGAGTTTTAGTCTCTTCTTCCCCAAACAGGAATCACCTTCTCCAACAAAGTTCCTTCAGAGAGCTGAAATCTACCTTCCCCAGCCGATTTTTTATAATCTTAAACAATTATAAAACCTCCTCCCGGATAGAGTTTATTTCTCAATCTGTGGAAGCTTATTTCCCAACAGAGTTTATTTATCTTCATCGGCAGAATCTTCCAACAAAGGAAATAAGACAATATGCCTTAGCTTATAAAATTCTCAACCCGATAATGAATTGACACCATTCCTCCATAAGTTCATCCAATTGATCTTTTGAGTAATGTGCACAATTGAATTCCTCAAAGTACTACATATATAATAATATAACATAGTATGTGATTTAGTTAAAATAATATGTCATTTTATGAGAAACACAAAATATGAAAATAGTATGTAATTCCTAAGTTAGAAATCCATACTGTGGATGGAATCTCTAATCGATCCAAATGAATAGTTTCTTTCATAAACCTCAACATGAAATAGCCGAAATCTATACCGTTACGTTGGCGAGGACACGACACATGGAAAGAAAATACGAATATAGATCAGGATATACCCCTTAAATTGTTTTATCAAGTATCATCACTAATGTAATCAAAACTGAATATCTCTTTGTGAAAATATACCTCCACTCTGATCCATGTAACATTGTTAGCTCTACTTTTTGGCACTTAAATATCTCTTTGGGAGTGAAAAGTTAGTAGAACGCTATAATAAAATATAAATGACTGTTTAGAACAATCTCACATAGAAACATAAACATAAACATAAACATAAATCTAGATATGTTGACCATAAACATAAACATAAACTTGAATATCTCTTTGGGAGCGAAAAACTTACGTGTCAATCATCTGCTTCAAATCTGGATATGTTGACTAATTATTGTATAACGAATTCAGATAATACACAATTTCTCTCATAGGATTAATCACAACCAATAACCAGTGTCCACTGTAGGATTAAACAAAGATTAAACAATGGCCAAAAACAAATTATAATAGATCAAGTTAGGATGAAAATCTAACCCGTTGCAGTATTATATGGCAAAAAGAATAATTTCTCAATATCTTTACTAGCCACGAATAAACCGAGTACATATGTTATGATATCATCTGGTCTTGTTACGATTAACCTTGAATTGACAGTGTTGGAAGCTAAGAAGCCAAATCTTGCTTCTAATCCACGCAGGCGCACAACATTGTCATACATAAACCTTAAATTAAAACATCATTAACATTATACTATATTCATTGAAATGAGGAAATAAATTGTTCATCTAATTAAACAAAGTTGATCGGAGTATACCTGATGTATATACCAATAACACTGAGGCCTAATTCCAAATGTCTAAAAACTTACTCCATATCCTCTCTACCAATTGCTTCCAAGTATTCAAAACCAAAGATGTCTGCACTCATAGGTATAAGGCGGGTACCACCATCTGGAATATCTGTTATTCCTAAATATGTCCGAAGGCACGACCTGAACTGAGCAGTAGTTTTTTTGCTAGCCACGACCTTCTTAGCAACATTCTTTTTTTGTGGAAATATTGCTAATTGCAGGCGCCTTACCCCTACTGACTTGTGCAATCTCTTTAGCATGAATCTAGTTATCATATAATTAGTTAGGGAAAGTATAAAATCACAAACTAGCATTTCTCATAGCATAAATATCATATAATTGTGTTGTACCTCAACTGATGCAATTGACTCGGTTTCCCGCCTAATCCCCTTATCTTTTGGAATGGATTTTGTTGGAGTCTAACATTACCATGTAAACAAAATGTAAGTAAAATTGCCTTAAAAATTTGAATAGTAAATGATTTTAAGCATACCTCATTATCTATGCAAACGAGGATTGACGGCCATGCAACAAATGATCATATTGCATCTGCCACCAATGTTGCCTCCGCCATATCGTCAAGTAGTGGTAACAACACACCCCCTATAAAACAATATCAACCGATACTTTCAAAAATCTATTTGGGAGCGTTTTATGGTGAAGCATTTCTCTCGAAGTATTATACACTTTTCCCTTGACAATCATCCGATAGGTCGGTGCCGACAAATAGAGTTTACACCGGGAAATGTCCTATAACCATTAATAAATATGGTTATATAATTAATAAATATGGTTATATAATTTATAAATATGGTATATAATTACCTCGAGAATATTCTGTCCAAAGTTACCATTGATACTACCTTTGTCACTAGTATCTTTAAAACCTGTAGCTTGATCTATTTCTTTTTCCTTTCTCGGCTCATAAACTTCTTGTTGTAACTTTTCCAACTTTTCCTGAATTTCTTTATTGCTAGGAGCTTTTGTCTTTGATTTTTTCTTCAAGGATTTTGGAGTGATCCCAAATCCCTTACCCCTCACCCGACCAAAATACTCACGAATATCTAATGCTTGTGAGAGTATTCTCCTGCAATCATTATCTTCATCTAGAGGTATAAACTGAGAAAGAGTCTCCTAAAATTCATATAAGTATTGTAATTAAAGAATGATATGTTAATAAAAGAATGATGTAATTAAATAAATAAAAGTATGATTTAATTAAAATAAATAATGTTATACCTACACATCTCTTGAAAATTTGTTGAACTTTTTCTTCAACAGCTCCATCCTTACACACACGGGCTTCCTTCCATAAAATGTGTTCCGGAAGAGATGTTTCAGAACTATTCTCCTTTGTTAACTACACATTAAGCCAAATAACATGATCAAATATAAGCGTGCATATATTATAGATACTTTGTAATTTATAGATACTTACAATAGATTGTTGTAAGCGTGCATATCCCATACGCCCTTTTCTGTATGGATATGCTGGACTTGATGCACGTTGTCTATTTACGACACTTAAACTCTCAAATTTCTAGTTATTTCTTTTGGATTTAAAAGTTTCCCATTCTTCAGGTGTAATCAAATCTGCATATTTCTTTGGAAGCTCTACATCAACAAAAATTTTATCCACATCCCTAAGAAACTTGTTTGATAAAAAAAGATCTAAACCCTCTATGTAGTTTCCCGGCCAATTTGAGAATATAATCTCCCCTAGTATCCTCAATATTGAACGACCTCTACGAAAATCATACACAAAGTGCGTTAGTATAAGTAATTTAAAGACATAATCGTCATTAAAAACAAATAACATCACATATGGTTCCCGTATCTCACTCCATATTTTATCTTTAGCATCGTCCAACACTCTTGCTATCCAATCTTCACATGTAATTGAAATTTCTCTCCTTACCACCAAACCGAGATAACTCGTCAACATTGAACTGTTAGGCTCAATTAGTTGGCCTTTTTGACTCCAATGCACATCATACTTTATGCCTTAATCTCTATCTCAAATGATTCTCTTCATTATTGTTATTCCTTGTCTATATTCCATTTCCGTTTTATTAACGGCCTTATCTCCATCATGCCCAGAATCATGATGTGGGTGATCCTCGTTAGTAGCCATCTAACCTGTAATAAACATAAACATAAACCCAATATAAAATTTCATAGTCATTTAAATATATATAAAATGACAATGCCAAAAATTAACATAAACATAAACTTAAACTTAAACGTAAACAAAAACATAAACATAAACATTTTAATATGCTACCTCTTTCACTAACATCTCTTTCTTTTCTTGGTTGGAACATGAATTACTTGTTTCTTAACAATGCGGATGGATGGATTTATCCAAATTCCCTCATTATGATCATTTCTGATATATGATTCATCCGCTATAATATTCTCATCTTGATCATTTATAATATACGACTCATTCTGTCTAATACATGACTCATTCTCATCATCAATATCACCTTGGTCTACACCGTTATCATCAACCACTTTGTTAGATAAAAGCACTATAGACCATTTTGTACTCGCCGGGTCAGTGACATAGAACACTTGTTTAGCTTGAGAGGCTAGAATAAAAGGCTCATCTTTGTACCCCTCCTTATTAAGATCCACTTGCAAAAATCCTGAGTTATCCATTCGTATGCCACTACTAGTTACCCACTTGCAACCAAATATAGGAATCTGAAAATTCTCGTAATCAAACACCCAAATATGCTCGATAACCCTAAAATATGACATATTTGCATATTTGGGGTTTAGGTCCTTCATACTTGAAATGTGCATTGCTTCAGCAAGCACGGTGACACCACTATTTTTGCATAGTACTTTTATCATCTTGTTCTTTGGTATAAAATGTGTATCCATTAATTACGTATGCGCTATAAGAAAACACATGCAAACTTGGACCATATGCCAAACATCTCAACCTTTCTGTTATTGAAGCGGGATCTGAATGAAGCTTTGAAAAAATATGATCCTTAAACCATGGTATAAAACTTTGATTATGCTCCTGTACTATCCTATTTTCAATCCTTGTGCATTTCAACATATGGCTCAACCTCACTGTCATTGTGCAGAACATACAGATGCACTTGATCTCGTTCATCTTTTGATATTGTCACAATTTTATTTTCAATTAATCTTTTACCTTCCTTTTTTTCAAAAATAAGACTTTTGGGAAGTCCAATGGAATGAACTTTGGACAAATATTCATTACAAAACTCAATCGTTTCTTCAACAATGTATCGCTCAACAATACAACCCTCTGGGCGACTTCGGTTTTTCACGTACCCTTTTAATACTTTTATATAACGCTCAGCAGGGTACATCCATCTCATATAAGCTGGTCCGCACAATTGTGTCTCTTTCACAAGATGAACAACTAGATGTACCATTATGTCAAAAAATGAGGGAGGAAAATACATTTCAAGCTCACACAAAGTAATAACAATTTCTTTTTGCAATGTTGGTAAGATCTCAGGATCAATCACCTTACTACAAATTGACCTAAAGAAAAAACACAACTTAGTTTTTGTGCTCCTTACTTTATCTGGCAAAATAGAACGTATACCTATTGGTAGAAAATGCTCCATTATAACATGGCAATCATGTGTCTTTAAACTCTTTAACTTGAGGACTTTCATAGACACAAGTCTTCTAATATCTGAAGAGTATCCTTCTGGAACTTTAACTTCACTTAGAAACTTACACAATATCTTTTTCTCCTTTCTAGATAGAGTAAAAGAAGCAGGTGGTAGATATGTTCGGCTTCCTTTCTTCACGGGTCCTAGTTCAGTTCGTATTCCCATCTTTAACATATCCTCCCTTGCTTTAAGGCCATCCTTATACTTTCCTTTAATATTTAGTAACGTACCAATAACACTTTCAAATACATTTTTTTCAATATGCATAACATCGAGAAAATGTCTCACATACAGAGACTTCCAATATGGCAAATAAAAAAAAATAGATTTCTTCTTCCACCCACCTTTGACAACCGTATGCGCAAAAGGCTTACCAAACTGAGTACACATATCTTTCACCTTTTCAAAAATTTGGTCACCTGACAATGCAGGTGGAGCTTTACGTTGTTTGGTGTCTCCATTGAATGCTTTTCTCCATGCACGGTAGTGATGTTTAGAATGTAAGAATCTACGATGACCGAGAAACACATTCTTCTAACAAAGTTCCTAACGCATCGTATCGGTTCCATCTTCACAAACAGGACACACACGTTGACCTTTAATGCTATACCCAGATAGATTCCCGTATGCTGGAAAATCATTAATTGTGCCAAACAACATCGCTCTCAAATTGAAACTTTGTTTCCTATATCCGTCATAAACCTCCACCTCTTTCTCCCACAAAATCTTTAAATCTTCGATCAAAGGTGTCAAGTATACGTCTATGTCATTCCCTGGTTGTTTAGGCCCAAAAATTAACATAGAAAACATCATGTACTTACGCTTCATACATATCCATGGAGGTAGGTTATAAATCATAAGAATCACAAGCCATGTGGTATGTGAGATACTTTGAAGACCATGCGGGTTCATTCCATCAGTAGATAAATCCAAGCGAAGGTTTCTTGCTTCTTCTCCAAAATCAGGATAATCATTATCAATTTTCGACCACTGTGGTGAATCTGCCGGATGTCGATACTTTCCATCAATAATTCTTTCATCTGCATGCCAATTCAGGTGTCTTGCATCGGTTTCACTATGAAACATGCACCTAAATCTCGGAATTATAGGAAAATACCATAAGACTTTTGCTGGAGACAATTTTTTCTTATATCGAGACAAACCACATTTAGGGCACTCATTTAACGATGCATATTCGTTTCGAAACAAAACACAATCGTTTGGGTAAGCATGTATCTTATCATAGCTCATGCCAATAGAGCACAACATTTTTTTGGCCTCATAGGTTCGATTAGGAAGAACATTATCCTTCAGAAGCATATCTCTCATAAGGGTTAATAACTCTGAAACTTTTATCTGACCATCCATTGCCCGCCTTTAAGTTGTACAACTTTAATACCGCAGACAGTCTTGTGAATTTAGTGCAACCTTTATACAACGGTTTCTCTGCATCACTTACCAATCTCTCAAACATTTTGGGACAATCCTGAAGATCTTCTTCAAGTGCATCTGCAATCTCTTCGACTCGATCAAAATTGTATGTATCTGTGTCTTTGTCGTCTGAAGCATAAGACGTACTACTTTTCTCCCCCGGTTCAACATTGTCGTTACTTTTTTCACCATGAAATATCCAACACGTATAACTTCTATCATTTCCACGCATTAGTAAATGCGATTTCAATCCATCTGCGTCAACCCGACCCATATAACAATAACCCAAGCAAGGACACTTCATTCGACTGGGGTCTTTACAACAAACTTAACGAATTCCAATACCCCATTCTCGTACTCTTGTGACAATCAATCGGCAAACATCCATTTTTTATCCATTTTTTTTCTACTAATTCAAGTAAACAAAAACACTATAAACAGATTATTTCCTTTTTGTTTGAATTAAACGAATTACTTCTAGAAATTTATTTCTAGAGTTAATAACATGGACTAAAAATAAATATATCTATTACAAAATAATTGTGTTTTTTAATTGATTGTTACAGATGGAATTTGAACTTGACTTACCAAAGAAAGAAAAGGGGTTATTGGTGTCGACGGAGGATGATGTGGCTTTGATGTTCTTCGAATCGGTGATGGTCTTCGACTAACTACACCAATACAAAAGGATCATCAAAAACAAGTTGTATATATATAGGGCTATAATAACTTAAATCCACAAACCTTAAGAATTTGTTCTTAGACAAGTTTTTTGTGAAAAATTGTATGAGAAACAAATTACTTATGAATCTTTTCTATCATATTATATTTCTTTCCAACAGAAGCACAATATTTAGGAGTAATAATGCTTAAACAAATCTGAAATTTATATCAGTAAAATAGTATTAAAAGTAAAGAAACCAAGCAACCAACAAGTAAAAAAATACTAGTTCATGGAGAATATAAACATGATAAACAATTCAGAAACCAATTAAAATAATTAAAAAAACCCAGCATCATCTTTTTTATTCCAAAACAAAGAACCAAAAGAAAATGCAATAATGCTAAATGCTAAAAGTGTTGTTGTTATATATCAAGCCATACCAAGAACCAAAAAATGAAAATGCATACCTATAACTCAGTTATGCATATCTATAACTCAGTTTGGACATCAATAGAAGGATAATGTCTTAGATGTTAGCATAGTACATTATCAATAGGAGGATAACTCGGTTTGGACATCAATAGAGATAAAAACATTTTCAAGAAAGAACCTACCTTGAGAACCGGTCGGTGTGGGTGGAGGACAACCGAGAGACGGTGGAGGACGGAGGGAAAGGGTTGGTTGGACAGCGACGTAAAGGGTTTTTGTTCATGAGAATGAGAGGGAAAGGGTTTCTATTCGTGTTCGTGAGTATGTGAAAAGAGAAACAGTACACTGATTCTATTTTTTAATTTTCATTTATATGGCTTTAGACAGTGCTTCTAAAAAGCGCTGGCTAATATGGGCCTTTAGCAGCGCTTTTGAAAAGCGCTGGCTAATAGGGTCCTTTAGCAGCGCTTTTCAGATTTTTTTTTTAAAAATTTTATATGACTTTAGACAGTGCTTTTTAAAAGCGCTGTCTAAAGTGGTCCTTTACCAGCGCTTTCTAAAGCAACACTTTTAGCAGCGCTTTTTAAAAGCGTTGTCTAAGGTCACATTTTTAGCAGCGCTTTTACTTATTATTATATACAATTTTCGTGTTTTTTTTTAAATTCACTTGTAGCAGCGCTTTTGTATAAAAGCCATTTTTGATGTAGTGGAATTTGAAAAAACCAAACCTTCCATATCTACAAACCCCATTTGCTACCGAAACCCATACGAGCAAAAATGTATCTAAGAAATCCCCATGAAACGCAATCGTACGCCTTCTCGAAGTCCACTTTCAAAATCAAGCATTCCCTCCTATTCCTCTTGACGAAATCGATAACCTCATTCAACACTAGCACTCCATCAAACATTTGTCTCCCTTCTATCAACGCGGATTGAATAGAAGAAATCAGCTTGCCTATCAAATAATAAATCCAAGTCCAGTTCTAAAAGTTATGGTTAATAATCATTGACATTTTGTGATCAATCAAAACATTCATCAATGAATTTAAACATTAAAAACAAACTTTATTGAATAATAATAGCTAGCAATTGCATGAATTAATCCTCATCAAATTATATAGATTAGGCGATTCAAGGATAAATTCATCTAAAAAGCCATAATAAATGAAAACTTGGCTACTTATGGTACAATCATCCATATCTAAAAGGTTTGAGAGAGAATACATATTACAAGGAAAGGATTGGACTCCAATGGTGATAGAGCAATATTTTTTCCTCTTAACTTCCTTCCTCCATTCAATCAAACCCTTCAAATCCCATCAGTTTTGCTTTTATAATATATTTTCTGATCCGAAATTGCACCACAATCGAGGCACGATGCTTTATTAATCTTCCGTAAAGCTGGTGATTCATAGGCAAATTGTGCCACAATTTGATGTGATCGTGACACAAATTAAGCAGAACAATTATTCTTCCTGTGAAACATGGGATCACGCCACGACCCTCAATGATCGTTTGTCGATTCTAATAGGGGGTTTATTTTCTCTTTAAGTTCATGTGTGATATCTTCACTTCATTTCTCGTCATTATAACATTTGTCATGTGTGAATATTGTAGAATTTTTTGGTTAGAATGGTTTAATGCAAACTGAAACTTCTCACATTAGTCTTGCTTTTTGTTATAATTTGATACAATTCATGCAGTTATTTGCAAGACTAGTTGAAACCCAGTAAAAATTTGCTAAAAATATTAGTATGACCGAATGTAATCAGTCACTCCGAAAGGATTCGTCAAGAGAGTTCTACATGGTTCTGAAAGCATCCGTCCGGAGGAAATTCTACATAGTTTCAAAAGGCACCTTAGGATAGCGTGATTACAGACATGGCAATTTCCAAGATCCTATAATACTACCATAAATGACAAATACTATTACATTATAAATGTCTATGTGTGTGCTATATTCTTGATAATTAGAAGCATTTAATTTAGATGAAAAATAAAAATTTGAGTTTTTGAGTGTTTTAAGAACTAAAAACTTAAAAATTTGAATACATTCATTCTTTTTAGAAGAATCCTTCAGAAACGATATAGCGCTTGATCCTTTCCATAAAGGCTAATATTGACACTTCCAAAGGTCTCTCTATATAATGGATGTGAATTGAAAATTTCCTATAAAATTTCCTTTTGCTTGTAAAAAAAAACTATGAAATTTTAAAACTTTAGATATTTTCCCTTCTTCCCACTTCCAATCTGCAGCATCACTCTTCACGCAGCTCCATTCATTAGGTTGCATTTCTTGCTTGCCGATAAATATTCACTATATTTCTTTAAATCCATTCTCCAAAACTGCAATGGAAATAATATATAATAATAGTGCCCAGACACATCACTCTTTAGAATTTTGTTTCCCGAGATAAAAAGATTTAAATTCGTATTTTTCTATTTACACGAGTGGCTACTACTAGTTTGTCTTCTAACAGAAGATCATGCATGATAGAGGTTGAATATCAATTTCCCCCCAATATATGTATAGTGGAGTTGTAAGTTGTCCTCTTTGTGATATATAGTGGATAGAGAGAGAGAGGGAGGGAGAGAGAGAGCTTTTAGTGCATGGTGGCTACTTGCCTAAAAAGATAGGTAGGTATTGGCTAGTGGCTAGTGGCTAGTGGCTAGTGGCAACTTTATAAGAAAAAAAGAAAATGTCCTAATCGAGAGGAATGCTTATGTCATTATATTTCACTATACCACGCCACTCGTATAAGATTCCATTGTAACGTGGTGTTTTTTTTTTAAGGTTAAACATATTTATAATTTCTATAAATTATTAATTTTTGTTTTTGTTCTTATAAAAAAATTATGTTTTAATACTCATAAAATTATTATACACTTAATGTTAGTCATTACTGTTAAATTAATATACATTTTTGAATAATTTAATTTAATTTTTTATGTTAAAATTTTTATTATTTTTTGAAATTTATAAAATTTATATATAATATCTTTTGAAATTTGATAAAGAAATATTTTATAATATTTTAAACAAGTATTAAAAAAAATTATTCAAGAATTTAAAAGTTTAAAGGTAATTAAGTCATTTTCAAAATTTTAAGAAATAGTAGAAATTAAAATTACATAAATAAAAATTTTATAAAAATTAAAATATATCATTTTTTTATAAGAATCAAAAACATATTTAATTTTTTTTTTAATACTAACCATATTTTTTTAATACAGGTTCTTTTAACACTTTTTTAACTGTTAAAATTCACATAGATTTAGTTATGGTCCGCCGACACCGACTGCCCACCCTAATGGATTTATACTATTTTTAGATTTTTTTAGCACGAATATCTTTTTCATGATGTTAACAAAAATTTCAATTGTAAATGTATGCAATGATTTTCTACAATTTATTTCTAACTAGCAACAAGTCTGTTGTTTGCTCTCTACTAAATATAGAAGAAAAAAAAAGCCAAATTCCTGTGACAAGTTTTAAATATAATTTGAATTTATTTTTCTTGCTTACATACTGACTTGAGCGTTAGAGTATTAATTTTGTAGATCTCCTTTCCACCGCGCCAGAAGCTCGGATCCACCATCACTTATGATCATCACTCTATTTATGTTCCAAAATAGAACAATGGTGTTGTCTACATAATCGACTTTTGATTCCTGCGCTTTCTATAATTTCACGGTCAACTACTACAAAAACACTTCTAACATCGAACGCAAAATGCATTTGACCTCGGTTACGAAAGCGGGTAACGAAGAGCGGGTTATAAAAAGCTACCACTTTAGACCTCGGTTGTTTAAAAGTCGAGGGGTAAAGTTATCTACACGTGGATTTGATCCCCAACATCTTCATTTTTATTATTTTCAAGACTGAATGGTGTGCCCAATATTAACGCTCGATGTTTGGTAGAACTGAGGTAATATCTCAATGTTATTATCTCGGTTTTATGTAAAAATCGAGGGGAAGTTTTTTCCGTTTTTTGTATTGTCGTTTGCACCTGTATTACAGAACCATATTCCATAATATAAAATCATATTTTGTAGATTTCTGAAACTGAAACATTGTATATTTTGCCAATTTCTCAATCTGAGACATTGTACCACAAATATTCATTGATTACATCAAATGCAAACTCAAAATGGCACACACTTTATAATTTTATATCAAAACTAAAATAAAAAAAAAACCAACATTTACTTACTATTTTCCCAAATCCCATCTTCATCATCACGACGAATAACATGTGTATCTTCTTAATCATTTTTTCAAATGATTGACGTACATGTGAGGCTAAACAAGGTGTCTCATAGTTAAAATCTTGATTTTATCAGTACTATCGGGAAGATGTTCTCCTTGAAGAACAATTGTTCATCTAATGTTAGAAGGATCAGTGACATAAAAAAGTTATTTTGCCTTAGGTTTCTATGATGAATGGTTCAGTCTTATAAGTTACCTTTCGAATATCAACCCGTGCAAATTCTAATTCGTCGGTTTCTACACTAGTGTTATTGTCAACCCACTTGCACTTAAATAAAGGCACTTTAAAATAAACATAGTCAATCTCCATAATTTCCTCAATGACCCTAAAGTACGTTCTAGATGCTAGTACATGATTGTTATCTTTAGAATTAGAAAAATACATGGATTCAACCTCAACTATAACCCCACTATTTTGCATAGTGCTATAATCATCCTTGGGTTTTGTATAAAATGAATATATACTAATATCGTATGCACTCCAAGTAATTACATTAAACTTAGACATACGTGACAACCATTTGCAAATATCTGATGCACCACTCTCTTTAAAAATACTCATTAAACCAAGTTATGAAAGTTTTGTTATGCTCTATCAATAACCATTTTTCATTCATCCGGGAGATTTTTCCTTTACAAGACTTTTGTGAGCGGTCAAGTAAGGTTGAACTTCACTAAGGTTATTTAATATATACAAATGTGCTTGAAGAACTACTTCTCGATTAAATACCTTAACATTTAAATCTTGAATACCTCTACCATTATAACATCCATCATGACGAGATTCGTGAATTCCTATAAAGTTCGATTTTGACAAATAGTTTTGTACAAAACTTAATAGCTTCTTCTGTGATGTACCTTTCTATGATCGAAGCTTCCAAACGGTGATGATTCTTTGTATACCCTTTAAAAATCTTCATGTAACTATATACCGGATACATCCATCATAAATAAATTGGACCATAAATTCTAATCTCCCTTACTAGATGAACAACTAAGTGAACTATAATGTCAAAGAATGATGGAGGGAAAAACATCTCTAATTGGAACAAGATAATTGCAGCTTTGTGTTCCATGTCATCTAAATTTCCAGGATCAATAACTTTACTACATATAGTATTAAAGAATAAGCACAATCTGGTTATAATTATCCTTAGATTTCTTGGTAAAATGCTATGAATAGCCATTGGTAGAAGTTGTAGCTTCAAGACATGATGTAGATCCATGGTTTTAGGATTGGCAGTAATTTTTTTAAAACGTGGTTCTCGAAAGATGTTAAGTAAGATGTCATAACATCTTGATCAAACAGATACAACAGAGTATAAGCTTACATTGAAAAATATGTTCTGATAGATGTCGTGACATGGTGAACAAGAACATCATTACAAGCTGTTTTAAATCTTAACAAATTTGATTTGATTTTGTGATCTCTTTTAGATATATCTCAATGATTTGTGCAGGTCAAGAGGATTTAATTTGGAACAAGTGAATCAAATCGCGAACAACATTAAAGTTTCTAAAATTGGATGTTGAGACAATTTAGGATACTTGAAGATTTGTTCCAAGATTTAAGGAGATTTTTCTGCATAATTGGTGCAGCCCCCATCTTGTGGATCAAGGAATGGTTGAAGTTTTCTAAGTCCATGGATTGCTGAGGATTATTTAAAGAGAACCTTATACCTAATGTAATTTAACGTACAGAATTGTAAAATTAGGGGAAGTCTTAAGTCTTAGGTTTTGAGAGTCCATTGTATTTTTGTAAGTCACCCACGTATCTTTTGATACAGTGAGGTAGGCTGATTGTTACTTGATTATTTATCAAGTTATTGTTCTCACCCTTGAAGCTTTTAAGCATAGAGTTGAGTATTGTTCTTGGTTGATGCTTTAAATAAAACTAAGTATTATTTGTTAGAAGAGTATTCTTCTGTTTTGGTCATTGTTTCTAGTCACAAGGTTTGTGGCTGTATTTATCCTTGAGGTGATTGGAAGTGAGATGGGATTTCTCATATCTAGATGGTGATTTCTATGTAGAAGTTGTACATGATAGTGATTAGGAGAGAATTTGTAAAGTGGGATTGTTTAGGCTTTGAACTAATATTATTATAGTGGATTTCCTTCTTGGGTTGTGAAGCTACCGGCAAAAAAACGCAGAGCCGCCACCAAACTTTATTTATCCCGAAGGAAGGAGAAATATCATGAAAACCACAAGAGGATGGATAAGATGGTCTTGCGACTAAGAAAAAGGGTAAGGAAGTCGATTATTCAAGGGGAAGGTATTAGCACCTCTCACATTCGTTGTGCTCAACAGGATCCATTTTGTTTGTTGGTTTCTAAGAGTGTGTTTATCTATAACTATACTTGCTAAGGGGAAAGAAATGGTTTTTATTAGTGCGTTCGTGAGGGTCTCGCAACCCTTTTCTTACGTATCCAGTGAAGGAATCATAATATTGTAGTTCCTCTAGAAAATGTTGGTTTGTTGGTGTTTTTTAGTGGGCGACGTTAACGCACGCATTCTAGCAATAAGAACGACCTGTATTACGGTAGAACGAAGATAACATGCCCTTTGGGGGAGTTTTGATTGGTCGAGTGTTTTGCGAGTTTTAAAATGAATTTGAATAATGATTATATGTTTTTGGATTTTTGATTTGTGAATGAGAGGTTTTAATTACAAAAGAAGAAAAAAGGTTTAAGAGGAAGACTAGAAAAACCCTAATGTTGTCATGCATGGATTCTAACCAAAAGTCTAATTAGTTCGCATCCTAAAGAAGAGGAAACTATCATCCTAAGGGAACGTGTTATAAGCATAAAGTAAAAGGAGACAATGTTGGTGAATAGTCATTATGCATGGTGATCATGGCAAAAGTGACAACAAACTGAGCAAAATCATGAAAGGCATAAATGAAATTCTTGGTGTATGGGAATTGAATTGGGTTATGATTAACCAAGGGGTGCACTTGGTTAATCTCGTGAGAATAGGTGCTCCTACCCTCAACCATGAGACCCTTTGTGCATGGAAACACTTAGTATATGGACCAAAGTGGATGATTTGGGTTATGGTTAACCAAGGGCAAGACTTGATTAACCTCGTGATAATGGTCATGCCTAAACTCAACTATGAGACCCTTTAAGAATATGCTTGATATGTAAGCCAAAAGGAGAGAAGTTGCTTCAATGTATAAGATGAAAACCAAAAGCCCATACAAGGTGTCCATATGCATGCTCCTAGAAAGTGGGACTAGCATGGCGCTAGTATTCTAGAGGCCAAATCGAAACAATCGATCGAATATTCGTCGCTGTAGAAAAGCCCAGGATCAAATTATGAAATGTGTGTAAGTGTGAATTTGTAAGTGGATACCTACTCATTGATGATGAGCCCAAGAGGAGGCCAAGTGTTCTAATTAAATAAAATACGCGTAATTAGAAATTTAAACATATAAAGAAAATAGAAAAGAAACAAAATTTTAAACTATTACAAACCATATAGGGATGGGGGTACAAGTTTATGAATGGGGATGAGTCGAATAGAAAGTTCAATTAAAATTCTAGTTAAACAAACAATACAACCAAATTGAAAATTAATTTGAATACCTAGCTAATTAAACTATCTATTTACTAATAAAATTAACTAAATAAATAATGTATAAAAATAATATTTTCTAATCTAATTATTTATTTTAACAAAATAATTTTGTATTTTATATTTTTTATGATTTCTAAGTAAAGAAAATACTAAAGAAAATTAAAACTTAAATTCTAAACATTTTTTTTGTGATTTTTTTAGTAAAGTGTGGGAGGCTTTTGAGGGAATACTGTGGATGCGCACATCTGGATTTCTTGATGGTGATCAGACAGATTCAGATGAGGCTGCATGGTAAGACTTGGGAGGAATACTTGCATAAAATCATAGAGCAATAGTTGAATATGTGGTGACAAATGCCACCACCGTGTTAGGCCACCATCCATTGTTATTATTCAAAAAAATAAAAAAAAAATAATCAAATTTAATCCTAAAAAAAACAAAACTCTTTCTCTCTCTCACTCTCTCTCTCTCTCTCTCTCTCTCTCTCTCTCTCTCTCTCTCTCTCTCTCTCTCTCTCTCTCTCTCTCTCTCTCTCTCTCTCTCTCTCTCTCTCTCTCTCTCTCTCTCTCTCTCTCTCTCTCTCTCTCTCTCTCACACACACACACACACACACACAGTCTCTTACGCCCAACTCTCTTCTCTCTCTAAACGAGCCAAATGATATATCCTCTCTCTAAGCCTCCCCTCGTCGGAGAAGATGGCTTGGCCGCGCCGGAAATCGCCTCCCGACGGGTAGCGGCTGAATAGCTCCGATCCTAATTTTTTTGCATATTCTGAATCGTCTTTCTCTACTCTTCACTAATCTACAATTGTTTTTTACAAATTCCTAGCCAGTGAGCCTAGATCTAAAAGGGGGGTGACAGAAAACCCTAGTTTTCAACTCTCATGCAAATGATGATGGTGATGCTGGCGAATGTAAATTGATGATGAAAAAGGGAAAAGGATAAAGAAATGTAGCCTTGTGCTCCACAGACCGCTTACGATTTCTCTACCTTTCATGACTTCACAGTGAGATCTCTCTGTTTTCGTTCTTTTCTTCTTCTGAACTCTCTCCTATTCTGAAGGGTTTTTAGTGTTAGGAATATGATGACAAAAGTTTAGGGTTTTGGTTATTTTTGTGTTTTGAGTTGTGTTGATTTCGGTTTCTCTGAAGGTTTTGTGAAAAATGGAAGATGATGATGCTTAGGGTTTTTTTTTTTTTTTTTTTTGTATTTTTGATGTGATGATGATGATGACTCTGTTATGGATGATTGCTTGTTGTGTTTTTGTACTTTTGTTGGTTCTTTTGTTGCTCCTATTTTATGTTGTTTTCTGATTTTTTTTACAATGGTATGGTGGTTGTTGTTTTTCTGATTTTTTGGTTGATGCTAACATTCTTTGTTATTGTTATTTTTTGGTTCAAAAAACCGTCCCTGCTGTATATTTTGTGTCTGTTATATATCCCAAGGAAAAGGATTTTGGGGGAAACAATAACATGGTTTTTGAATTGTTTTGCTGCCCTGTTTTGATGCTTTCTGATTGCTGCTATTAACTTGCTAGTTTGGTGCAAGTTTGGGACATGTTTTGACAGTTAATGCGCAAGTTTTTTGGCTGGTTATGTTTGGACAATTTGGATAGTTTTGGCTTGTTCTGTTTGGACAGTTTGCATAGTTTTGGCTGGCTTTATTTTTCTGCAAAGCAGATTGTTGGCAATATTTACTTGTTGACTTTGTTTTTTTGTAGTGAACTTGTTTTGAATTTCTTTTCCTTTTATGAACCAAAACATCTTTTATGATTTTCAATTGGGATATGGTCCATGATTAAAACAATGTAATTCTGACTTGTGTGTAACAAAATTGTTGAGGCCTTGATGTTTCTCGAATGTGATAATTCTGATTGTATTTTCCGAACCTCTTTTTTGTGAACCAAAGTCAAACTTTTGTGATTTTCAAAATAGGAGAAATAAGCCCATGATTGAATCAAAATTATGATTTATTATGAATCAAGTGTATGAGGATTTTGTTGCTCGTAAGAATGATTGAACTCACATCCCTAAAATATGATTCCAAACACAAACCCTAATGATGAGATTAGAGAGAAAGATTTTCTTGCCAACTTCTTATTCAAGTTACGATTGAACTAACTCATTTTCTTGTTTGTTTCTTTTCATGTGAGGATTGATGGAAGGTGAAAGAGGCAAGGCAAAGCAAGGTTGGATACTTGAAGAAAAAGCCATGGAAAGGAGTGAGGACAAGTCACTTGAAGATGGAGCAAAGAAACTTGAAGAACACTTATCTTTTCTTTGTAAACAAGATGCTTGTAACTTATATTTCCACTTTGTAAATTTCTTTGTATAATGCTCCAAATGTAATGAATATGAAACTTAAATGTCTTCTTTTGAATTTATGAATGATGAACTTGTTTTATGGAAATTGGATAAGTCTTGGACCTTGAGGTTGAATCTTTGAGTTTATGATGCACTTTGAATAAGAATTGAATCTTGAATGATTATATGACTTTGAAAATTTAATGATGATGACGCCTTCTTCAAATATTCATTTCCTCCTTATCTTAGAACTTGACTTCTTAAAAAATTTCTTCTCTTGATTCACATAGTCCAAGGTATACACAAACTTTCTTTTCAAAGATGCCTTTATCAAACGGGCTAGACAAGGTTGACAAATTTGAACCAAAATAAACACTTGAATGAGATTCGAATGAATGAATACTCTTTGCAACTTGAATTGGAACTAAATCTTGCAAGGGTCTTGTAACTTGTGACTTATTCTCTAAGCCATCCAAATCCATTTGATAAATCTTCAACCCCCTAACTTTGATTTTCGAAATCCAAGTTATCTTGCCATTGAAGTGATAAGTGTTTGATGAGAACAAAGATTATCTTAACCAAAATAAATTCTCCAATTCACCTTTGCACCCTAGCTTAGTTCCATCCATACCATACCTTAACTTGACAAAAACAGGGCCTTGAAGAATCTTGTAGCAGGTAAGATTTTAAGTAATAAAAGGATACCTTGATATCCAACGAACCTCAAATAAAATGTAGGCAAGCTCAACCTTGATGAATACGAAAACCCTAATTCCTGCCTTGGATGCTCAATAATGAAGAAGATAGCCTTGAGTATGATTTTGCAGCTTGAGGAAGGAGAAAAACCATAATAACCATAAACCCCAGAACCCTAGTCTCTTGACAAACAAATAGGGAAGTAAACCCTAATCCAAGATCTGATGAATTTGAATGAGAAATTGCCCCATAACTTGACGAGAAAGGAGCCCATGATAGCCTAATCTCAAACCCTCATTCCACATAGTCCACTGCCCATGAACCAGATGAAACAGCCTTTAACTGATGAAGGAAACTCAAAACCAAGATGAAACCCTAGTCTTGCACGAATACCGCTTCTTGAACCAAAGTGCTTTATTAAATGAAATGCATGATTTGCAAATGAACCAGTGAAGATGATGTAGATGAAATGCAAAGTCTAAACCAGACAAAAGTAAAATATGTAAACAAATTTGGGGTATGACAGGTTGGTAGCCCTCAAAGTAGGTGATGCTGCATAGAATTGGGTTAACAATTAACTGTGTTCTTTATCATTATGTTATTTATCCTTCTGCATATTTTACAATTTGGTGTTATTATTCTGTATCAGGAATATATGTCGTAACATCTGTCTTGACATTGTTCTGATGTCGAATCATCAGTATTAGCGTGTATTGCAAGTGCCAGAATTTCAATTGGTATTAGAGAAGACACCCTGGTATGTTTATTGGGTGAGATTCACGGAGAATTTTTTGGTACTATTTGTCTTTTATAAGGACGGAATGATAGCATTCTTAATGCCAATGGACAGTAGATTCTGGAAATTTTTCAGGATTGGCAAAATCCTAGTGCTAAGGAGACTAAAGGGAAGAGTATGACTTAGTTCTATGTAACTTTGAAGTTGTTAATACCATAATCAATGGAATTGATAAGTTTTTTTCATACTCATTATCACTTGTAGTATGGCCAAAGATACTTGGGAAATTATCAAGTCCACTCATAAAGGCACATCTAAGTATTTTGGGAGAAAAGAGATCAGAAGAAAGGTTGATCAAGAAGAAGATATCTAGATCTTTATTCAAGATATTTGACATAGAAGTTATAACTATTGAAGATAAACAAGAGCATGACTTTTGTTTACAACTTTGTAGGAGCTTGATTTCATATTTCTGATGAAGGGTTTCTCAAGTTCTTGGGAAGAAATTCAATCAGATCTTGATAAGAATGGACAAGATGTATATACAAAATGTCCATAACATCAGTTCTGACATCATCAAGTTCTTTGTTGCTCAAGAAAAAGTTGCAACTAGTGTGAAGGTCTTGGATGTTTTTGGAATGCCCTATTTATCTCAAGAACCATCTAAAAGGGTTTGTTATGTCTTGGTGTGACGAGGGAAGTAATCATGTCAAAGATAGAAAGGTGAGCTTATGTTGTAGTCTCTTGTAGTGAAGAACTATCTCACATAATGTTCTGGCCACTTCTTACAAAGAATTGTTCATCAAAAGTGAAGAAGGCTGTCTACAAGGAAGAAAATGGAAGGTAACTACTTCTTACTTATTGTCTATATAGGAAGGATGTTTGACTACCATCTATTTTAGTTTATCTTTAAACTTGATATCATGGTCAAGTCTATGAAGTTAGTTAAGATCTATTGGAGGAGTTTTCTCAAGAGAGAAGATAATTGGAACCCTAAAAGTGATATGGTTTTCAACCTATAACTAGCAAATAGAAAACTCAAGTGACAAAAGGTTGTTTCCATCAAAAGGAAAGTTGAGTCAAGGATGTCAATCTTAATGTCTCAACATTGTGCTAGACATCAGAATACTCAAGCTAAAGGCAGATACTTGTACCGAAGATGTCTCTTCTATGAGAAGTTGATCATAACAGGATCTTTTGTTTTATTTGACTACCTCAAAAGTCAAACTCAACTTTGTTAACCAAGCAGTGAAGGTGATAATTGCCTTATTTCTCATACCTTTCTTAGAACTTCAACTAAGATGATTGGTATTTTGACACTGACTGCTCTAGACACTTGAATGTAGTAAAGGTGTTTCTGGTGGTTTATTTAGTATTTTGTTGATGATGCTAAAAGGGGAGATTAAGAGCATTGGGTAACTGAAGAGTACAAGACGGATATTCTAAGTTTTGGAAATGTTTTTCTTACTAAAGGGCTGATGGTTGTTGTGATAAACATAAGTCATTTGTTTGATCAAGGTCTGAAGGTAAATGTCATCAAGGAAGAATGTTTTGTCTCTAATGAGATTTATGAAGTTCTTATGAGGATTTAAAAACAGTTTCTATTTATGGATTCCACAAGTATTTAATTGCTTATCCTCTTGTTTGATGTTCAAGGAAGATGAAGTCAAGATGTCACACCAAAAGGTACAACATCAAACAGATGCAAAAGCTCTATAACATGTTCTATGAATTTGATTAGTCAAATACAAGGTGAGTATCTTGGAGGATAGACACACACACACACACACACACACACACACACACACACACACACACACACACACACACATATATATATATATATATATATATATATATATATATATATATATATATATATATATATATATATATATATATATATATATATATATATATATATATATATATATATATATATATATATATATATATATATATATATATATATATATATATATATATATATATATATATATATATATATATATATATATATATAGATATATATATATATATATATATGATTTTCTTTTGTGTTCTATAAAAAATCTATCATCTGTGAAGTCTTCAAAGGGTCTTATCTACTCCTTGAAAGAGAACAAGGTATGCTTCTGAGTTACTCAACCAGATGTTGAAACATCATCTTAGCAGTTTGATACTCCTGAATATGTGAAAGACTCTAAAGGGCTAGCAGGCACTAAATAAGAAAATTCTCAAGAAATTTTTTTTTGTCTAAAAAGGAGTTCATTATTTGGAGTTTATTAGATTTTGTGATAATCAATAATTTCAGAGATGATATATCTAATTCTGATGAGCCTTGGAGTAAAAGTTATTGACTAAGTCTAATAGAGATAGTATGAAAGAAGGATGTTCTGCTTGAGAAACAATCTTGTCTCTTTGATCAGAAATAATTTAATCCTGGTCTACCTTTAAGGATAGGTACAATACTCAAGGAAGATGTATTCTCAACTGGGTTGATTGCTAAAAGAGTACAGTTCTGTCATACAGCGGGAGAACTGACTCGGGATGTTTTGCGTTTTATCACAAATGTCGTAGATAGCAAGAGTTGCCACCGACTTTTTTTTATCCAATAAAGTAAAGGGTGAAATGAATAGGAAAGGGAAGGTGTTAGCACCCTTTTCATCCGTAGTTATCTACGGGCTCTTAGTTGCTTGCTAGATCACTTTTCAAATTGCTTTGTTTGAAATGTGTTTGTGGTAGGTTTTTGAAATTATTTTGAAAATTCCTTTGTTGCGGAAAACTTTGTAATGATTCTCGTCTCTATAAGAATGCATACAAAGTGTTGGTTTTGAAAATAGTTCAAAAGAGATGTTTGTTTTTTTTAAAGATGTTTTGAAAGTGTGAGTGTGAAAATTGTTTTTAGTTTGGTGAGCAAGCAACTACGAGCGTCCTACCTACTCAAAAGGTCTTTGTTCTTTTCCTCCTCCTTTAAATGTTGCTATCTTACCATTGATCGATAAGATGCCTCATCATTAGATGTGAACGGACGGGCGTGGGTCAAACGTATAGTCATAGAAGGCAACTCATGAGATGTTTTAACAATTTTCGTAAGGGACTAGATCGTTTACCGAAGGTAACATCGAGGGACTACAATCTTTTTTATCGAGGGTCTTTGCTAAAACACCCATATTCGAGGGACATGACTATTTTCCGAGGCAACAAGTGAGGTTATCCTAGAGGTCCACATGTGAGTAGTGTGTTTGATTACATGCATTTTTATCTTTGAGATTAGGGTTTTCTAGCGGTTGATTTTATCTTTCCATACACACCATAATTACTAAGAATTTATATTAAAGTGGTAAATTGCGTAAATTAAAATCCTAAGCTATTACATCATTAGGGGAGTGGGGGTACAATTTACAAATGGGGATGTAGTAGAAACTTAAATATTACAACCGTATCGAGAAAAAATGAAGATAATGTAAAAACAGTGTAAAATAAAGGAAAAATTGCATTTTGAACTGTTATGTGTCGCCACATGCTGCTATGCATCGACACATAACTTTCCTTGCTTCTGTAAAACCAAACCAACTCAATATGAGTCGATGCATAATAGGATGTGTCGACTCATGCACTTGTTTGTGTCGACATATACGCGTTTTGTGTCGACTCATGCCCCTTTCATCCTTCTGTTTTTGGGGCCTGGATAACAGTATGAGTTGATGCATAAGGCTATATGTCAACTCATATCCTGTTTTTTCACTAGAATGAGTCGACCCAAGTGGGTATGCGTCGACTCATGATGCAGTTTTTCGCCTTAAACATTGTTTTATTGTCTGTACAGGTTAGTTTATGGCATATGATTGATAAACATAAACAACAAGCAAATGGTTAGCTCAAAAGGGGTAATGATTACTACATTTTATCTTAAAAGATAAATCATTAATGATGTATGAAAAAATGCAAAGTCAAGAAGACTTCACTCGGAGTTTTAAGTCTGAATACTTTTCAAGATGTTGTGATCGCTCCAATGAATCTCCAGGAAGCTGTTCCAAATTGTCGAATCACACTAACTCAGTCAAGTAGCACAATACTGTTTTTATGTTTGGAGGGTGAAGATAATGGCACTACATGGACTATTTTTATGTTTGAACAATCTCTATGTGATAAGGTGTTTGGTTTATGGGAGAGTTTGTAAGATGGAATAATGGATTGAGATTCTGTTTTGAATGAAAGTAGAGCTGGTTTTTGGAATGAGCCAATGTTACAAAAATGTTGTTTTTTTTCTGCTAAAAAACTCTCTCTTCTCTCTCTAAAAACCCCATGTGTGTTGTGAAAACAGTCTATTTATAGAGGAAGTCTTGCTGAGATTTTGGGAGGGAAACAAGTAACAATTTGAACAGTTTGGGTATGTTGCATCATTGCCTTTTAGATGCACTCTCATATACAAATTTGATGCAAACATGGGGCTGAGATAATGCAGGCTTGAACTGGGTTGGCAGTAGCATAATAGGGCTGTTTTGTAGCAGTTTTGGAGTGTTGTGGCAGCTTGGTGTAGGGTTGTTTTTATAGCAGCATAGTAGACTGTCTTTTGACATGGTTTTGGGCTGTTATGTGGGAAATACAGCAGGCTTGGACAACATTGTTTGTAGCATGATACAAAATCTGGTTTGTGGACCAATTTATGCAGATTGTAACAAAGACAAAGCATGTTTGTGGGCAACATAGTGGCAAGGTTTGAGTCAAAGGGGAAGAGTTCAAACAAGACCAAACTTAGGATTTGTAATCTTTTAAAAATGCCACTTTGTAATAATTTGAATTATTTGTAACATCTTGAATTATTTTGAATTATAGTGAAAAGATGTCATGAAGCAATGAAATTAACAAGTATAGAAAATACATAGAAAATTTTCCAAGTCTTGCAAAGTTGGACTTTTGACTCTCTTGATTTTTGATGAGCAAATTTCATATTTTGGATGTCTTGATGAAATGTGTTTTGGACTTAATTTTGGTTAAAAAAGTTTGACTTTTTAGTGCACAATTGACTTTTGCCACTAGTTGACCAAATTTCGTCTATCAATCCATTGATCTCAGGAGATGAATTAAAATATATGATTAGTTCAAAATGATGCGCTCGGATCCTTGAGATCATGCTTCCAACCAATAAGTCATGTATTAGGTCAAAAATCAAAGTACGGTCATTTTCAGTCAAAACCCTAATTTTGACCATTTTGCCCCTTTTGATAGCTTGAATGACTTTCTTGGAAAATTGTGATCCAAGACTTCAAACTTGACAGAAGTAATTCTGAGGGTCCATAGCGATCCATGAAAGTCATTTAAACATTAGAAATCTGACTGCCTTTGTACAAACTCAAACCCTAATTTGAGGCATCAATGTTGAGGAGATTGTTTGACTTAGTCGATACTTGCGCAAACTTGAGGCATTAAAGATCTTTGTAGGAAATATCTTGAGAAATGAGAGGGAAAATTTTAGTGTACAATAGCTGCCCCTGTTCAATCTTCTTAAACCTGAAGAGTTAGATTGGCCAGTCCGTCATTCGTGACATGAAGGTAGAAGATGATTGAACATTAGAGTGCCCAGAAATTTGCACTCGATGATGTGGTGGTTGATCGTGTCAAGAATGGTCTTAAAGATGCCATTTGGAGAGGCGATGAAGAGTTTGTCGGAGATGGGCTTACGGATGCCATCCAGCGTGACTGTTGGTAGAATTTTGAAGAAGTATCAGAATAAATCTTTGGTCGATTTATACTGAAACAATAGATGTCTTGAAGGAAGTGTTTGTCATGTAGATAGTCGCCCCGTCTTGTTTCAGGAATTGATCTACAATCAATTTGTTGGTAAACCTGTCTTGTTTCAAGAGTTCATGCCATTGGTGATAAAGATAGTCGCCCCGTCCTGTTTCAGGAATTGATCTTTATCTAACCAAAAAGAAAAAAGATAGTTTCCCCGTCCTGTTTCGGGAGTTAATCTTCAATCTGCTCATGTAGATAGTTGTCTTGTCTTGTTTCAGGTATTAATCTATAATCAGTTGTTCACAGATAGTTGTCCTGTCTTGTTTCAGGTATTAATCTACAATCAGTTATTTACATATAGTTGTCCTGTCTGGTTTCAGGTATTAATCTGGAACCTGCTTTTTGTTGGTTGTAGAGATAGTTGTCCTGGCTTATTTTAGGAATTCATCTCTAACTTTAGAGAAAGAAAGATAGCTTTCCCGTCTTGTTTCGGGAGTTAATCTTCAATCTGCTCATGTAGATAATTGTCCTGCCTTGTTTCAGGTATTAATCTAGAATCAATTGTTCATAGATAGTTGTCCTGTCTTGTTTCAGGTATTAATCTGGAACCTACTTTTTATTGGTCGTAGATATAGTTGTCCTGGCTTGTTTCATGGATTAATATCTGGCCTAATTGAGAAAGAAAGATAGTTTCCCCGTCCTGTTTCGGGAGTTAATCTTCAATCTGCTCATGTAGATAGTTGTCTTGTCTTGTTTCAGGTATTAATCTATAATCAGTTGTTCACAGATAGTTATCCTGTCTTGTTTCAGGTATTAATCTACAATCAGTTATTTACGTATAGTTGTCCTGTCTGGTTTCAGGTATTAATCCGGAACCTGCTTTTTGTTGGTTGTAGAGATAGTTGTCCTGGCTTATTTTAGGAATTCATCTCTAACTTTAGAGAAAGAAAGATAGCTTTCCTGTCTTGTTTCAGGAGTTAATCTTCAATCTGCTCATGTAGATAATTGTCCTGCCTTGTTTCAGGTATTAATCTAGAATCAATTGTTCATAGATAGTTGTCCTGTCTTGTTTCAGGTATTAATCTGGAACTTACTTTTTATTGGTCGTAGATATAGTTGTCCTGGCTTGTTTCATGGATTAATATCTGGCCTAATTGAGAAAGAAAGATAGTTTCCCCATCCTGTTTCGGGAGTTAATCTTCAATCTGCTCACGTAGATAGTTGTCCTCTCTTGTTTCAAGTATTAATCTACAATCAGTTGTTCACAGATAGTTGTCCTGTCTTATTTCAGGTATTAATTTAGAACTTTCTTTTTGTTGGTCGTAGAGATAGTTGTCCTGGCTTGTTTTAGGGATTAATCTCTGACCTAATTGAGAAAGAAAGATAGTTTCCCCGTCCTATTTCGGGAGTTAATCTTTAATCTGCTCATGTAGATAGTTGTCCTGTCTTGTTTCAGGTATTAATCTACAATCAATTGTTCATAGATAGTTGTCCTGTCTTATTTCAAGTATTAATCTGGAACCTGCTTTTTGTTGGTCGTAGAGATAGTTTTCCTACCTTGTTTCAGGGATTAATTTCTGACCTAATTGAGAAAGAAAGATAGTTTCCTTGTCCTGTTTTGGGAGTTAATCTTCAATCTATTCATGTATATAGTTGTCCTGTCTTGTTTCAGGTATTAATCTACAATCAATTGTTCACGGATAGTTGTCATGTCTTGTTTTAGGTATTAATCCAGAACTTGTTGAAAATTGATGATGATATTTGTTTGTTGATTTTTCCTGAAAAGATAAATAATTAGTTGTATGCAATGTCATGATGCATGAAATACATTGTGTAATGATGTTCTCAAAATAAATGAGATTGTGTTATATGTATTTTGTATGCATATCCCATGATGTTTGTAAAGTAATGTATGAATGCAATATATGAACTGATCAGTTGTTCGTTGTAGCATCGTTGAAATGAGGGAAAATAAATCCCTGACTGCTGCTGGGGATAAAGAATGTGATTCTTCATTATTTGTTTATAATGTTTCCACTGGGGATTCCTGTTTTGTTGTTTGAGGAGAAATTCGCTGGGGGACGTTGATTTTGCTTGAGGGAAACTCTATGGAGAGTGTTGATTTCTTCTTGGGGAAAAGAGTTCAATAGTTTTAGTTATCCGTTGCTCTACTAGGGAGTTATCTCTTGATTGGAGAGAATGAAAGTTAACAACTTGTTGGGGATAAAGAAGTTAACTGTTATCTGGTCGGATTCCAGGCTTTGCAACAACTCACTGGGGATAGTGGCAAACTCTACTAGGAGGAGGAGTTTTGTTAGTGATTTGAAGAAGTTAAACTATTATCTGGTCGGGTCCAGGCTTCGTAGTAACTTGCTTTGAAAGAGATGGAGTTGAACTTGTATCTGGTCGGGTCCAGGCTTCATAGTAACTTGCTTTGAAAGAGATGAAGTTGAACTAGTATCTGGTCGGGTTCCATGCTTTACAATAACCTCTGGTAATAGTAACGACTTCGTTGGAGATTGCAATGACTCTATCGGGGGTTAAAGGGTTTCGTCTGTTGATTTATGATAGTCTGAGAGGTCAACTCAAGCTGGGGAATTTTGTAGTTTGTTGGGGGAAATAAAACCATGTTGAAGAAAGTATTTTGACAACCTGCTGAGGAGGTGACTTCTTTAGGTAGAATTCCGTAAGGCTTTTTCTTTTAAGATCAACTCGGCTGGGGATTGGGTTTTCTGGAGATTGAAACTTTGGCTGGGGATTACATGAATCCAACTTTGTAGGGATAATTCTATGGGGATATCCATGACTTTGGCCTTCTAGGGCTTGGACCCTTATCTGTGAAGGTTATTCTGTGGGGATAACCTTATAGAGGTTGCTCTGGCGACATCACTAGGATCACCTTATGAAAAGGACTTCGTGAGGATTTGTTATTATCCATAGTAGTAAGTGTTGTAGAAATAACAGAAAATGTTTGCTTGGTCATACGTGATCCTTTGCTGGAATTCATGTTCAATGTCCCAAGTGATTCAGATGGGGACCTGCCCTTGGCTATTCATGACTTTATGAGAGGTTTCTTGGAATCTTGACTTGATTGCCCCAGACGAGTTAAACAGTAACATGTCATGCCCCTTAATAATGGGAAATTTGTCATTGGGAGCGTCTTTCCCTTTGAAGTGATTCTGTTCATTAAGAGAATTTATGTTCATTGGATATTTGCCGTGTGAATTTCTCCATTGTTAAACAATTAGCCATATGCAAACAACGATATTCAAAAATGCAAAGTTTATGTTTTTATTGAAGTTTTGAAAATGCATTTTTAGTAAATAAGAATTTTTGTAAGAATATGAATTCGACTCAGGATTTACAGTAAGCCTTACAGGAGTCAGGATACCTTTTGTAACAGCATGCTTTCAGACTAACCTATGCTTCAATTAGGACTTTTAAAGGGTTGTAACGTGGCCTGGTTCACAGTTTAAGAAACAAAGGATAAGGCTCAAAGTTTATTTGTACCCGCTCGTTCTTCATGTGTTTGAATTCCTATTAAATTTGGAATGATATTTTGGTGATGGTTCGGATAAGTTAAGTTTATTTATGAAGGCAGTCATTTTTGCAACATTTTTCTATTGTTGAGGATTTGTAGAGACCTCTTTATTTTGATTTATTATCCCTAATTTTTGCATAATTGTTTTTGTTTTGAGACTTTAGTTAGCGGGATGCCCCATTTTTTTTAAGTCTCCTTCGTAGGTTTTGACTCAATGGGATTTTCTTTTAAGAGATAATGACTACCTATTTTACGGGGAACCATCATCGGCTTTTGATTCAAAAGGATGTTTTTGATGTTATTCATTGAGTATGAAGTGAAAGCTTGCGACTAAACGCACATTTGGATTAACTGAGAAAACTACCCTACCCTAGGTTATGATTAAAGGTTTTAATTTGTGTGAAAAATAAAACTCCTACTTTTTTGGCTCAAAGGGGTTGACTAGGGATTATCTTCCTTATAATTCCACTATTTGGGAATTGAAAGAATTCTTGTACATCATCATCAAGGTCTGTCCAAAAGCATACTGTATGAGATTATGGCATCGTTTTCGTCATCCTCCCTCTAAAGGCTTGCAACTTTTAACGAGAGTTGAATATCACGAAAAAAAAGGAATAAAAGCAAAGTTTAAATATAGTGAAAACGAATGGATTAATTCAAGACAAACATATGCAATGCATTAATGAAAGTAACCAAAGTCTGACATAAAGATAAATGATTAAGCAAACAAAGAAACTACAACTAAAAATTCGAATGAATGAAAGCTTCTCTGCCTAAATTTCTCACTTCAGATGGTGTGCCTTTGAGGGGTGATAGAAAAATTCAATCTGACCATCTTGTGAAAATTCCAACGCTCCTTCATTGATCAGGTCTTGAATCTTATATTTCAACGTCCAACAGCTATCAATATCATATCCTGGACTGTTGGAGTGATACACACACCTTTCATTGGGATGGAAACTAGGAGCAGAAGTATTAGGATTCCGAGGAGGATCCTTCAATGTGACCAAATTCAATTTCAACATGTGTTGCAAGGCTTGCGACATTGGCATGTTGAGTTTGGTATATTGCCTATTGGATGTATCCTACTTACGCTGATTACCCTGTCGTTGTTGGCGAGGTTATTGTTGGGCTCATAATGTAGCAGGAATTTGGAAAGGTCTACTCTCCACCAAGCCAATTTCTTGTCTCTTCAGGAGCTGATTAATGACTTGATCCCCAGCCTCGATTGTTTGTTTCATAAGGTTGCACCCATTTTGATGAAGCTTGTTGACAGTATTTCTTAACTCTTCTTATCCCCGAGCTAAGTTTTGGATAAAAGCCATCTGTCCCAACATCTGGATTCTCATCGTTGCTATCTCCGCTTGCAACTGTCTTATCTAACCCTCCTTGTCGTCTTCAGAATTATCATTGGTCATGCTCTCATTGAAAAGTGTTTTCACTTCTTCTTGCCTCTTGGATAGGTTCAGGAACAATTCTTGAAGCTGAGCATTTTGGGTCTGAAGATCCTTGATAGTCTGTTCGAGAGCCATCTCTACTGAAATAAACAGTAAGCAGATGAGAAACCTGTATGGGGAAAACCATGCATGATATGTGGATGTGATGTTTTCAAGGATCTCGTGGGGTATACACTATAAAATGTTAGAGGTTGAACTTTAATCACAACTTTGAATGAAGAATTTCGTTATGCTGAATGTCCTTTCACAAGAATCAAGCTCACCATGTCAAGTGGGTCATAGCCCTTGACTCAAGTTACCATGCTTTGGTCTTTGAGAGCGTTTGGTTATAGGAAAATAAATCCTCTTGCCCCTTGATAGATGTCTGGTTTGACACAACCCTACATCACAAACCCTCAAGACCCTTGAAATGGTTATTGAACATGCTATGGTATGATGTTTATGTACAACTAATCATATACACAAAAAGCAAGCAAGTCCTTAGGTTTAGGCTTGCATGGGGTTTATAGGCAAGTACCCTCTTGAAGTTTAGTTGGTTCAACATGTCCTAGAAAGTAATTGGGTTCTAGAGGATCTCAATATCATTGATCTTTCTTCATTGGGCATTGTCTCAGCATAATTAATCTTTTCTTGCGGCCGAAATATCCCAAAAGTCCGATCTCAATGAGTGTAGTATCGAGTATCAACCAATCTTCAACTTTACACCAAATTCAGCTATCTCACTACTTCCTAATGGCCAAGTTGTTCAATTAAATGTTCTAAGGCCAGTTAGTGCTTCATGACACCGCTCAGCGGCCCCGTATTCTCCTCGATTCAACACAAGGGATACCGTTACCAACAAATGTGTCACACTAACGTAGCCATTACTTTAACCATATCAGTCTACAATGTACAATTTCCACAATTTATTGTTACTTACCTAATGATGTTCCCAGATTCGGGTAAAGGATCAATACAAACCCAAACAAGGACCCATATATGTAAAGCAAACAAATCAAACAATGAAAGAGAATAAATGTGATCTAACTCTAAGGTAACCCCACTTTTAAGATATCTCCCAGCAGAGTCGCCAGTTCTATCATACGGCTGGAGAACTGACTCGGGATGTTTTGTGTTTTTATCGCAAATGTCGCAGATAGCAAGAGTCACCACCGACTTTTCTTTTATATAATAAAGGAAAAGGTGAAAAGAACAAGAAAGACCTTTCGAGATATTTTCTTGAGTTCGTGGGGTAGGTTATGAAAAGGGAAGGTGTTAGCGTCCTTTTCATTTGTAGTTATCTATAGACTCTTAGTTGCTTGCAAGATCACTTTTGAAATTGCTTTATTTGAAATGTGTTTGTGGTGGGTTTTTGAAAGTATTTTGAAAATGCCTTTGTTGCGGCAAACTTTGTAATGATTCTCGTCTCTATAAGAATGCATACAAAGTGTTGGTTTTGAAAATAGTTCAAAAGAGATGTTTGTTTTTTTGAAGATGTTTTGAAAGTGTGAGTGTGAAAATGGTTTTTAGTTTGGTGAGCAAGCAACTACAAGCGTCCTACCTACTCAAAAGGTCTTTGTTTTTTTCCTCCTCCTTTAGATGTTGCTATCTTACCATTGATTGGTAAGAAGCCTCATCATTGGATGTGAAGGGACGAGCGTGGGTCAAACGTATAGTCATATAAGGCAACTCATGAGATGTTTTAGCAATTTTTATAAGGGACTAGATCATTTATGGAAGGCAACATCAAGGGATATCAAGGGACTACGATCTTTTTTATCAAGGGTCTTTGCTAAAACGCCCATATTCGAGGGAAATAACTATTTTCCAAGGAAGCAAGCGAGGTTACCCTAGAGATGCACGTCTGAGTAGTGTGTTTGATTGCATACATTTTTATCTTTGAGATTAGGGTTTTCTAGCGGTTGATTTTATCTTGGCATACACACCCTAATTACTAACAATTTATATTAAAGCGGTAAATTGCGTAAATTAAAATCCTAAGCTATTACATCATTAGGGGAGTGGGAGTACAATTTACAAATGGGGATGTCGTAGAAACTTAAATATTACAACCATATCGAATAAAAATGAAGACAATGTAAAACCAGTGTAAAATAAAAGAAAAATTGCATTTTGAACTGTTTTGTGTCAAAACATGCTGCTATGCATCGACACATAACTTTCCTTGCTCCTGTAAAACCAAACCAACTCAGTATGAGTCGATGCATAGTGGGATGTATCGACTCATGCACGTGTATGTATCGACACATACGCATTTTGTGTCGACTCATGCACCTTTCATCCTTCTGTTTTTGGGGCCTGGATAACAGTATGAGTCGATGCATAAGGCTATGTGTCGACTTATACCCTGTTTTTTCACTAGAATGAGTCGACCCAAGTGGGCATGTGTCGACTCATACTGTTGTTTTTTTCCTTAAACATTGTTTTATTGTCTGTACAGGTCAATTTACGACATATGATTGATAAACATAAACAACAAGCAAATGGTTAGCTCAAAAGGGGTAATGATTACTACATTTTATCTTCAAAAATAAATCATTAATGATGTATGAAAAAATGCAAAGTCAAGAAGACTTACCTTGAGAATGCACTTGGAGTTTTAAGTCTGAATACTTTTCAAGATATTGTGATGGCTCCAATGAATCTCCAGGAAGCTGTTCTAAACTGTTGAATCACACTTACTCAGTCAAGTAGTATAATATTATTTTTATGTTCGGAGGGTGAAGATAATGGCACTACAGGGACGGTTTTTATGTTTGAACAATCTCTATGTGATAAGGTGTTTGGTTTATGGGAGAGTTTGTAAGATGGAATAATGGATTAAGATTCTGTTTTGAATGAAATTAGAGCTGGTTTTTTGAATGAGCCAATGTTATAAAGAATGTTGTTTTTTTCAGCTCAAAAACTCTCTCTTCTCTCTCTAAAAACCCCTTGTGTGTTGTGAAAACAGTCTATTTATAGAGGAATTCTTGCTGGGATTTTGGGAGGGAAACAAATAACAATTTGAACAGTTTGGGTATGCTGCATCATTGCCTTTTAGATGCAGCTCTCATATGCAAATTTGATGCAAACATGGGGCTGAGATAATGCAGGCTTGGACTAGGTTGGCAGTAGCATAGCAGAACTGTTTTTGCAGCAGTTTTGGAGTGTTGTGGCAGCTTGGTGCAAGGTTGTTTTTATAGCAGCATAACAGACTGTCTTTTGACATGGTTTTGGACTGTTATATGGGCAACACAGCAGTCTTGGACAACATTGTTTGTAGGATGATACACAATCTAGTTTGTGGACCAATTTATGCAGATTGTAACAAAGACAAAGCATGTTTGTGGGCAGCATAGTGGCAAGGTTTGAGTCAAAGGGGAAGAGTTCAAATAAGACCAAACTTAGGATTTGTAATCTTTCAAAAATGCCACTTTGTAATAACTTGAATTATTTGTAACATCTTGAATTATTTTGAATTGTAGTGAAAAGATGTCATGAAGCAATGAAATTAACAAGTATAGAAAATACTTAGAAAAATTTCCAAGTCTTGCAAAGTTGGACTTTTGACTCTCTTGATTTTTGACGATCAAATTTCATATTTTGGATGTCTTGATGAAATGTGATTTTTGGGACTCAATTTTGGTCAAAAAGTCAAAGTTTGATTTTTTAGTGCACAGTTGACTTTTTCCACCAGGTGACCGAATTTCGTCTATCAATCCACTGATCTCAGGAGATGAATTGAAATATGCGATTAGGTCAAAATGACATGCTCAGATCCTTGAGATCATGCTTCCAACCAATAAGTCAGGTATTAGGTCAAAAACCAAAGTTCGGTCATTTTAAGTCAAAACCCTAATTTTGTCCATTTTGCCCCTTTTGATAGCTTGGATGACTTTCTTATAAAATTATGATCCAAGACTTGAAACTTGACAGAAGTAATTCTGAGGGTCCATAACGATCCATGAAAGTCATTTGAGCATTAGAAATATGACTGCCTTTGTACAAACTCAAACCCTAATTTGAGGCATCAGTGTTGAGGAGATTGTTTAACCTAGTCGATACTTGCGCAAACTTGAGGAATTGAAGATCTTTGTAGGAGATATCTTGAGAAATGAGAGGGAAAATTTTAGGATACAACAAGTGTTAAACATGATGTCATGATATTGTTTTGGGACAAGCTATTATATAATCAAGGTACTCAAGGATTTCATTTTACTTACAAGACAAAGTCATTGGTACTAGTCACCATTGTGTAAGGGGTCTTGCTACAAGAAAATGTTGACACTTCTAAGCTTGGTATGTCTAAGAAGCTCTAAGAAGTATTTTCATCAAGACTTGAGGTACAAGTTACATTGAGAATATGAGGGGTATTTTTTGAATTGCACTGTTGAAGAATTATAGTAGTAACTGTTTGGTCGGTTTGCCAACTATATTCTTTCATCTTGTGATGTGTGCAATCTTAGAGGGAAAACATTTTCAATGGAATAGAGAATGTCATTTCAAATATTGTAACATTTTCCACCAGTCAAAGCTTGGAAAGAGAGAAAGTAGAACAAAATTGTGTCTCTCTCCTATGGTGAATAATGTACTGTTAATAAGGATGATTTTATCTCCGTCCAATAACACTCTCATTGACTGGTTTTTCGTTACAAGCATGGTTTTGTTACAAACAAGGTAACTCTCCTTGTATTTAAATACCTTACAACCTCTCCATCCTCACAAGTAGGGTTCTAACATGGGAAAATCTTGCAAAAAGGCTGATACAGAGAAGATCCAGTTATTGGAAACCAAGAAGGATAAGAGTTTCACTTCAAAGAAGGTTGAGTCCAATTTCGTAACAAATTTTGGAACATCTACTAGAGCATCCAGGACAGGGAAAACATTTGTAACCAAGATAAAGTCTCTCAAGAAAAGCCATGTGCAAATACATGAATCTAATTCAGATGCTGATGAAGGTTGGGTCAATTTCATTAACTCAGGAGGGAGAATTAGATAGTTGCCACCTGCTATCTTTCATTAAAAAAACAAAAAAAAGGGAAAAATAAAAAATAATAAAAAATGTTTTTGTTTGAGTATGTGTTGCTTAAGTCTTTTATTTTTCATTTGTTTTAATTTTTTTATTCCTTGATTTTTGAGTCTGTTTTTCTTGCTTTCTTAGTTTTTGTTTCCTTGGGTGAGTCTGTTTTCTTTCTGTTTCCATCTTTTCACAGTTACGTATGTCTTGTTTGGGTCAGTTTATTTTGCATCGGTTTTTGTTGTGTCTTCTTTTAGTTCTTTATGTTTCAGTTTCTTTTTACTCAGTTTTTGTCAATTTTTGGCTAAAAAGGGAGAGAAAAGTATTGGTGAGTCTAGTCTAGTGTTGTTGCTCGTTGTATGTAACATTTTAGGGGGAACATGATTTTCTGTCATGCGAGTCTTGTGTCTCTGCTTCTGCTGCTACTTCTAATGTGGTTGTCTGCAGGATGTTCTATCAGATGTTCTAACATCCTGTCTATTATGTCTTGTGGATAGGTTTATGGTTGTCTGGTGGAGCTCTAGTGTTTTATGTTATGTGTGCTACTTTTTTTGCATGATCTTCTAATGTATTGACTTGGATAGTTCAAGGTTAAGTTCAGGTTGGTTTTCTTGTGTTTCGGGAAAATGTTCTTCTTCCTCTAGTGATTTAGATTTTCCCTCTTAAGGGGGAGAATTGGTTCCTTGTGAGAAGAATTGGTTCTGGGTGATAGTGGGAGTTTTCTTGGATAGATCTGAAACAATATATTATCTCTAATATATGTTTTTGTTGCTGTTTTTACAAAGTTTACATGTTAAAGCTTGTGTTTTGTTTTGTGGTGTTATTCCTCTCTCCAGGTTTATTGTGCAAAAGGTTATTTTAGCAAAAATTTACCAATGGGGGAGATTGTTAGATCTATGGTTTTAGGATTGACAATAGTTTTTCTAAAACAAGGGTTCTTGAAAGATGTTAAGCAATATTCCATAACCTCTTGATCAAACTGATATAACAAAGTATGAGCTTACATTGAAAACAGATGTTCCGACATATGTTGTGACATGCTAAACCAGAATATCAGTAGAAACTGTTTTAAATATTGACATATTTGATTTGATTTTGTGATATCTCTTTTGGATATATCTCAATGATTTGTGCAAGCCAGGAGGATTTAATGTGTAACAAGTGAATCAAATCTCTAACAGCATTAATGTTTCTAAAATTGGATGTTGAGACAATTTAGGATACTTGAAGATTTGTTCCAAGATTTAAGAAAAATTTTCTCTATAATTGGTGTAGCCCTCAGCTTGTGGATCAAGGAATATTTGGATGAAGTTTTCTAAGCCCATGAATTGTTGAGGAGTATTTAAAGAGAGCCATAAACCTAATGTAATTTAACTTACACAATTGTAAAATTAGGGGAAGTGATTAGGATAAAAGTTGTAAACTGGGACCTTTTAGACTTTGAACTAATACTATTATAGTAGATTTCCTTCCTGGCTTGGTAGCCCCTCAGAGTAGGTTGTGTTGCACCGAACTGGGTTAACAATTAATTGTGTTCTTTATCATTATGTTATTTATCCTTCTGCATATTTTACAGTTTGATGTTATTATTCTGTATCAGGAACAAATGTTGTAACATTTATCTTGAGATTGTTCTAATGCTGAAGCGTCAGTATTTATGTGTATTGCAAGTGTCATAATTTCAGATGACAATAATGAGATTTTAAGCCAACTAACTGGTGATCATTCTCTGACATAAGTTTTTTCACATTTGATCAGTACCATTGGGGAACTTTGATATCCTGCAAACAATCAAATTTTTTTTCTTTTTTAGACAGAGTGTGACATGTTAAGGGCAAATAGGTTCTATTTTCTACTTCTTTTGGTGCTAACTCTTGTCGTATTCACAACCATATCTTCATGATATTTTATAGTATATTTATCTTGCCTTTAATGTTGATAAGTATTCCAATCAAACTATCACATCCATTTTTCTCCACATGCATCATATCAAGACAATGTCATACATCAAGACTAAACCAACATGGAAGATCGAAGAATTCTGACCTCTTTTTCCAAATATTTTTCACCACTAGATTTTTTGTTTCTTTCCAAAGATAACATTAATGTGTTGTTTTCTTTTATAAACTTCCTTCCCGGTTAAGGGCTTTAAGCGATATCAAACTCTTTCCCTCCATTAAAAGTCTTATGCAATCTATGATATGGATGATTAGGTCTTAGAAATTTTTGATGCCCAAGATAAACTGTCTTTTTCCTTTTTGTAATTGGTGGTGACATGTATCAATTTAACATATATAGGACACACTTTATGTCCCTTGACGCTCTACCCAGACAAATTACTGTATGCATGAAAGTCATTAATTGTGCAAAATAACATGGCATGCAACTTAAAGTTATCACCATTTATACGCATCATCAAATCAACACCTTCCTCCCACAAAACTTTTAAATCTTCAATCAATGGCATTAAAAATATCTATGTCGTTCCCTGGTTGATTTGGACCCAAAATCATCATCGATAGCATCATATACTTGTGCTTCATGCATAACCATGGAGATAGGTTGTAAATTATAAGAATCATAGACCATGATGTATGGTTAGTACTCAAATTACCAAAAGGGTTCATTCCTTCGATGGAAAGTCCAAGCCTAAGGTTCCTCGGTTCAAGGGAAAATTTTGGAAACAAGGAATTAATTTTCGTCCATTTCACTGAATCAGCTACATGGAGAACTTTTTCATCACACGCTCTTTCATCTGTAGGCCATCTAGTATTTTTTGCGTCACTAACATTAGAAAATAATCTCTTGAACCTTGGAATTATCTGTAGGTACCACATCACAATGGTAGGAACACCCTTGCTAGTTATACCATCATCGCCGTTAATATCATTGTCCTTCTGCTTGTAACGTGACTCCTCACACCTCAGACACTTCTTTAAGTTTTCAAACTCTTTCCTATATAAGATATAATCATTAAAGAATGTATGTATTTTGACATAGTCCAAACCCATTGGGCATAATATCTTTTTGGCCTCATAAGTACAATCTTCGGGAAGCATTTCTATCAACAATTCAAGTAATTAAGTGAAACTTTTATTCGTCCACTCACTTTTTTCTTTAAGATTAAATAGTCTTAAAACAACTAACAATCTTGTAAAACTTTTACATCTTGGATACAATGAATCTTTCATGTCTCTTTGCAAAGTATCTACCACATTAGCTTTCTTGAAAGCATGTACTCTAATATCATGAATCATGTCTTCTAGAGTATCATTCATAAATCTTCATCTTCATCTTCAACTGTATGTGACAAAGGTATCTTTTTGTCCATTCACTATGCCATGCCCATTTCGTGTAATTTTGAATAGTTTCATCACAACCACAACGATTGAATATAACATCCCTTAGATGTTTTTTCATATTATAATTTTTTTTACAAGGACACCAAAAAATCCCAGTATTGTCAGGACGATTTTTTCTATGAAATCAAGAAGTTGTATCACTCCAATCTCATACTCTTTACTTAATCTATTAGCTTTCATCCAACTATGATTCATAATCACATAAAGCTTATGAAAATAATATAAAAATAATACACAATCAAAAAAAATGAACACTTAACCTCAACAACCGTAATAATAAAAACAACAACGAAGCTGGCAACAACATTAATGATAGAAACTGATCTTACCGATTGATCAGAACATGAAGTGGGTCAGTGACTTCTACTTCAATGCTGGAATGGAGGAGGGGGTGTACCTACAAGGCACTCTGATGCTAAAGTCAGTAGGAGCACAAAGAGATATAAGAGAAGATTAGGGTTTTAGTGATGAATACTGGATACTTGTGAGGGTTTATATAATTCCCTTGGCGCTTGGCAATTGGTCCCTATTTTTGGGCCTATATATACAGGTCCTTAAAAATAGGCCCAAAAAACGGGTAAGACTTGGTCAAAACGGGCATTCATGCCCTTTTTTTGATTCAGGGCCCAGAGAATTATTTATTTCGATTTCAATTCTTATACCCATAATAGGTATTGGTATTTATCCAGATTTCATTTTCTCATTTTCGGTTGACTTGAAGCTATTCTATCTAATTTTTGATGGATGATTTTTGTGAATAAATGAATCAAAAAGATAAAAAAAAAAGATTTTTCCGTTAGATTCACTTCAAAATTTGAAATGATAATCGAATATGTTTGTTGTTTGTGAGAACCCCTTGAATCATTACATTACTTGATTGAAAGGTAAAAAACGGGCAAGACTTGGTCAAAACGGGCAGTCATGCCGTAACTCGCAGTTGCATCAAACAAGGATGATATGATGGGAAGAAGCATTTATGAGTGTTTCTTGGGTGTCAGCTCTACGTGTGTCGAGCAGATCAGGGAGGAAGTTAACCGTTATAACGAGCAAAGAGGTGCTCACAGGCAAAGATGATTCTGGCCATTCCTGGGTGGTTGTCCTTGTGTGGCTGGTAGGATGAGAACTAGCATGTTTAAGTGGGCATATATGGTCTTGTTGGTCATGGGGGGATAACATACCATGTGTCCCTGACCGAGGGGCAGAAGCAATTGCGAAAATAGGTGCTGCTAAGGGCAATGGTGGTCACGTTGGTCCTGGGGGGACAACCGATCACGTGTCCCTGACCGAGGGGCAGAAGCAGCTGCGGGAAGAGGTGCTGCTGAGGGTAGCGATGGTCACATTGGTCCTGGGGGGACAATTGACCACATGTCCCTGTTTTAGGGGCAAAAGTAGTTAAGGGTAGAGGTGCTTTCGAGGGCAGTGATGGTCACGTTGGTCTTGGGGGGACAACCGACCATGTGTCCCTGGTTGAGGGGCATAGGGGAAAGGTGTCCTTTATCTGCTCCAATTGATTGGGCCAAAGCTGTTGAGCCATCTTGGATGTAGAATTAGATTGGGCCATGTCTAGGCATTTTGCTAGACCAGAATAGGACCCCCGAAAGTCATTGCTTCTAGGCATAGGATTGATGACTTAGAGTTATCTCGTTTGTCGAGGAGGAAAACACGTTGTTAGCACTTGTTGTTCGCAACGTGGACGTTTTATGGTCTTTATAAGGACATGCTCGTACGTGGTATATTGTTATTTATTAGGTTTATGCTTGTTTGTATGCTTGTCTGCCTGAGAAGTTTTATTTTGATTAAGAGTTTCGAGGGTTTGCTCATTAGTATTTGAGTCTGCTAGTGTGGGTAACTAGTCAAACAGCCAGGGTAATCACCTGGCATAGGCCGAAACTCAAGTCTCGCTTTAAGGGCCCGAGCTCAGCAGCGTGAACTTCCCATCGCGAACTGGGTGTTCTGCCATCGTGGTACAACGACGGTGGAGCTCATTTGAGTTTTCCACGTCAGGCTAAGAATATGCTCCTTAAAAGGGTGGAGACTTGTCTCTTTGTTTAATTTGGAGTGACATGCTTGTACCTAGGCATGCACATGTGGTTGGGAAAATTGTGTTCGTTGTTTCGACGAGACACTACGACTATATTAGTGTCTTAACTGTAATATTGCCTTAGTTTTTCGGTGTTCCAAGGTCGAGCAAGTTGTTCCCCATGCAGGTTTTTGAGATAGTATGCCCTATTTCAATTTTTATCGTACACGATAGTATCTTTTGGATGACAGACTTGATCCGCCTCTCTTCTTTATGCTCGCGAGCTTCGATAGGATATCTCCTTGGTGTTGCATTTGCGAGGAACGTGTGTCTGCTCAACAGTTGTGTTCGCGGGGAACATGTGCCTGCTCTAAAGTTGTGTTCGCAGGGAACATATGCATGCTAAGTTGGAGTGCTCGTAGGGAACGTATGCTTGCTTGAAAGTTATGTTCGCGGGGAACATGTGCTTGCTCGGAAGTTGTGTTCGCGGGGAATATGTGCTTGCTCGGAAGTTGTGTTTGCGGGGAACATGTGCCTGCTAAGTAGTTGTGTTCTCGGGGAACATATGCCTGCTCGGCAGTTATGTTCGCGGGGAACATGTGCCTTCTAAGAAGTTGTACTCGCAGGGAACATGTGACTGCTTGACAGTTGTGTTCATGGGGAACATGTATCTGCTCGGCAGTTGTATTCACGGGGAACATGTGCCTATTAAGTAGTTGTGTTCGCGGGGAACATCTGCCTTTTCGACACTTGTGTTTGCGGGGAATATGTGTCTACTGAAAATTTTGTTTTCACGGGGAACATGTGCCTACTAAGTAGTTGTCTTTGCAGGGAACATGGTTTGTTTATGCGCTCCTCTCGTCGGGGAGGCTGGTGAGGTCATTTCGGCTGCGACGCCGAGCATAATTTGCGGTCACTTTCTCCTCGTACTGGACGTATGCCTGGGCTTTAAGGAGGAGGGTGTCTAGTGTGGCCAGTGTTTCTATGTCAACTTCTTTGGAAAAATCACTACGGGGGCGCATCCCTCCCTCGAGCAAGTACTTTTTCATATTGTAAGTCGTGGAGACATGAACGGCTTCTCTGTTAGCCTCTCGATGTGTGCTCGGAGATATTCTTCTTTTCCATGTATGATCCCTTCTAGAAAGGCCTCTATCTTTGGATGACAGCGATAGGGAGTGAAGTGTCTTGAGAACATCTTTTCCAACTGCTTCCATGAGCTGATGGATTCTTTGGGAAGGTTTTTATACCAAGACATTGCTCTTTTTCTCAGAGTTGTTGGGAACAACCTCCACTTAATAGCGCCCACAATGCCTCGTTAGTCGAGCAGGGCATCAATGTTTTCAACGTACTCATCAGGGTCAGTTGTCCCATCATATGTTCTCAGGTTTGAGGATTTTTCTAGCCTTACAGGGAGGGGAGCATCCATGATAGCCCGAGACAATGGACCGCGGGGGCCTTCCTCGCCGCTCCAGCTCGGTGATGGTGGTGGAGAAAAGTTATGCATCCCTTGTCAGGGTCAATTGTCTCGTCGAAGAGATGTGCTTCTCGATCTTCCCTCTGGTTTCTTGGCTACCAGGGAGAGTTGGTCTCTCCGAGGAGGAGTGTGATCACGTTTCTTTATGGCCAGGATATGAGTTTTTTCTTGCCCCCGATGATGATCATGTCATCGGGGAGACATGCTGTGTGATCTTTGTCGTTGGTGCCTCTGAGGGGGAGACTTTGACCGGCGAGCAATTTTCAACGCCCTAATCATCTCGCTTTATTGGCAAATTAGGGAGTTGGTCTGGTTGAGAGTTGCAAGCAGGGCACCCATAACAGGGTCAATGTTGGGCAGAGCAGGGATTTCCTAGGTGTTCTCCGATGCTCCTTATTAAGCTTCTTGATCTTGTGAGCTTCAATGTCGACGTCTTCAGCCTCATTAAAGGATATGGAGGCGGTCCGACCATCCCTCAATGGAATTACCTCTTCAAGAAAGGGCATCCCACAACAGTCCTCTGCCTTGCAGACATGGGAGATGATGGGTTTGTGAGCTTTCTTGATGTCATCAAAGTTGGCCATGATTGAAATCTTATCTATCGGGGAAAGAAAGACAGGGAGAGCAGGTTTCCCATAGACCTGTGAGAAAGTTGGCCGTTATGACGAGTAGAGAGGTGCTCATGGGCAAATATGATTATGGCCATTCCTTGGTGGATGTCCTTGTATGGCTGGAAGGATGAGGACTAGCCTGTTTGAGCAAGCAAATATGGTCATGGTGGTCCTGGGGGGACAACAGACCATGTGTCCCTGACTGAGGGGCAGAAGCAGCTACAGGCAAAGGTGGTGGCGAGGGAAGCGGTGCTCACGCTAGTCCTGGGGGGAAAAACCGACCACGTGTCCCTGGTTGATGAGCAGAAGCAGCTGCGAGCAAAGGTGCTGCTAAGGGCAGCGATGGTCACGTTGGTCCTGGGGGAAAACTGACCACGTGTCCCTGACCGAGGGGCAGAAGCAACTGCGGGTAGAGTTGCTTCCGAGGGAAGCAATGTTCACATTGGTCCTAGGGAGACAACCGACCATGTGTCCCTGATTGAGGGTAGAGGGGAAAGGTGTCCTTTATCTGCTCCAATTGATCGGGTCAAAGTTGTTGGGCCATATTGGATGTAAAAGTGGATTGGGCCATGCATAGGTATTTGGCTAGACCAGAATAGAAACAACAACAAGAACATTAATGTAATGGACAAAACAACAATAACAAGAATAACATACCAGAGAATAATGGTGAAAGATTTTTTTCGTTTGCTAGGGCTTCTGCCCATCTTAGAGAATAATGGTGAGAAAGTTCTTTTGTTGGCTAGAGACGTGTTCTTTCGCTAGGGCTCAAAAAGTGAATGAGGTAGACACTGATGAAATGAAAATATAAAGAGTATTTATCGCGATTTTATTAAAAACCAAGGTAACAAGTACGATGTAAATTCTATAAAAAATAAATGCGCCTTTTTGGTTCCAAAAAGAATAAAAAATGAGAGAGTTAATATTTCTGACGTAAAATCTATAGAAAAAATAAAGGCACCTTTTATTTCTAAATAAAATACAAAATTGCAGGAGCTCAGAATTGAATCTCAAACCCTGGGAATATATTTATGTCAGTTTTTGTTAAAACTAAGGTAACAAATTGATTTTTTTTAATAATAAAACAAGGCGCTCCCATTACATATACCCTTGATTTTTTATTATTTATGGTGAAATATTCATCATAAAAAGCGTTATTTGTTGTAGTGGTCACTCTTGAATTCGTTAATTGATATTCTTCTCATATTACCAAATCAAAAGCATTCAAAATCAAACATGGAGATCCTTCACACTCGATTCAAATCAATGATCAATCAACCACCTCTTTAGCATAGAGTTATGAATCCCAAAACAATAAGTTTGTTGCATCCAGACCTATTTCAAACGTCTCAAATAGCTAGATTTGTCCAAGTGTCTCTGATTAGACCTCAAATTCCACCTCATGTTTCACAATCAGAAGTCTTGTCTAGTTTCTAATTACTACAACAAACCTTGGACTACAAGGCGCTAACGAGCTGGTGAATAACATATACATTATTGTTCAGTAGAAGAGAACTTGTGTACAGTAGAAGAAAGGTTGTTACGCCTCGAAGAGAGTCTCAATAATGCTCCTCCACAAGAAAATACCATCCAAGAAATCGTATCAAGAAGAACTCATGTTGTAAGATCCACATATAGTATACATCTAGAAAATATGTTATACATGGTGTAACTGGTACTGATACAACATAAAATCCTATAAGCATCGTTATATATACATGTCCAAAAAAATAATATACAGTATATGCCACATGATATACATGAGTGCCTAAACAAAAACTAAGATCCATGTACAACATCCATAAGATCCACAGTGGAAGATCATAATAAAAAAGTCAAGTCGCTAAACATCATCAAGAAAGTTTGTCCTTTCCTTTTACCTATCCAAAACTACCTGAAAATAACAATAATAGTGGGGTGAGATAATAATATTAATGAGTTCCCCTATCTTATAGGTCTACTCGTCTCTAAAGGGTCTCTTACTGATTTCTTACTTAAGTCTTTCAACCTTACGTTACTTGTGTATCACTGACACAATGTAACAAGGACTTAAGAGTTCAAGGGGTTTTACGCTTCGTATGGAAACACACAACATGAGCTCATATAACTCAATGAATAATTATTCAGGAATGCAAAAACAAAGTATCTTCTCCCTGGAAGATACCACATCTAGGACTACGGACATGTGTCACAGATCTCTGCTGCCCCAAAAAACTTCTCCTTGGCCGATCCAAATCCATGGACTTTGAACACGGGTCACAATTGTTTGCTCAATAAGGAATGTCTTCTTTCTGGCGATCCTTGTCCAAGAACTATGGACACGGGTCACAGACTTCCTTAGTTGGATTACTTCTCCTTGACTGATCCAAATCCATGGAGTGTGGATACAAATCATGTTATCCAACTCAATGATTCGTCTTCCCAGTTACTACTTTATATAAGTCTCAAACTTGAGATACACATGAATAAGGGTTACTCCTAAATACACAATTATTCTCATCAATCTCCATGTGATTATATCACAACCATCATAGGAATATACATAATTTTCATGTGATTATATCATAATCATAATAAATCATAATATGGTTCTGTACAAGCTCATTTAATCACAACTATGACATTATTCCCCATCCATGCCTCCGACATTCTCGTGGATGGGATGACTCATCTCACGTGACTATTCGCTAATGGATACACATGGAGACACCTCTTACATTAAAGTATCATAACCTAAGTTATTTACCATAACACCTGTCTTTACTAATTTCATTCACCTAGCTATAACTCTAGGTTTACTCTCACTCATCATCATGAAACTTGCTTTATGCATTATTCATTCAATACATACACATCATAATATGACACATGAAGCACACATAATATTTCACTTACATTATCCAAGTAATAATTGGAACTCAATCATGGTTTATCTTTACTAAAAGGTAGAGCACTGGATTAACTTTCCAATGTATCCGACCTCACATTAATCTGAGTTACGGATCCCATTTTATGGTGAAAATAAGGAAACAAGTAATTTCTCAAAGTTCAAAACTCTTGCCTAATGAGGCCTAGCGAGATGTCAAAGTGAGATCTTGCCCAGCAAGCTCCATGCGAGGCTTAATCGAGGTCAAACATAATGAATTTTTTCTCAAAATTAGATTTCTTGCTTAGTGAGACACATCCTAGCCTAGCGAGTATAGCAGAACAACATCTGCACTAGGACTGATACGCTTTCCTAGCAAGAAGTTCTCTCGCTTAGCGAGAAATACAGAACATGACCATTGAAGAAAATGTAACAGGAAGGGAAATAAACCACACACATTATCATGTATCACCATATTGCATCCAATAACACCAATTGACATGGTTCAACATAAATAGGCATGCAAAATAACAAGATGATCTTCCATCAACATTAATTTCACACACATAGCAAAAGTTTACAAAACCAAACTCCCATTTCATGAACTTCTCCCACCACTCCCCCCACCCCCCAAAAAATATAGGTCTAACTAGGAACCCACCTCTAGAAGATGAAGACTATGAAAGATGGAGATGAGTTCTTGATGATTCAAGCTCTTGATCTTTATTTCCAAGCTTTTCCTCTTTTCCCTTATATTCTTATTATGTTTTCTATTTTTCTTTGTCTTTTCTTCTTTATCTTTTCTTATTACTAAAAATAGGTTATAAGGATGGTAAGAGAGAATGAGAAAAAAATATCTAAGGAAGATTTTATCCTTTAGTAAATAAATGACCACTTACAAATGTTATCAAATGTCTTTTATTTACTAATTAGTAAGGATCTATAAAATTGAGTAAGAATTAATCTTTCCTGAGTATATCAATTACTCTGTTTGCCCCAACTAACAAGGAATACATCATTTAGGACTCAATTTGTCTCAATTGGCAAGGAATAGAGAAATTAAGAGGATATGGAATATTACACATATTATCCTTCTTAAGTCGATCGGGATAAAGAAGTATGAAATCCTAAACCAAGAGATCAATAGAGGAGCGTGAGTGTGATCGGTGGGAATGAGAACTGACTGTTTTGGAATGCTGGTTCGCGTTTGCATTTGTTTTCGCAAAATGTCGCGGTAAGCAAGAGTCGCCACCGTCTTTTATTTTATCCAACAAGGAAAGGACAAAAGCACAGAAAAATTCCTTTTCGAGATTTTTCTCGGGTTCGGGAGGTAGATTATAGAAAGGGAAGGTGTTAGCACCCTTTCTATCCGTGGTTATCCACGGGCTCTTAGGTACTTGCTCACTATGTTTTCAAAATTTTGCTTTTCTTTGTGTTTGTGGGTTTGGAAAGAGTTTTTTTGTTTGGAAGAGAGTGTAAGTGCGAAAAGTATTGTTTTTGTTTTCAAAAGAGCAAGTACTTAAGAACATCTACCTACTCAAAAAGGAATTAAACTGTGCTAACGTCCTTTAGACAATGCTATCCCACTATTGAGGAGTAGGTAGCATCGTCATTGGACTTTTCGGGTCAATTCGATTTAAGGGACGTGTGGTCACTAAAGCAACGTTAGGACGCCTTAGCGGTAACCCTAATGTCTTAGATCATTTTATCCGAGGCAACCGTTTCGAGGCAACTTATGATCTTTGGATAAAAGGGAGACCTCTAAAACATCCTATACTCAATGACCACGTTCGAGGCAACCAAGTGAGGCGTACCCTAAGAGTGACATGTGCGAGTGTGTCAATTTTCAGTTTATATTATCTTTACATGTCATGGTGAGCTACTGTTGATTTTAAGTCTTGTCATGCAATCCTAGTTAGCATACATCTAAACAGTTAATATATGTACAGGAATTTAAAGTGCGGGAATTGTAAATCCTACGCTATTACAAGGCTTCGGGGAGGGGGATTATTTACATGTCCAAAATTGGGGGAATAAAGCAGTAAAGTGTAAAAGTCTCAGTTAAGCTATTACAAACCAGTAGGCAATTATAATAAAATAAACGCGCACGAATCTGAACATAACCTCTAAAACTCCTAAGAATAAAATCTTTTTGTTGTTTTATTTTATTTTGGGAAAATGCTCTAAATTTACTTAATTTTAGTTTTGAGAAAATGTTAAGATAATTAAATGATTAATTAACAAAGTTAATTTAATAGAAAAAACCAGCCTAATGTTTTTGTGGTTTTTCTTTTAATTGATTTTATGTTGATTAAAAAAAAAGAAATAAAATAGTCAAAACAAAGATGAAATCGAAGCAAACAGGCAGTAAAAAATATAATTCTGGAGGCCTGGGTCGAAAGAGGTGTGGGCTGTCTTTCGACCCAGTGAAGAGGCTTGATCGAAGGGGCCTGGGGGGCTGCACTCTGGGGGTGTTTGATCTGGATATGTCATCCTTCGATCTGGAAATCCTGGATCCAGTTCAAAGCTAAGCTGCTAAGCTTCGAAACTCTGAACAGGATTCTGAGAAAATATTTCCTGCAAAACGAGACAAATGTTAAAGGTCCAGGGGGTATTTTACCCCCCTGATTCGAATCTTCTCCATAATTCGAATCCTTCCTCAATTTGAATTTGCTGAATCTGGGCCTGGGTTTGTTTTATCCTAAGATTCGAAGGAGAAACTCAGATCGTGCCCAAGCAATGGCATGATCTAATCTTTGCGCTGTAGCTTACATGTAACATAATCAGTAATAACAAGAATACATATGCAATGTGTATTTAAATGTCATGAAGGTGCAATTTCGGTTTTGCAAACCTTACCAATTGAAGATGTATGATTTGTGGCTCTGGGTGTGGAGATGTTCGTTGAATGGCTGCTTTGGCTTGGATGAAAATGTTGATAACCTTTGGTGGGTTTGTGGGCAGCGTATCTCCAAATCCTCCCTGTTTCTTTTTTTTTCTTTTCTGTTTTTTCTGTTTTCGTTTTTGTTCTATAATTTTTGTAATGTTTTTGTTCCCTGCTATGCACTGTATGTTGGCCCTGTATTTATAGGAATATATGGTCTAGTAACGGCAAGAGACAACCAATTAAACAGGCCTTTAAAGCCATGAGACAAGAATCAGACATATTAAAAGATTTCCTTTTTTGAAATATTCATGTCTCTTTGGAATCTTGAATGAACCTGGACACTTTTGATTTTCGAATGCCTTCAGGCCATGCTCTTCGATTGGTCTTGAGTTGCCTCCTTCGAATGGGACTCCTTCTGCTTCGACTACTTGATTTGAAAAGAGTCACTCTGGTCGAATCAGCTCTTGTGGAGTTAGGAACAAAAAAGGCAAGAATCTGGGCTTTAACTCAGGAATTGAATCCACAATCAATATTTAATTATTTCTATATTTGCAAGGGACACATGCCATTTTCTCATGTTCAGTGTACCTGGACATGTTTTTTTGAGTGCCCTCTTGATGGCCTCTTTCGAATGGCCTGGAAGGAGTTCTTCAAATGGCCCTTGTCCAAACATCAATCGGAGGGTATTTATTGAAATATCAATCGAAGAGTCCTTTGCTACGCAAATCGAAAGATCTTGTTCAGATACCAATCGAAGGGTACTAATTAAAATTCCAATCGAAAGGCTTTGTTAACAGGCCAATCGAAAGGTGCTGTTCATGCTAATCGAAGGACATGGTTAATATGCCTATCGAAGCTACCTTGACACAATGCTAAATCGAAGGATCCCTTGGCATGCCAATTGAAAGGCTTGGACAATGGTGCCAAATGAAAAGGTCTTTCAGAATTCCAATCGAAGGCCTTGACACAATGCCAATCGAAGTGCTTGTCCATAATGCCAATCGAAGTGCTTGTCCATAATGCCAATCGAAGCATTTTTGGAATGTCAATCGAAGTGCTTGTCCATAATGCCAATCGAAGGAAATTATCCATGCCAATCGAAAGGCTCCTTCAGAATACCAATCGAAGGGTCTTTCAGAATGCCAATCGAAAGGTACTTAAAGCACCACTCAAAAATTTTCTTTTTCCTAAGGCAAGGGTTTCTGGTCAACCATGCAGGGGGAAGACTTTGGAAAACATGAGAGGGCAAATTTTGGGGTGCAACAGTTGCCCCTGTTCAATTTTCTTAAACTTGAGGATATAAATTGGCTTTCGAGCCTTTCGTGATCCGAAGGTGGAAGATAATTGAACACTAGAGTGCCCAGAAATTTGCACTCGCATGGTGTGGTATCAGCATTGTGATGTCGGGAATGGGCTTACAGATCCCATTTAGAGATTGTTGGTAGGAGGATGGGCTTATAGATGCCATTTGGAGATTGTTGGTAGCTGTCTTGAGAGAAATAGAATTTTAGGAGCTTCAGTTGTCCTGTGTAGGGTTGCCTGATGATGAGTCCATATAAAACTGCATCTTGGAAAGAGAGGGAACCGGTGTAGGGTTGCCTGATGATGAGTCAGTGTAAAACTTCATCTTTGGAAAGATAGAACCTGTGTAGGGTTTCCTGATGATGAGTCAGTGTAAAACTTTATCTTTGGAAAGAGAGAACCTGTGTAGGGTTTCCTGATGATGAGTCCGTGTAAAACTGCATCTGAAATTTCCTGAGAAGGAACCTGTGTAGGGTTACTTCATAACGAGTCTGTAAAACTTCATCTAGAAAGGAGGAACCTGTGTAGGGTTGCCTGATGATGAGTCCATGTAAAACTGCATCTTGGAAAGAGAGGGAACCGGTGTAGGGTTGCCTGATGATGGGTTTAGGTAAAACTACATCTGAACTGGGAAGAAACCTAGGTAAGGCTGCTTCATGAGGAGTTTAGGTAAAATTATGTCAGGAAATTGTAAGGAGGAACCTGGGTAAGGTTGCTTCAGGATGAGTCTGGGTAAAACTACATCGGGAAATTGTAAGGAGGAACCTGGGTAAGGTTACTTCGGGATAAGTTTGTGTAAAACTTTAGGAGGAACCTGGGTAAGGTTACTTCGGGCTAAGTTCGTGTGAAACTTCTGGAGGAACCTGGGTAAGGTTACTTCGGGATAAGTTCATGTGAAACTTCAGGAGGAACCTGGGTAAGGTTACTTCGGGCTAAGTTCGTGTGAAACTTCAGGAGGAACCTGGGTAAGGTTACTTTGGGATGAGTTCGTGTAAGACTTCAGGAGGAACCTGGGTAAGTTTACTTTGTGATAAGTCCGTGTAAAACTTCAGGAGGAACCTGGGTAAGGTTACTTCGGGCTAAGTTCGTGTGAAACTTTTGGAGGAACCTGGGTAAGGTTACTTCGGGATAAGTTTGTGTGAAACTTCAGGAGGAACCTGGGTAAGGTTACTTCAGGCTAAGTTCGTGTAAAACTTCAGGAGGAACTTGGGTAAGGTTACTTTGTGATAAGTTCGTGTAAAACTTCAGGAGGAACCTGGGTAAGGTTACTTCGGGATAAGTTCGTGTAAAACTTTTGGAGGAACCTGGGTAAGGTTACTTTGGGATGAGTTCATGTAAAACTTCAGAATGAACCGGGGGGTAAGGTTACTGTGAGATAAGTTTGTGTAAAACTTCATGAGGAACCTGGGTAAGGTTACTTTGGGATGAGTTCGTGTAAAACTTCATTCAGAAATATATGATAAAGGACCCGTGTAGGATTTTTCAGGATAAACCCGTGTGAAGCTGCATTTAGGAGAAACCCGTGTAAGATTTCTTCATGACGAACCCGTGTAAAGCTGAATTTGATCGTGCAGATGATTACTCTGTTTAGTTTCCGGAGTTAATCTTGAACTTGCTGGAAGTTGTTGATGATAACCATCTTTCCTGAAAAGGTACATGATTAATCGTATATGATGCATGACATGCATTGTATGATGATGTTCTCAAAATAAATGAAATTATGTTGTATGCAATATGTATGTGCACGTCATGTTGTATGAACATGAAATGCTATTGTGGTACGTCTGAGTTTGGGAAAATAAATCCCTGACTATTGTTGGAGAATAAAGAGTTTCGCTCGCTGGAGATAACGACCGAAGATGATTGGGAGAATAATCCTGCAGGAGAGAATAACTCCGCTGGGGAATGGACTGACGAGGAAATGACTCTGTGGGGAGTATATACTCTGCTAGAAGATCTACTGATTTAGAGAAATAAAACTCAGCTGGGGATGAATTACTGTTGCTGGTGACAGTGAACCCTGTTGGGGATTGAATTTCTGTTCCATGAAAGGAATGAACTCCACTGGGGATGATTTTCCAGTTGCGACTTCACTGGGGATAATCTTTTAGACTCCACTGGGGATAATCTTCCAGTGCTGGTGATAGATAAACTCGGCTTGGGGAGAATCTTATCGACCCATTCGTGGTTGCGAGCCTCAGTTGGGGAGAATTAACACCACTGTCCTTTTCTTACTCTGCAGGGAGTATAGATGTTACTGGGACGCGGGCTGAGGATATGATAATGACTTTGCATCGAGACTTTTCTGCCCCTGTATCTGCGGGAGAAGGTGCCTGCGGAGGCCTTTTGGATCGAGTATTATTCCAACCTATGAGGTGCTTGGTAATTGCCGATTGAAGTGACAAATCTTCTTCTGGTAGGCAAGTGACGAGATGACGGGACATAGTCGTACGCTTTGATCCCTAATTTTTGCCTGGACCGCCTTTCGGGTTTTCAGTCCATCGGGATACCCTTTTTTGCCCAAGCCGCCTTTTCAAGTTTTCGGCTTGCCGGGTGTATAGATTTTTTTATTTTTATCCCTGATTTTTGCCCGAACCCTTTTGGTTCGCCGGGAAGCCCTTATTTTTGCCTAGGCCAGTCAACCTAGCGGGTCTTTGATTCACGCACGGTATTTTTTTGACTATGTCCATTCCCTCAGGATGTAGAGAGGTGTCACTGTCAGTAGTGTTGTGTTTCCATACTACCAGAAGATCTTCGTTTGATCATGCAAGATTCGTTGCTGGAAGTCATGTCCAATGCCCCAATTGATTCTGATGGAGATTTGCCCCTGGCTATTTGGCATTTTAAGAGATTCCTTGAATCTTGACTTGACTGCCCCAGATGATGGACAATGATCATGCCGTGCCCCTTGATTGGAAGTGTTTTTCCACTTGAGGTGATCCTTTTTTATTGAAAAGGTTTTTTTTTCACTAGATATTCGTCGTGCGAATTTCTCTGCTATTTGAACAAATAGTCATATGCAAACAATGTTATTTTAAGAATGCAAAGCTTATGTCTGTTTTGAAGTTTTTTGAAAATGCATTTTTTCAGTAAGATAGGAAAATTTTGTAAAATGTGATGTCAACTCAGGATTTACAGCAAGCCCTACAGGAGTCAGGATACCTTTTGTAACAGTATGCTTTCAAACTAACCCGTGCTTCATCTAGGACTTTTAAGGGTTATAACGTGGCCTGGTTCACGGTTTAAGAAACAAAGGATAAAGGCTCAAATTTTATTTGTACCCACTCGTTCTTCGTGATGTTCTTCGATCCTAAACTCAGCTAATCGTGCATTAGATCTTGTTTGAGTCTTTGCTCTGACATACCAGTGATGGTTCAGATACTGACAATTTATTTTGAACAGGAAGTCCTTTTTATGAGAGTTTGTAGGATCTCTTTCTTTTTGATTGCATTATCCCTGTCTTTTTGCCTGAACTGTTTCTTTTGTGATTACAGTCAGCGGGATGCCCCAGTTTTTTTGTAAGTCTCCTTCATAGGTTTTGACTTAGTGGGCTTTTATTTCGAAAGATAATGACTGTTTGTCCTTACAATTATACGGAACCATCACCGTCTTTTGTTTCGGAAGGACTTCTTTGATGCCATTCATTGTGCACCTGGATCAACTGAGAGAACTACCCTGTCCCAGGTTATAATTAAGGGTTTTAATTCATGAAAAGAAAAAATCCAACTTCTTTGGCTCAAAGGGGTTGACTAGGGATTATCTTCCTCATAACTCCACTGTTTAGGATTTGAAACAATGCATGTACCTCATCAGCAGGGTCTATTCAAAAGCATACTGTAAAGATCGTGGTATCGTTTTTGTCATCCTCCCTCTAAAGGCTTAGAGTTTTTTTTTCTTTGATCGAGAGTTGAACATCACAAAAGGGAAATATGAAGTAATTTAAGCATAGTGAAAATAATTAATTCAAAACAGACACGTGTAATGCATTAATGAAATAAAAAAAGTTTAACATGACAATAATTGTTTGAATAAGCAAAGAAAAATACAATTTCAGAATTTAAATGAACAAAAGTGCTTTCAATCCTAGTCATGTTTTGGCAAGGGAGCAGTGATCACATTGGGAGTCTCAGGAGGGTCGAATTCGATCTCCTTAGCGTCAATCATATTCTGAATCTTGTATTTCAGTGCCCAACAATCATTAGTATCGTGCCCCGGGCTACCGGAATGATAAGCACACCTTGCATCTGGGTTGTAGTTAGGATAAGAAGTCTTAGGGTTCGAATGAGGGTTTATCACCGTAATCAGGTTCATCTTTAACATGTGTTGTAATGCTTGTGACAATGGCATGTTGATTTGGGTGAACTGTCTTTGAAGTCTTTCCCCCTTTGGCTGATTATTTCGTTGGTGTGGTTGTTGTGTGCGTGCCGAATTAGAGATCAACACTGCCCCCACAGATTGGTGGTAGTCTGCCTGGCTACGCCTCTTCTGGCCGTGCACAACATTGGCTCCCCTCTTGCCACCAAATGACTTCTTCTCTGTACTCGAAGAGGTATCTTTATGGATCTTACCACTCAGGATCCCAGCTTCTACTCTTTCTCCAGTCAAAATCAGTTCGGTGAAACCCACTAACGAGCTACCGATCAAATGATTGAAATAGGGACCAGACAAAGTCCCGAGAAACATATCCACCAACTCCCTATCAGACAGAGGGGGTTGGACTCTTCCGGCAAGATCTCTCCACTTCTGAGCATATTCCTTAAAGCCTTTGTTTGTACCCATAGACATACCCTGAAGCTGAGTACGCGTGGGAGCAAGGTCAGCATTATACTGGTATTGCTTGTAAAAAGCAGCAGCAAGGTCCTCCCAGTTGCGGATGTTAGCTCCTTCCAGTTGACAAAACCATTCAAGTTGAGTCCCTGACAGACTATCTTGAAAGAAATGAACCCAAAGATTTCTATCAGCAGTATAGGGTTGAATCTTCCTCACATATGACCGGAGGTGTAGCTTTGGACAAGAAGCTCCGTCGTACTTGGCAAAGGCAGGTGCCTTGAATTTATGGGGAATCACCACCCCAGAGGATAGACCTAGATCTCTGAAGTCCAGACCGGGCACCTTCTGTATTTCCATAGCGCTCAAACGGTCTTCCAGTTGTTTGTACTTATCCTCAGCAGGAGGGTACTGTTCTTCATCATAGTCCGTCTCGTTGTCGGAGACTTCATGGCTAGGAGCCCTCCTTTCTTGTGGACTATCTTTCCCTCCAGATGGGGTGGTCAAATCAACTTCATTTTGCAGCCCGTTTCCAAACCTGCGTCCAGTGTTGAACAGGATGGTCCTCTTTTTCTTCTTCTTTTTCTCCTTCAGAATCAAAGTCTTCAGGTCCTGCTGACCCTTAGCTAGGCTCATGACCAACTCTTGAAATTGGGCATTCTGGGCCTGGAGGGCCTTGATAGCTTGCTCGGTTGAAGGTTTAGTAGACATGATGATTGCTGAAATAAACAGCGAAGAAGATAAGAGACATGTACTGGGAGACCTGTTATGCAATGATATGTATGATATATGTATGCAATGTTTTCAAGGATCTCGCGGGGTAAACAAGAAACTGTTAGAATCTGAATCTGGTAGCTTGATTGAAGGAGCTTCATGTTGCTGAGAGTCCTTCTTCAAGAGTCAAGCTCACCATATCGAGTGAGTCATAGCCCCTGACTTAAGTTATCGTGCTTGTATTTCTAGACAACCTTGGCTAGAGGAAAATAAATCCCCTTTGCCCCTTGCTGGACATTTCATTTACCATAACCTGCATCATGAACCCTTGAGATCCTTGAAATGGTTAAGGAAATGTTAAGGCATGATGTTATGATGTGTATGATATGCGTTTAAGCAAAAGTGTGAAGTGATGTAAGTAAACCCTGTAATAAATCCAAATTATCAGATAAGGACTGTAAACCAAAACCTGCAAGGAACTCATGTTGTCAGATAACAAGAATGTGCAAGTATTTCAAGTTTGAAGGCTCACAAGTCACACATATAGCCTTAAGTTTAGGCTGGCATGAGGTTTCATAGGTAAGTACCCTCTTGAGTGTAGTTGGCTCAAAACCTGTCCTATAAATAGTAACCAGGTTCTAAGGAGCTCAATATCATTGGATTGTTTTCTATGTTCATCATTTTGGTTTAGCCACTTACTAGCGACCAAAATATTCTAAGAAAACAATCCTCAATGAGTGTAGTATCGAGTATCTATCAACTTCGGACTGCACCAAAGTCGGTCATCTCACTACCCCTAAAAAAGGCCAAGATGGTCAAGTAAGGTTCTAGGTCATTAGTGCTTAGTGACATCACTCAGCGGCCCCGTATTCTCTTTGGTTGACTCAAAGGCTACCGGTACTCACAATTATGTCGCACTAATATAACTATTGCTTCAACCGTGTCGGTATACCCCGCATAGTTTCCACAACGTATTGCTATCTCTGAATGTTTCCCAAATCCGGGTGGAGGATTTCAAACCCAAACAATAGAACCAAAATTAAAGCATACAAAGCATACAATTGAAAACACAAGTGATCTAATCCTAAGGTACACCTCACTTATAAAATCTTCCCCAGCAGAGTCGCCAGTTCTGTGATCGGTGGGAATGAGAACTGACTATTTTGGAATGCTGGTTCGCATTTGCGTTTGTTTTTGCAAAATGTCGCGGTAAGCAAGAGTCGCCACCGTCTTTTATTTTATCCAACAAGGAAAGGACAAAAGCACAGAAAAATTCCTTTTCGAGATTTTTCTCGGGTTCGGGAGGTAGATTATAGAAAGGGAAGGTGTTAGCACCCTTTCTATCCGTGGTTATCCACGGGCTCTTAGGTACTTGCTCACTATGTTTTCAAAAATTTGCTTTTCTTTGTGTTTGTGGGTTTGAAAAGAGTTTTTTTGTTTGGAAGAGAGTGTAAGTGCGAAAAGTTTTGTTTTTGTTTTCAAAAGAGCAAGTACTTAAGAACATCTACCTACGCAAAAAGGAATTAAACTATGCTAACGTCCTTTAGACAATGCTATCCCACTATTGAGGAGTAGGTAGCATCGTCATTGGAGTTTTCAAGTCAATTCGATTTAAGGGACGTGTGGTCACTAAAGCAACGTTAGGACGCCTTAGCGGTAACCCTAATGTCTTAGATCATTTTATCCGAGGCAACCATTTCGATGCAACTTATGATCTTTGGACAAAAGGGCGACCTCTAAAACATCCTATACTCAATGACCACGTTCGAGGCAACCAAGTGAGGCGTACCCTAAGAGTGACATGTGCGAGTGTGTCAATTTTCAGTTTATATTATCTTTACATGTCATGGTGAGCTACTGTTGATTTTAAGTCTTGTCATGCAATCCTAGTTAGCATACATCTAAACAGTTAATATATGTACAGGAATTTAAAGTGCGGGAATTGTAAATCCTACGCTATTACAAGGCTTCGGGGAGGGGGATTATTTACATGTCCAAAATTGGGAGAATAAAGCAGTAAAGTGTAAAAGTCTCAGTTAAGCTATTACAAACCAGTAGGCAATTATAATAAAATAAACGCGCACGAATCTGAACATAACCTCTAAAACTCCTAAGAATAAAATCTTTTTGTTGTTTTATTTTATTTTGGGAAAATGCTCTAAATCTACTTAATTTTAGTTTTGAGAAAATGTTAAGATAATTAAATGATTAATTAACAAAGTTAATTTAATAGAAAAAACTAGCCTAATGTTTTTGTGGTTTTTCTTTTAATTGATTTTATGTTGATTAAAAAAAAAGAAATAAAATAGTCAAAACAAAGATGAAATCGAAGGAAACAGGCAGTAAAAGGTATAATTCTAGAGGCCTGGGTCGAAAGAGGTGTGGGCTGTCTTTCGACCCAGTGAAGAGGCTTGATCGAAGGGGCCTGAGGGGCTGCACTCTGAGGGTGTTTGATCTGGATATGTCATCCTTCGATCTGGAAATCCTGGATCCAGTTCGAAGCTAAGCTGCTAAGCTTCGAAACTCTAAACAGGATTCTGAGAAAATATTTCCTGCAAAACGAGACAAATGTTAAAGGTCCAGGGGGGATTTTACCCCCCTGATTCGAATCTGCTCCCTAATTTGAATCCTTCCTCAATTTGAATTTGTTGAATCTGGGCCTGGGTTTGTTTTATCCTGAGATTCGAAGGAGAAACTCAGATCGTGCCCAAGCAATGGCACGATCTCATCTTTGCGCTGTAGCTTACATGCAACATAATCAGTAATAACAAGAATACATATGCAATGTGTATTTAAATATCATGAAGGTGCAATTTCGGTTTTGCAAACCCTTACCAATTGAAGATGTATGATCTGTTTCTTTTTTTTTCTTTTCTGTTTTTTCTATTTTCGTTTCTTTTCTATAATTTTTGTAATGTTTTTGTTCCCTGCTATGCACTGTATGCTGGCCCTGTATTTATAGGAATATATGGTCTAGTAACGGCAAGAGACAACCAATTAAACGGGCCTTTAAAGCCATGAGACAAGAATCAGACATATTAAAAGATTTCCTTTTTTGAAATATTCATGTCTCTTTGGAATCTTGAATGAACCTGGACACTTTTGATTTTTGAATGCTTTCAGGCCATGCTCTTCGATTGGTCTTAAGTTGCCTCCTTTGAATGGGACTCCTTCTGCTTCGACTGCTTGATTTGAAAAGAGTCACTCTGGTCGAATCAGCTCTTGTGGAGTTAGGAACAGAAAAGGCAAGAATATGGCCTTTAACTCAGGAATTGAATCCATAATCAATATTTAATTATTTCTATATTTGCAAGGGACACATGCCATTTTCTCATGTTCAGTGTACCTGGACATGTTTTTTTGAGTGCCCTCTTGATGGCCTCTTTCGAATGGCCTGGAAGGAGTTCTTCAAATGGCCCTTGTCCAAACATCAATCGAAGGGTATTTATTGAAATATCAATCAAAGAGTCCTTTGCTACGCCAATCGAAAGATCTTATTCAGATACCAATCGAAGGGTACTAATTAAAATTCCAATCGAAAGGCTTTGTTAACAGGCCAATCGAAAGGTGATGTTCATGCTAATCGAAGGACATGGTTAATATGCCTGTCGAAGCTGCCTTGACACAATGCTAAATCGAAGGATCCCTTGGCATGCCAATTGAAAGGCTTGGCCCAGGGTGCCAAATGAAAAGGTCTTTCAGAATTCCAATCGAAGGCCTTGACACAATGCCAATCGAAGTACTTGTCCATAATGCCAATCGAAGTGCTTGTCCATAATGCCAATCGAAGCATTTTTGGAATGTCAATCGAAGTGCTTGTCCATAATGCCAATCGAAGGGAATTATCCATGCCAATCGAAAGGCTCCTTCAGAATACCAATCGAAGGGTCTTTCAGAATGCCAATCGAAAGGTACTTAAAGCACCACTCAAAAATTTTCTTTTTCCTTAGGCAAGGGTTTCTGGTCAACCATGCAGGGGGAAGACTTTGGAAAACATGAGAGGGCAAATTTTAGGGTGCAATACGAGAGGGCAAATTTTAGGGTGCAACATGAGAGGGCAAATGTCTTTTATTTACTAATTAGTAAGGATCTATAAAATTGAGTAAGAATTAATCTTTCCTGAGTATATTAATTACTCTGTTTGCCCCAACTAACAAGGAATACATCATTTAGGACTTAATTTGTCTCAATTGGCATGGAATAGAGCAATTAAGAGGATATGGGATATTACACATATTATCGTTCTTAAGTCGATCGGGATAAAGAAGTATGAAATCCTAAACCAAGAGATCAATAGAGGAGCGTGAGGCATCAAAGTCCTCCTCAAAGCCCCGAGGGAGACCGAGATAGCTATGCCTCTACCCAAGATCAGGTAGAAAATTGATCGGTGAAGGTTTAACCAAAGGATCACTCATGTGCCCAAATTTTGGAAAGTAAAATGCCAAAGTCCATGGAGAAGCCCCCCAAACTAAGTGAATATGATGTAAAGGGATATCCAGACGAGCAAGTGCATCTCGTCAACATGCAGATGAATTACTATAAGATGATCGTAGATAAAACCAATGTTGTTAAACACTTTCGCCCAAAGAAATTCCCATCCCCAAATCCGCCTTCTGCTTTTTGGTAAAAAAAGGAATTTAATTTGCTAGAACATAAATAACCTTTGTCTCGACTTCCATTTTCCTTTTCTTAAGAGGGTGGGTCATCAGCTAGATAAGAACACTCTTCTGACTATGGCTGTTATCTACGCCCCTCTGTACTTTGACCTTGTCCATATATTTTTTCCTTTGTGCCAATACAAAAGGAGTCATACTTTATGCATAAAAGAAACATAAAAATAGTGAACTCAAAGAGAAAGTGTTATGTTGTTGAACCAAAAATGGTGATGGTTGTGAAAACTACGATTGAGCAAAGCTTCCAATGCAATACATCGATGTGACACTATGGATCGAAGGTTGTGATCATGGTTCTTTTGAACCAGAGGTATTGTTCTTGATCTGATGGTGCTAACTAGTATTTTTATATCTGATACAGTGGATCTAAGGGGGTACCTGCATGGTTATCACTCCAACGCCCAAGTCAATTTAGGGTTCAAGATAATGGTAGTCAAAGTAGAGATTAGAGATTGTTTATCTAAAAACCCTTTACGAATATATTTATACCTTAGGCCTGACGGAGTAGGCTAGATAATGGGCCTTGTGCTATTGATGCAAATCAAGGTTCCACATTCTCTCCCTTTTTGATGATGACAACGCATCTCTTAGGGGAGGTGGTAAAATAAATAAAGCAATGCATATTTTTGAGTGATAATACTCCCCCTGAGTTTTAGATATAGTGTATACCCTTACCTTGAGAGTATACTTCTCTGCCTTTGTTATTATAAAAAAGTCAGATAAAAGATGCAAATAAATATGCAAACATAACAGAGTGTCATACATGTCATAGAGGATTTCATCAAACATCACATTTATGATAAGAAAGGATATATCATGACAAAACAATGATAAATATTGAATAATTTATGGAACGCTAAGGAAAATAAGAAGTTGTGCATAGCAAGGATTTGAATCATGTCATATCAAGAAGCATGTGTTAACAAGTATCATTCATATCTTATGGAGCACAACATGTATATCAAAAAGTGTGTGAAAGAGAATATATTTCATATATGTGAGGCAAATATTCCTAGAGGATCTCTAGTCATGGCATGTAATCCTTAACATATTAGTTTAAAAAAACTGTCCTTTAAACATGGCATTTCATAGGCAAAGAAAACATAGGAAGCAATTAGCATAAATAACATGGTATAAAGAATAACGTATTTCCTTTACTTATTTTAAAATTATGTACAGACAAGGTTCCCTAAGTTTTAGGTGTGTTATGATATGGGATAATTTTATGACTATCATGGCAGAATCATACTTATTAGAAAACTATATCCTAGAGTGTAAAATCAAAGTTTTTCTTATCACTTAGGCATGGTAAGGGATGATAGAATGGATATAATGACATTATGGGAAGTATTTTCCTATGTGTTGCACCCCAAAATTTGCCCTCTTCATTGTGATCCTAATTGGCTTACATTGCATTATCATATTGCATACACGCATTTCATGAGATCAAGGCTATTTGATCAACAAGCAAGCAAGTCATCATTTCGCCAGTTTCTAGGTGTATCAATGCACTTAAAGTTGAAAAGAAATTGGACGTTTCAGTGAATTTCAGACAATGTATAATTGTAATCGACTGCTGATTCTTTGTCTTGCGAATATTCCAAAATTCATAACTCCGATTTGGTTCATCGTCTCAAGATGGTTTTTGCATAAAAAGAATCGTCTTGATATATACTCCATTTCGTATGCTCGAACCAAGAGCCAATTCCTCAGGGAAAGTCTCTGAATAAGCGGATCTTCTGAAAATGTACAAGTGGAAATATTGTGAAAAGTGCTGAAGGTGCGGTCTTCGCACACTAAAAATTGATAACTCGAAGACCGTTTATTGTTTTGACCCCGTCCTAGTGGCCCAAATTCTGTCTTAATGTCATCTTCATTTTGTATCTCACGGCGAAATCCAGTTCTACTCAGAGAGTCTTCGAATATATGAATTTATCAAATATGTTCGCACAAGAAAATTGTGATAAATGTTCACCTGCTTCATCTTCAGAAAACCATAACTCGGTCGATTCTTATTGTATCGAGCTGGTTTTGGTGGCATTGGTTCATAAATTGAGTTAGCTAAATATTTCTTTTAGCTTTCCAATTTGAGCGGTATCCTGAAGGCCTTTGTTTTTGGTCCAAAACGTGTGCAACACATTTGAAAATCCTGAACCGAGAAATATTTTCATCTGAGACGAAACTTCAAAAAATCATAACTAAATCATTGTTTATCTGATTGAGCTCATCTTCGGACACGATATTTTTCTCCACATTGGCTATATTTTAGTATCACATTTCAACTTCGAAAGTCGCGCCGAGGGACCTGCGAATTTGACCTTAAGGTGTCGGACTCTGATGAACTAAAAATTTGCACATTTGCTTGTGTTTATTGGAGGTTCTTTCATTCAAAAAAGGGCACACTATATATTCTTATTCACTCCAATTTTCAAGAGGACTCTCATGATTGACCAATTTTCAAAAACACTCAAAAACTCTCTCTCATCTTGCTCAAGGATCAAAGAGCAACTTTCTCTCATTTGCATCAAGAACACCAACAACTTTTCCAACAACTTTTCCAAGATCCAAAAAGTCAAAGAAGCTCAATTCTTCTCCGATCTCGAATCCGATTATTGCGATATCTATACCTAAGTTTCCTCTTCAACTCTACGATAAGCTTTTTTTGATTTAAGCACTTTTCAAATAAGTTATTCTTAAATAATCACTTTTGTGGATCAATAAATTGAACTTTGATCTAATTTGAATTGTGGAAGTGATTTTGATTATGAAAATGTGAATTGATCTTGATTTATGGTGTATAAATCTGGAATTGGATGATTGAATAAGTGCTTATTCAATTAACTAATTTCATGAAAGTGCTTATTTGAGAAAACAAAATGTTGAAGTTGTTTCAAGCTTAATTGATGATTCTTGATTAATTATGTTTGGTATAATTTGGATCTCTAATTGTGCAAAAATCCTGAGTTGAATTTTGGAGATTATGTGTTTGACAAAATGCTTGAGCCATTGTGCCTTGATCTTACCGCGTGATTCAATTGATTTTTTATTGTGTATAAATTTCCTTGTGCTATGGTCATAGCATAATTGACATGAATTTGGTTTTTGATCCGATAAAAATGCATCAAAATTCATGAAATCAGATCATGAATTCACATGTCGATCGTGCTAAGATCGGAGAATTTGTCATATAATTTTTGTTGTTTTGAATTCTGTTTCATACCGTGGATATTCTATGACTTTCAGCTTTCCAACGATTTGAACCATGCGTGAAAGGGACACTCGATGCAAAAGTTATGTTACTTTAAAGTTTCAATTGAACAAGACTGTAGTTGAGTCGACGCATAGCCTTTTTGAGTCGATGCAAACAGTTTGGGCCACACACGGGAAGTGTTACATCGACCCTCCGGTCGATGCAAACTAAGAAAAATGCTAGGCATGAGTCGACTCAAGCCTTGTTGCGGTCAACACAAACATTCTGGTCACCTGCGGGAAGTGTTGCGCCGATCCTCTGGTCGATGCAAACTGAGAAAATTTCAGGCATGAGTCGACTCATGCCCTGTTGTGGTCGACGCATCTTTTCCAAATTTTTGCTTTTTGCTTCTTTGGCTTTTCTTTGGCTATTGTTTGCTCCAAATTTCCTTCTACTCTTTTATACTTTAATTTTCCTTGTTATTTTTAACATGTGTGTTGATTGTGCAAGGTACATTTGGATGGTTTCTGATCATGTGATTATTGCTCGATTATTTGATCAGAAAACTTGTTTGGACTTTTGATTTGTGGTCCGATTTTTTACATTCGAAACGCATGCCATTGTTTTGTGCCCTGTATCTTGTATAATTGTATTTTGTGCAAATGCTCGGAAATACGGATGTGTTGATACACATTTCGTTCTTAGTTTACATAATTGTATTTTGTGCAGGCACTTTGTGATACAGATGTGTCCGCTACACATTTTGATCTTGCTTATTGATGCTTCGATGCATATTCTCACTAGATTTCTTTGTTGATGCTAGCAGCTTATGAAGTTTTCCGGGTTTCTTTGCTATTGCTCGGTATTTACAGATTGATATCCGTTTAGTATTTCTCTCATAAATTTTTACCACATTTGTTATCGAATTCTTTATTGCTTTCTAGAGATCATGAGAAGTAGGAAGCAGGAAATAAAGAGCGTATGCTCGAATTATTTGTTTAAAGACTTGTAGCAGGCACCACTTTCTGTATGCTAATTGTGATTGTTTAAAATCCTACCTTTAAAGTAGGTATTCCGTACGCGTGTTTACATTTGTGCCTGCATTATATTATAGATAATAAGTCCTCAAAGCAGGAAAGCAGGAAGGGTCCGCTATCGACCCCCGCACATTCTAGTACGTGTCATCCTTAGCTCACGTGTACGTTGATGCTTCGGAGTTGTGCAGATCATGGTTATCGAGTCGTTAAGTGGAAAAGGGATCTGTAATTGATCCCCCACATTTTGTCTTGAGCTCGCGTTGGTCGACGTTGATGCTTCGTGCTATTTTCTTCTATCCTCTCCCCGCTTGTTTGCCTCGGTTGATATGTCCCCTTTGCTAAAGCATCCCTACCTGATTTTGTACCTACCTTAATCGTCTATATCATGGTTAGGCATTTTACTTGAGTTAGCATGTGCTGCTCATGACATATTGTTTATGCTCTCTTGAGCTTGTTGGCTTGCTTGCTTGATTTCGTCTTTGTGTGCATATTTTGAGATGATATACCCTCGGCATGTTCCCTTAGGAGCTCTCTTCTCAACTATAGATGATGATTCGAGATGATGATTTTAGAATAGAAATTAGGATTGTTATCCATTCATATCAATATAGGTTAGAGTTTCCCCTTTAAAACTCAACTTTAGGGTCAATCATTTGTTTGATAACATTAGGGATAGATTTAGGTTAGTCTCCCTTAGATGTTTTCTTTTCTTTTGCATCCTTTGCATAATAAAACAAAAACCTTTCTTTTCTTTTTCTTTGCAAATCATAAGACACTTAAAACTTTCAAATCCTTTCTCAAGGTAAAAAAGAGAAACCAACACCTTTCTTTTTGCCAATCGGAATTTCCTTTTTTAATAACATGTTAGTTCCCTTCCACTACAGGTCGTGAGTCTCCAAAGGTCGAGCCGCGGTGGATTGATTCGAACATAACATTGTTCAATTAAAAAACACGAAACAAACTGAAGCATGTGAGCCGAACTACGGTAGCTCTGATTCCTCAAAAAGGATACATAGGCATTGGGGTAGGGCCCGAACGAGCACAACTTTATTTTCCTCTACATTATTTTCTCTTTTTTTCGCATGCATTCCCTCTTTTCATTTTCTTTTAGCCCTAAAGCCTAGATATAGATCTTAATACACCTATTAGATAAACAACAAGAGTGGATACCGTAGAATACTACGGGCTTGTGAGGTGCTAATACCTTCCCCTCGCGTAATAGACTCCCTTATTCGATCTCTCAATCACAAGACCGTGATTTCACCCCTTCAGGTTTTCTCGATGTCTACCTTTCCATTCCTATTGGGATAAAAGACGTTCGATGGCGACTTCATTGATATTTTATTAGATGACTGGTCAGCCGATTGTTTCAGCTGGAGACTTCACTGGGGAGTATTGACCTATTGCTGGTCCTAACTCTTGTTTTATTTTCCTTAGCTGTTTATTTTATTCTTTATAGCTTGTTCATTTTGTACATGTTTATTTGAGCATATGTTTGCATTGCATTTTATCGCTTTCCATGTATTGGTGATACTGTTGTGCTGGATCTATTTTCATGATTGGGTGGGTGTTACAAGAGGTAAAAGACCCAATACCTAGGCCAAGTGACAACCATAGGGACCCTAGGAATAGAGTGGAACATGGACAACTAGTTGACTTAGGTTTCACTATTGCCGCCATGTCGTCCATGCTCAAATGAGGTACAAATGAGGGGCTATCGTTTTCACGTAGGTGATATGGTGATAGTTATTAAAGAGTACCCTCGATTCTGGGTTACCCGACCTTACGCTGACCTAGTTTTCACCTGTGACTATGTTCTATGAGCGACGGTGTTATTCTAATGGTTCTCAGGTTTATTTTCTGAGTTTCTGATCCGTCGACCAAGAGGTTTATTTGTGGTTCATGATTCCAGATTTTTGATCCTAATACACCCAACATGATCAGAAAAAGCACAACAGTTAATCAGCATTGTGGAAACTTTGATCTTATGTTTATTGCACTTGCATCATGGCATGTTTATTTTACAAAAGAAATGCAAAAAAAAAAGTCTAACCTGCATTTTCATTTCATTCCCAGGATTATTCTAAGGTTTGTCATTAGCATTAAGGATGGATAACAACATGGAGACAAGCTTAGAGCCTCTCAGAAACACTGTTGCTTATCAGTTTCCGTGCTTTGGTGGTCGATTGTGAGAGGTAGAAGCTCTTGTGAGAGGACCAAATGAAGAAGTTTTCAAAGGACAGTATGGAAACTTATTGCCATTAGTGAAAGATGATTTTGAAGAGTGGGATATGAGAATACTTCTTCAGTTCTATGATCCGCATTTGCGCTGTTTTACTTTACGAGACTATCAATTGGCGCCAACTCTTGAGGAATATGCATACATTATGGATGTCAAGTTGGCCAACGGTATTCCTTTTGTTCAAGTACCAGGAACTCCGGACTACATGGCAATTGCCAAGGCTCTTTATTTGACCTATGGTGAAGTTAAAAGTAACTGGATTAACAAAAGTGGCACGAGTGGTCTCCCTCTAAATTATTTGATATCAAAGGCCAAGGGTTTTGCAAGGAATATGAATTGGACCGCATTTAATGCGCTTCTAGAAGCTATGATTTATGGTCTGGTCCTCTTTCTGGTTTTCGAGAAGTAGGTGCATGTGTCTGCCTTATATGTCTTCATGAATGGTAACCTAGTACCAACTCTACTTGCCGAAAATTATTACACCATCCATTCCCAACATGGGAAGAAAGGGGAAGTCATGTGTTGTGCGATTTCTCTTTACAAATGGTTGATGATGCACATGCCTACAAAAGGGCCTTTTGTTCATACTGTTGATTCATTTTTGTGGTCTCAGCGTATCATGGGACTCACTTTGTATGACATTGTTTGAAAAAGTGTGATAGGCTTGAAAGAGATCATTATAGGGTGTGGGCACCATTTACTTCCGCAAAGGGGAAGATGCAGTTTTTATTGGAAAGGTGCAGAAGGCTTGGGAACACATTCGCTGTATAGGGAAATTTTCTTTTAGTCAGAATGGAAGTGTAACTTGTGACACTTATACAAGTTGGATCCAAGGCCGCGTGAAGAAGATTTTGATACCTTACAAAAAGGAAAAGTCTCTATATCCACAGCCTGAGTTTAATCCATTAATCGATAGTCAGGTGATTGATCACTTATATCATGTAGGTTTATCTTCTAGGAAGTTTGCGCCAGGAGGGCTAGATGTTGTGCCCTTGGCATGCTTCAAGAATGTCAAGGCGGAGAATCTCAAATTCCAAGATAATCAGAAAGAAATAAACATGGATCTATCTTTTGCATTGCAAGATAAAAAGAGACTTATGAAGGAAGTCAGAGTGAAGAACCAAATGCTAGAAAGATATGGTTTGCTTGAGCAGTCAAAAAGGCTCAAGGTCATGGTTTCTGGTACAACTAGTCGATAAGCTAAGGAGTTATGGGCTTGTCGTCAAGAGATAGAAAAGCTTCAATTGGCTAAAGAGGAATTGGAAGCTAAGCACTGCGAGGAGGTTAAGACTTTAAAGAAAAATCAACGAGAGAAAGATGTTTGCTTGACTCAAGTTGTGAAAGAGTTGACAACAATCAAAGCTCGGGTAGCAAATAAAGACAAGATTGTAGCAGAAGAAGTTGAGATGGGAAACACAGGTACTGAGGATTGTGAACTCAAGTATCGTTGTTTATTGGCTTTGGTGAAGAAGAGGGGATTTATGATTGGAGACCCATTTTCCTAGGATGATTAGCCAAGTAGTTAAGTTTAAGGAGAAATTTTTGCTGACTTTCTTTTTATGTTTGTCTTGTTGACAAGGTCACCGCCAGTCTTGTTGGACGAGGTCTTTTTAATAATTGACTTTATTTGTACTAAATCCCTACTGTATGGGTGCTTATTCGACTCTATGATATTAGCAGTTTCTACTCAAATAATTTGTCTTTGTTTTGTTTTAACTTGTTGTTTGTCCTATTACTTATTGATGCTTGATGAAAAACCACAGGATTCTCCTGGGAATGATAAAACACTTCACACATAACCATTCATCCATGCATACCATATCATGACAGGTGGTCACGACAGGTTTTCTTATCCTTGATCTGGGTTTCTTTACATAGATTGCTACTATAAATTCTCATCGTTATAATAGTTGCAGTACTTCCAAGAGACAGATGGAACAAGTTCAAGCAGATGTTGTGGCTATGGGTGCTAGGATGGATACTCAGGTTGACCAGTTGGTGGAGATCATTCAGAATATGGCTTGCCAGCAAGAGGAGATGAGACCCATGATTATGAGGCCTGATGAAACTTTGAATAATGGTGGCGAAACTTTGAATGAAAATCCACCAGGGGTCGTCATCAACAATCCTAATGGTACTCTGGTGCTCAGAATATGGTGGAGAATTCGGGAGGTACCCGGAATGTAAATCTGGATTCGAATGTCGGTCTAAATATTCAGAATGGTCAGCCTGCGAATCTCGAAAATCTTACAAGAAACCAAGGTATCCCTGGGATTCAAGTTATGGGGAATCCTCCACCACCTACTCCTGTTCATCAGAGTATTGAACAACATGTTGTACCACCAAAGCCTATTCGCATTCCTGCTAGGCCGGTGGAAGAAGATAATTGGGAAGACTGGATGTCTAATATGGATGAACCAACAGAATCTGACAAGAAATTGCACATACTGGAAGAGCGGATGCGCAGGTTTGAAAGTCAAGGTGCAATAGGCTTTGACATGTCCAATTTGGGCTTAGTGCCTGGGGTGAGGAATCCCCCGAAATTCAAGGTGCCTGATTTCGTAAAATACAAAGGCACTTCCTGTCCAAAGACCCATGTTAAGTCTTTCTACCGAAAGATGTCTGCGTATTCTAATGATGAGAAGCTATTGATGCACTTCTTACAAGACAGTTTGACAGGTGGCCCACTCGAGTGGTATATGCAGTTGGAAAGTAGTCGCATCCGTACATGGAGAGAATTGGTTGAGGCTTTTGTTATGCACTATCAATATAACACCAACATGGCTCCCACAAGAAACCAACTACAGAATTTATCCCAGAAGCGGGATGAATCATTTAAAGAGTATACCCAGAGGTGGCGAGAGATGGCTATAAAGGTTTAACCGCCCATGTTGGAGTGGGAGATGATGGAAATGGTTAGTAGTACATTACAAGGCCAGTATTACACAACTTGTAGTACATCAGATACCTTTGCTGAGATGGTAACACATGGAGAGCAAATTGAAATCGGGATTAAGTTGGGAAAAATCCAAGATGTTGTTGTTGGAAATAATGCTGGTAATACTAAGAAGTTTTTCGGTGGTCACCAAAAGAAAAAGGAAGGTGAATCTAGTGTGGTCTACCCTTAAAGGGGGAAAGGCAGATATCCGGGTTCAAATAATCAGGTTACTACTGTTACAATACCGACCGATGCGCCTCAGAGGCAAGCTTATGCGCCTAGGCAAGGCAATCAACAAGGACAAAGGCATCCTCCTAGGAAGCTTAACGCACTTCCTATGTATTGCGCTAAGTTGTTACCTCAGCTACTCGAGTTGAAGCTAGTTGAGTTGCTCCCTTGGAAGGTCGATCCAGAAAAGTTGCCCTATAACTTTGATGCTAATTCCCGATGTGATTTTCACTCTGGTTGGCATGGGCACACTATCGATAATTGTTATGCTTTCAAGCGAAAGTCCAAGACCTGTTGGACTCTTAAGCTATTATTTTAGGCCCGCACCTAATATTACTAGTCAACCTTTACCACCTCACGGAGGTGCCACTGTGAATGACATCATTGAAGATGAAAGTTTGGATCTTGTTATGGATGTGAATCAGCTAATTACGCCCCTCTCGTTTGTGAAAAAATAGTTGTTGAGTAAAGGTGTATTTTTGGGCTGTGGGGTGGACCGTGCGGTCTACTTGAACCGACCAGAGGGTTGCCAATTGTTGAAAGATGCGATTCAAGATCTGATTACCAATGGGTTCCTTCAGTTTGATCATGTGGTCATTAAATCCGAAGTTGATAATGATGAGGTATATGTGTTAACTATTCCGATCAAGATAAAGACTATCTGTATGCCTGTGACAAGTCATGTGCCTGCTAAAAAATATCCACTCCTTATCACTGTGCCTGGTCCTGTGCCGTATGATAGTGATAAAGATGTCCCTTGGAGTTAAGGTGGTGAGTGTTATTATCAAGGGAAGAAGGTGATCACTCAGAGGTCTGAGGAAAACAAGTCTGAAGAAGAGAAGTCTGCAGTGCATGATATTGTCAGCGAAAGCTGAATCACTCGTAGTGGATAAATATTTTCACTTCCTGAAAAGTCTGAAGGTAGTGCGGATGCCGCGGCTAAGGCTAGGGGAAAGTAGATTATGGCCAATGGTGATAAGCCGAGGCAAAACTCTCATGTTCTTGATTCAGATGCTGAAATGGCTAAGGATGTGACCGAGTTGATGACGTACATCAAGAAAAGTGACTACAAGATCAGTGATCAGTTGAGTCATACACCCTTAAAGATATCAATTATTGCTTTGCTAAGAGACTTGGAATTCCACATAAATGCATTAATGAAGCTATTAGGGACCTCTTTTGTTCCTCAAGAGATACCTGTGAATCAATTTGAGGGAATTGCGAATAGCATTTCTGCGAGTAATGGGATGGGTTTTACAGACTTTAATTTACCCCCCGAGGGGAGAAAGTACAATAAACCACTGCACATTTCTATGGAAATTGTAAAAACTACCTTATCCTGTGTGTTGGTTGATATGGGTTCCTCTCTTAACGTATTTCCCAAGTCTGCTCTCTTGAAGCTCGATTACGATGGGCTTTTGTTAAGGCCAGGGGATTTGTTTGTTAAGGCTTTTGATGGGTCCAATAGGATAATGTTCGGGGAAGTCGACTTGCCAATCAAAATAGGTCCTCAGGTGTTTGAAGTCATTTTCTTTATCATGGACATTAATCCTTCCTATTATTCTTTGTTGGTCCGCTCATGGATCCATGGAGCTGGTACTGTCACATCCACTCTGCAGCAAAAGCTGAAGTTCTTGTTGAATGGGAAGGTGGTTACCGTTTGCGGCGAAGAAGATTATATTGCCAGTCATTTGAGTTCCTTTCACTATGTTGAGGTGGAGGGAGAAATCCATGAGACACCGTGTCAAGCCTTTGAGACCGTGCGAGTTGTCAGAGCTCCTCGTCAAGAGGATAGAAAGATGAAGGTCTCTTTGTCATCTTATCGTCAGGAACAAATGATTGTTCAATCTGGTCATCGAGAAGGCTGGGGAGGAGTGTTGGATCTCCCTACTAAGATAGATAAGAAGGGTTTATACTTTATGGCTGGTCGAAGCATGTCAAATGCTACTCCTCTCGAGGTTCAAGATATTCCTCCACCAATTCAATTTGTCAGCAGTGGGGTTATCCATGAGGAGGCCCATGTTGTAAGTGACGATGGTGACAGTGATTATGAGATGGATAAGTCGGTTCGTCCTACTGTGTCGGGTGAAAAGCTTGCCAACTAGTTCGTCGAGGACGTCATTGAAGTCACCTGTTATGAAGAGTAACTTTCTTTTTATTTGTGATCATGCAATAATCCCTATGTCTTGCCTAATACGTAGTGGACATGTTGTAAGGCCACGCTGTTTTTCATTGCAAGTTTATCATCAATAAAGGACGTCTTTTGTATTCAAATATTTTGCTCCCTGCCTTTCCTTTAAATTTTTGGCAAAATGTGATATTTTATTTTCTTTTTTAATCTAAGACTAAAATTAAATAAAAAATAATCATGCAAAGTATGTCCCCCGTTAATATCGGAAAGTGTCGAGAATGATCTACTATGGCTCTTTATGACTTTGAAAACCCAATTTATCAAGCTAAAGAAGAAGCTGAGGAAGATTGTGATCTTCCTGAAGAGTTGGCTAGATTGTTAAGGAAAGAAGAAAAGATCATTCATCCGCACCAAGAGACTACTGAGTTGATTAACTTGGGCACCGAAGAGGTCCGAAGAGAAGTCAAGATTGTGGCTGCTCTAGAAGACAACATCAAACAAAGATTAATTGAAATGCTCCATGAGTATGAAGATATCTTTGCTTGGTCTTATAAAGATATGCTTGGGCTGGATACATATATTTTTGTGCACAAGCTACCTCTCAAAGAAGAGTGTCCTCCTGTTAAACAAAAGCTTCGCCGAACTCATCCTGAGATGTCTAAGAAGATTAAAGAGGAAGTCCAGAAGCAGTTTGATGTCGGCTTTTTGAAGGTAACTTCTTACCCACTGTGGATTGCGAATATTGTACCAGTTCCTAAGAAGGACGGTAAAGTTATAATGTATGTGGACTATAGGGACTTGAACAAAGCAAGCCCTAAAGATGACTTCTGTTACTACATATTGATATTTTGGTTGACAATACTGCTCGAGCTAAAGTGTTTTCCTTCATGGATGGTTTTTCTGGCTATAATCAGATCAAGATGGCGCCAAAAGACATGGAGAAAACTACTTTCATAAAACCGTGGGGAACATTTTGTTATAAAGTGATTCCATTTGGTTTGAAAAATGCAGGGGAAACTTATTAACACACAATGGTCACTCTCTTTCATGACATGATACATAAGGAGATTAAAGTATATGTTGATGACATGATTTCCAAGTCCTAGACGGAAGAGGAACATCTTATTCACTTGTTGAAATTATTTGAATGGTTAAGGAAGTTTAGACTAAGGTTGAATCCTAATAAGTGCACCTTCGCGGTGAGGTCAGGAAAATTATTGGGTTTCATTGTAAGTGAAAATGGAATTGAGGTAGATCCTAGCAAGATAAAAGCTATACAAGAAATGCCTGTGTTGAAAACAGAAAAAGAGGTTCGTAGTTTTCTCGAGAGGCTGAAAAACATTGCTAGATTCATCTCTCACCTTACAGCCATGATAACACGAAATCGTATCGTTTATTTTCTATGAAATTCGCCCATTCTGTATTATTTTGACCCGATTAATTCCTGAATATTTCGAGTTTGTCATCACTTTTTGCAGGTATTCATAACTGAGCTCAAAATAGAAGAAAACATGAAACAATGCAAGAAAGCATCAAAAGAACAGAAGAAAAAGATAAATCTGTCAAAGAACTGCATTTTTGTAGCTGTGACGGTCGTAATGAAGCTGCCACGACCGTAAGCCATCTTGAAGCGTGTTATGACCGTAACACAGTGGCCACGACCGTAACACGGGAAAGACCAAAATCTGCTCGTAACGCCAAGCTAATGAACGTAACGCGTATATAGTTTATTTGAAGAATGCAGAACGTGGCAAGCATAACAGAAGGAGTTTCCAAACTCCTTAATTCTCTCCAGTCAAACTCCACGTTCACCATTTCTTCCTCAACTACTCACGTTCCTACATCTTTGGAGATTTTGAAGGAGAGCTTAGTTACAAGTTTTCAAACCAACTGCCAGATTTTATTCTTCTATAAATACCTCAATATTGAACATTAAAAGTACGGAGTTTATTACAGCTTAATTGTGCCGAAGCTCTGCCAAAATCAAAACCAGTATTATTTCAGTTATTATTTTCCAACATTTGTTTATTTCAATTCTTTTAATTCCACTGTCCAAATAATAATTTCCAACATTAGGGAATTATTATTATAGTTTAGGATTTATCATTCAAGCTTCAGAATTTGCAATACTCCCGATACCAAGTCCGAGTTTCCGATTTGTGGAAGAAGGATTGACGTATTGGCTTTACTGTCAGGTTTCTATTTTGCAATTGTATTAAATTCATTTTAATTAATTAATTAATGCATGCTTGTTATTTATTATTTATAATGTCTAATTTATATTTGTTTGCTTTTATTTACAATATGTTTATTTTAATTTCCATGGCTAGCTAAACCTTTAGTGTCGGTATGGAATAGTAAGAGACATTAGGCATCTAATCAAACTTAGGCTAAAACTTTAATCAACTTAACTCTGGTTATAACTTTTTATGCTTAATAATAAAATCTTTGTTACGAAAGTAAGAAGAGTAAATAGGTTAGATCGAGACCACGAAAGTGTGAGGTTTTTAACCGGATAGCTAAAGTTAGGCATTTGATTTAAATACAGTGAAAGCGCTTTAAACCAAATTAGAATTAATTAAGTTTCCAAAAAATACTTCTAAACACTTATAGGCTAGCGAAAGCAGGTATAAGGCTTTAGACGTATAATCCGAGATAAGACCATGAAAGTGTGAGTTGAGGGTTTTTAAACTGATTAATTCTACAGATAAACCAAGTTGACCATCCTTATATGCCTAGGTCCGATTAGATCCCTTAGGTCGACTCTATTGCATACCGACCGTTCATTTTATAATTACTTTAAAATCAATTAATTTACCTTCCTTAATCTTCCCAAAACCAACGTGACAATTTCCGCCTTAGCTAAACCAACCTGTTTTACAACACTAGCGTGATTACAAAGTCCCTGTGGATTCGACAATCTTTTATTACTACCCCGATAGGCTGTGCGCTTGCAGTTAAGATACCGTCAGACATTAAGTCAATCGCAGACCCCATCAAGCCACTTGTAAACCAATCTTTAAATTGTTGAAGAAAAATAAGACGGACAGGTGGAATAACAATTGTAAAGCGGCATTTGATAGAATCAAAGAATATTTGCTGGAACCTCCAATTCTCTCGCCTCCGGTGGAAGGTAGGCCCCTGATAATGTATCTGACAGTGTTAGAGAACTCAATAGGGTGTGTATTGGGGCAACATGATGAGTCTGGTCGAAAAGAGCATCTAATATACTGTAGCGGTAGAAATGTTTAAGACTAAGCCATTGGATTGACTAGACTTATACAGATCAAAATAAAAATAACCACCGCACTTTATTGTTTCCAAAGGAATGGGAAAAGAGCGAGTAACCCAAAAAGAGGGGGAAAGATTCAAGGTAAGTGGGTTGGTTATGCAAAGGGAAGGTATTAACACCCTAAACATCTACGGTACTCCGTAATAACCTCTTTGTAAAATTTGTATATTTTGGCTATAAAATATTGTACAAAAATGGATGGTGGAGGCGAGAAAAGAAATATATTTTTATGGTTTTTTGCACCCGCCGCGGTTGCGAACCTTTAGTGCCTATGTATCACCTTTCATGCAATAGGGGATGAGGGTACACGTAGTTCCTGTTTTAAAGATTTTAAAACACAAGTGTGTTGTTTAATTTTATGAGATAAGACATCATCGTCATTGTCCGTATGGAAAACATACTTACTACCCATAATCATGAGAAAGGAGACTCTGCATCATCTCAAAGTGGAGGATATGGCTTGGATCTTAAAATCAATAATGCCTCACTCAACACCCAAGTGGAAAATATCTCACTTCACTACATATTGTGGAAGTATAGTTGTTTGCATCACTACAAGGATTGACAAGAGTCTAATCTTTTGAGAAGAAGTTTTAAAGTAAAAAGCCAAAGTGGCAAAATAGTTTGAAATGAGATTGATTGACTTTTAGTCTTCTCACAAAAAAATTTCAAGGTATTATTAAGTTGATTGAAGTTTATTTATGAAAATGTTTTGAAAATGCATGGATCTAAGTCCAAGTTTATTATGGAAGTGGTTCAAGTTTTGAAACAAGAAGAGTTTTCAAAAGGAGGAGGAAAGTTTTTTAATTTAAAGAAGATGGGAGAAGAAAAAGAGACTATCCTAAAGCATAAGGTAAAAGCTAGGGATAAGAACCATCTAACCAACAAGAAGCCGATACTTGACATTATGAGTCAAGATAGAATTCCCATTCCTTGTATTAAAACCAAACAAGGAAAGATACTAGACCTCTTGAGAGAACCAAGCTTCAAATATATTTAGTCTTCAAAAAATTGGGCAGAGTAACGATTGTATACGGGTGAATTCCAGATTACAAACAAAGTATGTAATCACAATAACCTGCACCTAAAACAAACAAACAACCCAATGTCTTGAGGTAAACCTCAAGAACTCCAGACAAAATATCAATCAAGGTCATAAGGTCTCCAACATAGGCCAAGGTTTCTAATCCTAAGTCTAAGAAGTCCAATGCTCTATAATGCCAAGGATAGTATACAAATAGTCCAAGTATTTTAAAGGTTTTTATGGTTCATGTTGATTATTAGGTGTCTTAGAAGAGAAAAGAAAAGGCTCAAGTGAGAAAAAATAAAAATGACGTGAAATTTAATGCTTAAAGTAAATGGTACATAATGCATACAAAATAAAAGGGCATAAAGTAAAAACAATTTAATAATTAGTGGTTAGTTGGATGACCATCTTGAAACTTGCATTTGGAACTAATTAGAGGATTGGTAGAACCAAAACCTCCACACAACAAGTTGCATTTGCTTTTTGTCAAGTATATCATCCATTTGGAATCCTCAAAAGTGCCATTTAATGATCAACGATGTTTAAGTGATCCGCGTTGACCAAAAGTGTTGTAGATCCATTAGAGGATTGGTAGAACCAAAGCCTCCACACAATGAATCTCAAGGTTATTGGATCAAATTAAGATACTTGGGCTTACAAACATAGGTTTGTGCCACGAATGATCATTTATTTGAATCAGGACAAAATTTAGCGCTATGTTAAGTAATCGTAAGTGGACTTATGTAGAAGTCGCACCTATTTTGAGGCCGATCAATAGCAATCTATGTACTTCATGTTTGGATAAATGATATAAAGATCATCATCCCTTAACATGTAGCACAATCAAAAAAGAAAGGGATAAGATAAAGAGGGGTGGGAAAAATATACAAACCACATTTGAATTAAAATTTAATCAAACTATTATTAAAAGCATTCATCCATTTTTGTGGAGTTAGACTCAACACCATGGATCCAATGATGTTAATAAAGTTCATGATCAAAAATTCAACCCAAGATTATCCAGAAAATCATCACAAAATAATATTGCACTTAATATATACATTAAAAAGGTGTTTTTTAAAAATGTTTTAACATAGAAATAAAAGAAGAAAAAAATCAACTATGTTCAAATTAATCTAAAAATAAAAAGTAAGACCACAAAAAAATCAGAAATGAACTAAAATAATTTTATAAAATCTTTGGTAATTTTTTTAAAGTCAGAAACTATTTTTAAAATTAAAATAAATGAGTAAAATAAACCAAAAATAATAAAAAATTGAAAAGTCAGAAATAAAAAATAAATGCGGTCACCAATATTTGTCACAATATCATTGGATCATTCCATATTTTTTTCAGAATTAAAAAAGGCATTAAAGTATTTTTAAACATTTAAAATAATTCAAATAAAGTAAAAATTTATAAAAAATATCAAAGCACAAAATAAAATTGTGAAAAAATAAAAATCAGTAAGAGGAAAGTCAAAAGTATTTTTCAGATTTTCTATGATTTTTTGAAATTTAAAACAATTAAATACAAAAATCAGAAAAGAAAAATAAAGTCAAAAGTATATGGACCATTGGATAAGAGTCAAACCGCGTTAGTAATTAAATCTACAGGATCTGGTGCGTTGTGCATATCATGGTCATTAGTGAATAAAGCACTGAATCAAATATAAATCAGAAAATTAAAATAAAAAAATAAATGGCGATGTTTCGTTGGCTGAAGGATGACACGTTGGTCATCTTCAACCTCCAGCCAGTCCTAAAACCAGGTTGCTCAATCTGTAAAATTAGAGCATGAGACCTATGCCATTCGCTTCGTCTCTTCAATACGAAGACAACAACACCTTCGCAATAAATTTATATAAACTGTAGCTCAAGCATTTGGAAGGAAAGTTTTGAAAAGGGATTTGAAATTTAATGGTCAAAAAATGTTTCCAGATAAAAGTAAGTGTTGCGACTAGAACCAGGGCAATGAAAGCATCACAATGATGTCAAAGTTTTGAAGAATTGATGAAGAAATCTACCAATTGAAGTAGAGTTGCAGAGCTCTGAAACTAGACTTCTATGGAGCAATATAGGGCACGATTCTTGAAGGTAATTATATGGTTAGCTTCAGGGAAGATCAAGGAAGGTAAATTGATAGAGAAATTGGATTAAAAAAGGCTTGAAAACAGATTTTTTAAGTTGTAGAAATTTGAGTTATGGAACAAGTTTGGCAGGGTGATTCTGGCTATCCAAGCTTAAGAAAATGAATCAGGGATGACCCTCTATTTATAGGGAATCAAATGGAATGTCCAAGCGTGTGAAATGATGAAGTTTGGAGGGAAATCGTGTGTAGTTGCAAACAAGAAAAGTGTGGATTCTAATTTGATCAAAACTCATCCAAAACGCGCGTTTTGTTGTGCTAATCACTTCTGGAAGTTCACTAAACATGTTTAGAGGCAAAAACATGCAGAAACAAAGTGTTTAGAAGCTAAACCTATGATTTCAAATTCTGACTTTTGAAGAAAATTCAATTTTTAGATACCAAGTTCAAATCAATGGCATTCTCAGCTCAAGGGGTCTTAGCACATGATTCTTGATGCTTTAGAAAGATGATGTTACAAGCTTTGCAATGGAAAAAAATGGAGTCAAATGGATCTTGAGCTGAAAGTTGCATTGAGTCAAAGTTGGAGAAAAAGGGTTGACTTTCCATACTTAGAAATATTTCAAATTTTTCTTCAAAAGTGACCTATAATGTTTTACATTCAAACATGGACTTTCACTTGGAATTTGTTCTTGACCAAAGAAGATGGCATGAAATAGACCTCTTGAATGAAACTTTTAAACTTGAACCATTCAAAATCTCCAAAAATTGAGAGAGTTATGAATTGTTGAATTTGGAAAAAAAATCATGAAATGACCTATAATCTTTTCTATCCTTAGGGCATCTTTAGTCCATCTTCTCACTTTTCATATAAAAGAAGGAATAAAGTTCACATCCTCAAGATCATTTTGGAAAAATATTGGGCTTGTAATCACACATGGAAAATTGGGGGTTCATCTGGAGGACTTGTAATCTTTCTTCAACATCAAGTTTCTTCCACATGAAAACTCCTTGAAACTTTTGAAGTGATTTTTCAATAACCCTTTGAAGAGAAGGATGTTTTTGGAATCACTCAAAAATACCAAAAAATGAGCAAGATATACTTCTTTGAAGTTCAAAACCCTAGATCCTAGGTCAAGAAAATGCTTTGAGGAACCTTGACAATTTTGAACCACCTTCTTGTACCAACAATCTTGCTTTGTAAATAGAAGTTGTTGAGGATAAAAATGAGAACTCATAGCCACCAAAACCACTTCCATATCTTGAGAATTGAGAGAAATATGCACTTTTGATCAATGGGAACAAGACTTTGTCAAACCATGACAACTTCTTCAATCAATCCCTTGCACTTTTGAATCAATATTGATATCTCAGGAATGTAGTGAACCAAAATAACCTTGCCATGCCATCCCTTTCAAAACAACTTCAATGGTGAGGTTTGGACTTCTCAAGCTTTATTGCCTTGGGCATGGGAATAAAGTCATGAACCCATGGAGCAACTTGATAAACCTCATTGCCTTTACCTACATTAGTAACAAGTAAGACAAACCAACATTGTATTTTATTAATTAAAAGGAAAATCAAGACAAAATATTCATGATCACAAAAGAAAACAAGTCAAGGTGCTTGGTGATTCCTCAAAGAGCAAAGCTAAAGATAGGGAGAAGAACCATAAGCCCTAATGTGATATTGTTGTGATGGAATCAATATGGTATGATGAAGGGATCTTAGGGGGGAAAATTGGGGTACAAGTTTCTTCTATCCGAATATGCGAAGGTTAAAAATATTTGTGTCGACGCGATCGAAGATACTTAAATATAAAAGAAACCCTATTTTTGGCCCTAAGATGCCATGCAATGCTTATGAGCATGAATGCATATGAACAAAACCAAAGAGACGCAAAACACCGCTGGGGGTGTAACAAAGGAAATAAAGAAACAAAAGAGAAATCCAACCAGGAAAATATATCACTGGTGGATCAAAATACTTGACTTATAGAGGATGATAAAAAGCCAAAGGATATACCAACTTTTACTGAAGACGAAACTACCAACGTTCACTGAAGGTAGAAAGGGAGAAGAAAAACAATATTGATGATCATCGATGTAGAGAGAAGAAATCATCGACGTTTACTGACGATGAACTACCAGCTTTCGCTGAAGGTAGAGAGAAAAGAAAATCATAACACTTCCGTTCATTGACAGTGAACTACCAACGTTCACTGAAGGTAGCAAAAAGATAACAATCACCAACTTTGACTGAAGGTGACCTACCAAATTTTACTGAAGGTAGAAAAAGAAGAAAATATCATAACACTGTCGTTCACTGACAGTGAACTACCAACATTCACTGAAGGTAGCAAAAAGATAACAATCACCAACTTTCACTGAAGGTGACCTACCAACTTTCACTGAAGGTAGAAAGAGAATATATCATTGCATCACCGTTCACTGATGATGAACTACCAACGTTCACTGAAGGTAGCAAAAAGATATCAAGCACCAACTTTCACTAAAGGTGGCCTACAAACTTTCACTGAAGGTAGAAAGAGAATATATTATAGGATCGCCGTTCACTGACGATGAACTACCAACGTTCACTGAAGTTAACAAAGATATCAAGCACCAACTTTCACTGAAGGTGACCTACCAACTTTCACTGAAGGTAGAAATAGAAAATATCATAACACTACCGTTCACTAACAGTGAACTACCAACATTCACTGAAGGTAGAAAAAAGATAACAATCACCAACTTTCACCTCGGTGACCTACCAACTTTCACTGAAGGTAGAAAGAGAATATATCATAGCACCTCCGTTCACTGATGATGAACTACCAACATTCACTGAAGGTAGAAAAAAGATAACAAGCACCAACTTTCACTGAAGGTGACCTACCAACTCTCACTGAAGGTAGAAAGAGAAAATATCATAAAATTGCCGTTCACTGACAGTGAACTACCAACGTTCACTGAAGGTAGCAAAAAGATAACAATCACCAACTTTCACGGAAGGTGACCTACCAACTTTCACTGAAGGTAGAAAGAGAATATATCATAGCATCGACGTTCACTGACGATGAACTACAAACGTTCACTGAAGGTAGAAAAAAGATAAAAAACACCAACTTTCATTGAAGGTGACCTACCAACTTTCACTGAAGGTAGAAAGAGAAAATATCATAACACTGCCGTTCACTGACAGTGAACTACCAACGTTCACTGAAGGTAGCAAAAAGATAACAATCACCAACTTTCACTGAAGGTAGAAATAGAATATATCATAGCATCTTCGTTCACTGAAGATGAACTACCAACGTTCACTGAAGGTTGCAAAAAGATAACAAGTTTGTTTTCACAATCCCGACGTTTCACCTAGAACGGGTCTCAACTTCTTTAACCAAGGCATTTTGCCTGAAAAGGGTAATATATATAAGCTGTCTCAAATAAAGAGACTACCACTTGCAAAGATTTCACAATGAACTGTCTCTGTGATATTGAAAATCTTGCCATCCACTGGTGTAATTTTGACAACAGACTGCAAACTATCCACTCATGGAGGAGATAGCAAAAAGAGTTACGTCAACTTTTACAGGGAAGCACAAGTTGCTCAAATAAAGAGACCTGTTACTTGTTGTCATGAAGTATTGTAAAAAGAAATGACTTTTTGGGGAGAGAAATATGGCTTCCTGGGGAAAGAAATATGGCTTCCTGGGGAAAGAAATATGACTTCCTGGGGAAATGCCACTATATTCCTGCTGAGGAGATAAAATATTCTCGTGAAAAATAAATGCACATTCTCAAACCAATGCTCGAAACTTGCAAAAATCCAAAGTAATAATATTGTTGTGGAACCAAAGATTCAAACTAGAAATAAACTGGAATGAAACATAAACCAAAATACATCCTTTGAGAAATAAACTCAAGGGGGAAACCCAAATCATCCAGACAAAGAGTTGTGCAGGAAGGCTAAAGCAAAAATCTTTCACGAGGGATAACTCAGTGGGGAAATTGATAGAATATACACTTTCTGCTTAAGGCCGACACTCTATTGGAGAGAGGACAACACAACTCTGTAAAACAGGGTAATATGCTAACAAAATATTAATGAGTGCAAATGAACAATGATTTGCTAAATTCAACTATGTATGATGTATGTATGAATGTATGAGTGTTATCGTGCATATGCTGACAAAACAGACATATAACACTGGGAGTAACCAGGAAAAACTAACTCGGGCACAATCAACACTCAGCTAAATCACATCCAAGATGAACATTCCATGAAAAAGTAAGCCCCAACCGAGGAAACAAAATCTTATTGCATGGCTTAACTTTACTGGGGAGAAACGTACTTCAGAAGTAAATAAAACATAGCGACAAAACAGTACAGATACAAAGATATAACATCCTTCCCTAGGCTTTACCAAGGAGTAACACTCAGACTTCAATAGGGAAACAAATATTTTAAAATGTAACGCTTCTACTGGGGATTGCAAAATCAATTTCAAGTAAAGCAGATGGACACCAAATCATCAAAACATTCACTGGGGAATTCAGGCCCATTCTGATGGAGGAAAAACATACAAACTTCACTAAGGCATATAATGTCCCATCATCGAGACATTAACTGGGGATTTCATGTTGACTTCATTGGGGAGGTCAACACCACATTCTCAAAGGGAAAACCAATATACATTCTTCAATGGAGAAACCAAAGACATGTGTTCTTTGAGAGTAAATATTGTACCAACTTCTCTGGGAAGAAAGAACTTCTGTCAAACAAGCAAAACTTTCACTAGAGAAATCTTGGATTGAGTCTTCATGTCATGCAAACTCAAAAAAAAAAATGAACCCAAACTTGACTGAGGACACTGGAGCCACAAACCCAATACAACAAAAACATCCTGAGAAAGATCTTCCCCGGGAAACAAAACTTATCAAAACAACTGGAGTTCATCCATTCCTGGGATCACCACTTTTGTTTTTCTCTTGCGTCACAAATTTTAAAGTAAAAGCAAATTGTAAATTCTTTTTGAAAATCAATTTTGTTATTTAATATTTTCGCTTTGAAAGTTATTATCAATAATAAATGGAGTCTTTGAAAGCTAAATAAAAATAAGAAATACAAAGAATTGGGTAAAAGCTAAAATTTCATTAATAAAAGGTAGTCTGTGAATGGAGAGACTCCATGGATGATTACAAAGTTCGAAAAATGGTAATATATAATGGAAAAGATACATTGAGATATAATGACCACTATCCCCTCTAACAACTTTTGAAATCCTGAGTAGCAGCTTCCGTTGAAGTATGATGAGGATCCGAGAAGATTGTTACTTCAACGATCAAATCTTGTCTGATGTAGTTACTTGCCAAGAAAGTCCCTAACTTTTGCCTAAGCTGCCCTTGCGGGTTTTTAACTTAGCGGGAAATTTTATTCTGTTTATGTCTCTGATTTTTTCCTAGACCGCCCTTTTAGGTTTTCGGCCTACCGAGACGCTCTTTTTTGCCTAAGACGCCCTTTCGGGTTTTCAACTTAGCGAGCTGTTCTTTTATTTCTTTAGGCGAAGTATTTCTTGACTGCATCAGCATTCATGGGACGTGCGAACTCCTTGCCATCCATAGTTGAAAGAATTAATGCACAGCCAGAGAAGGCTTTCTTGACAACATATGGGCCTTCAAAATTGGGCGTCCACTTGCCCCTAGAATCAGCATTAAAAGACATGATCTTCCTGAGCACGAGGTCGCCTTCTCTGAATTCACGAGGTTTGACCTTCTTATGAAAATCTTTCTTCATTCTCTTCTGATATAACTGGCCATGAAACAAAGTCGTCATTCTCTTTTCTTCAATCAAATTCAATTGGTCAAACCTGTTCTGGACCCATTCAGCCTCTAACAACTTGGTTTCCATTATCACACGAAAAGAGGGAATCTCAACCTCAATTGGGAGCACCGCTTCCATTCCATACACAAGGGAGAACAGGGTTGCTCATGTTGAAGTGCGGACAAATGTCTGATATCCACGCAAAGCAAAAGGGAGCATTTCATGCCAATCCTTATAAGTAACAACCATATTCTGGATAATCTTCTTGATATTCTTATTAGCAGCTTCAACAAACCCATTCATCTTCGGTCTGTACAAAGATGAATTGTGATGGACAATCTTGAATTCTCACAAAGTTCTGTCATCATATTATTGTTCAGATTCGAGCCATTGTCAGTAATGATTCTGCTCGGCACACCATACCGACATATGAGATTATTCTTAATGAAGCGTATAACCACCTGCTTGGTAACGTTAGCATATGAAGCAACTTCCACCCATTTGGTGAAGTAATCAATTGCTACCAAGATGAAACAGTGTCTGTTCGAAGCTTTGGGTTCTATCATCCCAATCATGTCAATACCCCACATAGAGAAAGGCCAGGGGGAAGAGATCACATTAAGAAGTGTCGGAGACACGTGAACCTTATTCTCATAAATCTGGCATTTTTGACACTTCTTTGCAAATTTGTAACAGTCATATTCCATTGTCAGCCAATAGTAACCTGCCCTTAGCATCTTTTTAGCCATTGAATGTCCATTGGCATGAGTGCCGAATGAACCTTCATGAACCTCGTGCATCAACATGTATGCTTCGTGTTTATCCACGCATCTGAGCAAGACCATGTCATAATGTCTCTTGTACAACACATTATCACTGAGGAAGAAACTGCCATCCAATCTTCTTAATGTCTTTCTATCTTTATTCGATGCACCAATCGGATATTCCCGAGTTTGGAGAAAATGCTTGATATTATGATACCAAGGTTTCTCATCTGCTACCTCTTCTGTTGTAAACACATGAGCGGGCCTATCCAGTCGCCAAACCATAATTTTAGGTATATCATTCCAAGTATTCACTTGATACATAGAAGCCAGTGTTGCCAGAGCGTCCGCCATTTGATTTTCATCTCTAGGAATGTGATGGAATTCAACTTTATTAAAGAAGGGTAACAATCTTCTATCATAATCTTTGTAAGGGATCAAGCCGGGGTGACAAGTATCCCACTCTTCTTAATCCGATTTATTACCAAAGCCGAATCGCCATACACATCTAGAATTTTAATTATGAGATCAATAGATTCCTCGAGACCCATGATGCAAGCCTCATATTCTACCATATTATTAGTACAATCAAATGTCAACCTTGCAGTAAAAGGAATGTGTGATCCATGTGGTGTGACAATCACAGCACCAATTCCTTTACCATAAGCATTCACAGCTCCATCAAATATCATACTCCAATGAGATTTAGGATCATGCTGCTTTTAATATCATCACAATCTGCCAACATGCTGCTTTTAATAGCTTTTTGAGTGCAGTATTCAATGTCATATTCAAATAATATCATCTGCCAGCGGGCAATTCTCCCAGTAAGAGCAGGCTTTTCAAAAATGAACTTGATTGGATCCATTTTTGAGATCAACCAAGTAGTGTGATTCAACATATACTACCGCAAACGTTTTGCCTCCCAGGCTAGAGCACAACATGTCTTTTCCATCATGGAATACCGTGACTCACAATCAGTAAAATTTTTACTGAGATAATAAATGGAATACTATTTCTTCCCCGTTTCATCTTGTCGTCTCAGAATACAACCCATGGAATTATCTAACACTGTCAGATACATAATCAATGGTATTCCTTCAATAGGAGGGAGCAAGATAGGAGGTTCAAGAAGATATTCTTTAATACTTTCAAATTCCCTTTGGCGGTCATTCGTCCATACACAACCTTCATCTTTATTTAACAACTTAAAGATCGGTTCACACGTTGCAGTCATGTGAGAAATGAATTTGGAAATATAATTCAAACGCCCGAGGAACCCTCTGACTTGTTTTTCAGTTCTCGGCGCTGGCATTTCTTGAATTTCTTTGACTTTATCAGGGTCAACTTCAATTCCTTTCTGGATAAAATGAAACCTAACAATTTCCCTGATCGAACACCGAAGGTACATTTATTTGGATTCAAGCGGAGACGATACTTCCTCAAACGTTGAAACAACTTCAACAAATCTTCTACATGCCCTTCTTTAGTCTGGAATTTAGCAATCATATCATCAACATATACCTCGATTTCCTTGTGCATCAGATCATGGAATAGGGTTGTCATAGCCCTCTGGTACGTCGCACCAGTGTTCTTGAACCCGAAGGGCATCACTCTGTAACAGAATGTTCCCCAGGGTGTGATAAACGTTGTTTTTTCCATGGCCTCTAGAGCCATTATTATTTGATTATACCCGGAAAATCCATCCATGAACGAGAAAACTTTGAATTTTGTTGTGCTATCCACTAACATATCAACGTGCAGCAATGGAAATCATCTTTTAGACTAGCTTTATTTAGATCTCTGTAATCTACGCACATGTAGACTTTTCCGTCTTTCTTCGGTACTAGGACAATATTGGCAATCCACTGAGGGTACACTGATGTCCCAAGAAAACCGACATTATTCTGCTTTAGAACTTCTTCTTTGATCTTCACTGTGATATCTAGGTGAGTTCTTTGCAACTTCTGTTTGATTGGCGGACACTCTAACCTTTAGCGGCAAACGGTACTCTACAATATCTGTATCTAGACTAGGCATATCTTGATGATACCAAGCAAAAATATCCACATACTCTTTCAACAACTCAATCAACCTGCTCTTCACACCAGGATGCAATAATGCTCCAATCTTGACTTCTTTCAGATCTTCTTCTGAACCCAAATTGATTACTTCCAATGGCTCTTTATATGGATGAATGACATTTTCCTCGCGCTCAAGAAACCGTGAGACCTCTTCCAGAATCTCATCATAGTCTTCTTCTTCGGCCCCATACATAAGACATTCAAAGTTGGGAGAGGGTGCAGGGTCATTGTATTCAACAGGTTTTTTAATTAATTTGCACATATGATTTATGATTGCTTTTAGAAACTGACATATATAACAAGTGATCATGCAAATTGAATTTCAGTTATTATTTATTTTGAAAGGTTTTTTTGATTACCATTTTCCAAGAAAAAGCAGAAAATAAAGACACAATTTGGGAAACAAAGACAACTTTTATTATTGACTTTAAAAATCACAGCAAACAGATAAGCCCATACAATACTAATACTTTCACCTTGGGCAGAGTGAAAGCTTTTCAAAAAGATTAACAAAACAAATTACTTTGAGACATGTATGCAAGAGGGAACGTCAATGGTGATCCAGTTCTGAACCCTAACTCCGTGCGTCATGTAATTTGGCATTTCTGGCTCGGCTTCATCTTCCACAATGGCATTAATCTCGGAGACACTTGGATGAAGATAACCCCTGCTATGGAAGATGTCTTGATACTTGCCTGCAGCAGACTTTGGCTTCATGCTCTTACCTTTGTCATTTTTCATAGAGAACCCCAAGCCAACTCTATTCTTGTTTACAGGTGGATCCATAATCTGTCCCCATACCCCACTATGACCATTACACACAACTTGCTGTGCATCCTTAAGTGAAACCATGGAATTCTCATTTCCCCTTATGTTATCAATGGATAAAGCTTGGAACTGGGTTCCGACAGCAGCTTCATTTGCCTCCACGATGCTGAAAGAGTACAAATGAGATATCAATAATTCATGTTCTCCATTTATAATTACCACTTTTCCTCCACGTACAAACTTCAGCTTCTGGTGTAAATTCGAAGTGACAGCCCCTGCCTCATGTATCCACGACCTTCCCAGCAAGCAGCTAGAAGCAGGTGCAATATCCATGACCTGGAAAGTAATCTGAAACAAATGTGGGCCAATATGAATGGGCAAGTCCACTTCACCAATAACAGATTTCCTTGATCCATCAAACGCTTTCACAATGATGCCACTTGGGCGCATGGGCGTTCCTTGATATTTAAACTTCATAAGCGTGCTCCTCGATATAACATTCAATACATATCCATTATCAATCAACACATCGGATAGTGAATCATTCTTGCAGTTCATAGAGATGTGGAGGGCCAAGTTGTGATTCCTTCCTTCATCTGGCAATTCATCATCGCAGAAACTCAGGTTATTACATGACGTAATGTTCCCTACTACACTGATGAATTGGTCTATAGGCATGTCACTTTCCATAAAAGCTTGATCCAATACCCTCATCAGAGATTCTCTATGAGCAGAGAAGTTCATTAATAAAGCTAAGATAGATATTTTTGAAGGAGTCTGCAGTAGCTGATCTACAATTCTGTAGTTGCTCGTCTTGATTATCTTTAAAATATCATCTGCTTCTTTCTCTAACATAGCTTCACTAGATTCACCCGTAACCTTCTTGGGTTCAACATTCTCAGCAATTTTCTTTCCAGTGCTAACATCTCCTCGAATAATGGGTGCAAATACACGACCACTGCGGGTCACTTTGCTAGTCTCAACAATATTTCCAACATCAGGCATTGGCTGGATGGGAACTTCTACACCATCCTCAAGATTGTAGCATTATATTAGTAGGGTACAGCCTTATCTGACTTGTAGGGGATAAGACCTGACAAACTAATCACCAATGGAGTAATAGCCGGCTTGCTGCGATACTCGACTTCAAAACGGGCGGGTGCACCAAAACAAGGCACAATGACATTTACCCCTTCTTCAACATAATCAGTCAATATGGAGCCATCTCTGGAAAACAAATCTTCATCCGAGGAGAAGAACTCATTTGCAGAGGCATACTCATCATCCGATCCTTCTTCAGCCAAACAAGACTCAATCATATCAACTTCATGGTAATCATCCCTTTGACCTGTATCCTTGATAGTTCCATTATCCAACAACAGCTAAACACCTTTCCTCACAATTGAACATCCTCGGGAATCCAGGCAGCAAATTCGGCAAGATCCATACTGATGTTCCACCTGCCAGCCATGTGGCAGAAAGTAGCATGCAATTGTACAAGATCCTCACCCATGTGCTCCACATCAAAAATTCTGAACTCTCCAGGACATCCAGAAACCATGTTCACCTCCTCTTCATACTTTGTTCTAGGCCTGATTATGTGGATGAGGCCCTCATCCATCATCTCCTGCAAATAAGCCTTTATCTTGTCGTAACCCTGTATGTTTGTACTACAAATAGCACAACTGGAATGGTCATGCGTATAATAGCTAAATTCACAGAGGTTTGCATGCATTATCACCAAATCTCCTCAAACTAGATGAATGTCAAAAATCCGGAAGTCGCCTGGACAATCGGCCACCATGTTCACAGTATTCTCTCCTCCATGCTTAGGTAGAGGATTGTCTTTCACATTAAGGCTCACATCCTTGAAAGATAGAATACCAGACTTCACCAACTTCTGCACCTCAGTCTTCAAAGGATAGCAATTCTCAACATTATACCCCGGTGCTCCCTGATGAAAAGCACATGTTTGGTTTGCTTTGTAATACCAAGGCAACGATGATGGTACGTCGGGAGGTGGTCAGGTCTGAACCAACTTCTTATGAATCAATGTCGGTAGTAACTTTGTATAACACTCATAGGAATAGGGTCATAACTCTCCCTTCTCTGATTATACCCTTGATTCCCCTGCTGGGACAGTCTCTGATAAGCAACGGTGGTTGGAGCTACACCAACAACTAGAGTAACTGAGGCGACTTGCTGATGACACTGATAATTTCTTCTAGGAGGATTAACCCTCCTCTCTTGCATAACAACATTTGTATCCCCTCCCTTCTTCTTGGTAAACCCATAAGATGCCTACTTTGCACCTCCAGATCCTTCACTCTTTGTTAAGCGTCCCTCTCTTACAGCCTCTTCTAAATGGATACCCATGCCTACCATTTTAGTAAAGTCACTTGGCGCACTCGCTACCATCCTCTCATAGTAGAAAGCACCAAGAGTTTTCAAGAAAATCTTAGTCATTTCCTTCTCTTCCATGGGATGAATCACTTGGGCGGCTACCTCACGCCATCTCTATGCATATTCTTTTAATGATTCCCTTTCTTTCTGAACCATGGCCCTGAGTTGATCACAGTCAGGCGCCATATCCACATTGTATTTGTATTGTCTGATAAATGCTTCTCCCAAGTCATTGAAAGTATGGATGTTGACACTGTCCAAAGTCATATTCCACTTCAGCGCAGCACCGATCAAACTATCCTGAGAAAAGTGAATCAGCAGACGCTGATCATCAGTATGGGTAGACATTCTCCTTACATACATCACCAGATGAGCAAGAGGGCATGTGTTGCCCTTGTACTTCTCGAACTCTGGGACCTTAAACTTCGCAGGTATCTTAACATTTAGGACCAAGCATAATCAATTCATATTCTTACTGAATAACTCTTTTCCCCCGAGGGCCTTTATCTCTCTCTGCATCTAGTCAAATTGCTCTTGAAAATCATCCATTTTGTCATAAATACCCTAGTCTTCACTTGGTGGAGGAAAATGACGACACACATTATCGTTAACAAATGGAACCAAATTCACCGAAGGAGGTGCAATAGGAGCAACATGCACCACATGAGGTGTAGGAGTAACAGTAGTCTGAACAACTAGAGCTTCTTGAGGACCAATACTGAAACCTTCAGGTGCAAAATTCTCTGGCATTCCCCAGGGATAACCTTGAGGCATGTGATTCTGAACAACAGTTGGGGGTAGCAGACACAGGAACAGTTGGAACTTCAGCAGTAGCCCTTGCTTGTTGAGGTTGAACACTCGATGGCTGATTCTAAGTAGCCACCAGAGATTCCATCAGAGCAGTAAGATTGGCCATGCCGACCTTCAAAGTAGAAACCTCCTTGCGCAGCTCGCGATTCTCTTGTTCTAAGTTGTCCATCTTCCTTCTGAAATTAGCCCGAGTGTTGTAGTGGTGAGTCAACTTGCTGAACAAAGTAAAGAAGCTTGGTAAGACACCTGGATATGCATAACAAATGCAAGAAATATGTGTAATATGATGCATGATATGCAATGCACATGATTTATTTTATTATTGATATTTCATGGGACTTAAAGATTTATTGACATATTGCAAATATCAAAGTACTAACACATTTGAAATATTGAAAATTTTTATTACAATAACTTCAAAATAGGTTACAAGTCTCAATAATCCCAAGTACAAGATGAAAATAAAGTCTAAAACCCTGAGAAGTAAAGTTGTCCGAGATCACTCTATACGCTGGTGCTTCCCTGTAAGCCTGGCGATCTGAGCCTTCAACCTCTGGTTTTCTTCAGCATATCCGGTGGCAACCTTCTTCCAATCACCTTAATCAGGAAGTGAGCAACTAGCATCTAATTGAGGCTTAGGGGAAAATAAATCCCCTTGCCTCTCCATCGTCTCTACCGCTCGACTCTCAAGGATCTCAATCAAGTCGTCTTTCTCCTTCAAGTCTGCTCTATAGGAAATCTCTAAAGTTTGACACTTATTCTTCCAAGCATCCTTTTCATGTTGCATCATGACCAAAGTAAGTTGTAGCTCTTCTACATCATCCACTAAGGGAGGAGTGGTCTTCACAAATAAATCAGGCATAAGTGTTTCTCGGGAATACGACATCTTCAACGGAATAGCTCTCGCTTGGACCCACTGAAGATAAGGTTCCAAAGAAATAGCCCTTCTTGGTCCCAAATCTTTCCTACTCTTCTTATGAATGTGACGCCTGGCCATCGCAATCTGCTCCCTAGCTTCCTTATGGTCTTCTTCCTCCTTCAGAAAGAAACTACTCAAATGAATACTATTTGGTTTATGCCTCATCGGATAACCAAGTTGTCGTCGTGCAAGAACAGGGTTATAGTTAATTCCTCCCTTTGTATCAAGAAGAGGTACATTGGGGAAACTACCACAACTATCAATAATCTCTACATCCTGGTAAGCTCGATGATACTAATCAATATCCGAGCGAGTAAGTGCCATGATTTTAGGAGCCCAACGGGGTTCTTTCCTGATATCCCATAAAGCATCAGACTGAGGCATATGAAAGATAAACCACCGGTATAACAATGGCATGCAACGGATAATCATCCCCCCATGATAAGAATTCCAAAGATGAATAGAGTAATAAGCATCACCCAATAATGTAGGAATTGGGTTTCCAATCATGAAGATCCTGATAGCATTAACGTCAACAAACTTATCCACATTAGGAAACAAAAACAACCCGTAAGCAAGTAGAGAAAAGATGGCCTCAATAGCGATTGTACTCTTCATCCTGGAAAAGTAACGAGCTTTCTACAATAAGAACTGGGCCGGTAATCCTCTAATCCCTCCTTTAGTAGTCATATGGGCTTCAACCTCAGACTTCCCCAGATGGACCAAAGCAGCAATCTCATGTGGTTTTGGCTCACCCTCTAAACCAGTAAAAGGAACACGATCAGTAATAGGTAAATCTAGAAGATAAGAATACCCCTCTAGTGTAGGAATCAGTTGATAGTCAGGGAAAGTAAAGCAATGATACATCAGATCATAGAACTGGACCAAAGTCGAGAGAAGACCCTCCTTCATCCTAAGCTTCATGAAAGGGATGATGGATCCATACTTCTTCCGAAAATCTGTAGAACACTCAATCTCGGGAATTAGACTGACCAACTCAACTATCTTGGGATCCTTAAAACTCTATTTTCCGGTCTTTCTTTTTCCAGAATCCATGGTCAAAAAGTACCTGAGATATTCACAAATGGTCAACTTTTAAGTCCCTCAAAATAAAATTTCTTCAAAAGATGCTTATGAGTGCATGGATGTATGATGCAACAATCACACACAAGATCACACATATAGGGTTCATAGGTTCAACGTCACGAGCATGAGGTTGAAGGTACTACCCATAAGGTGTTGGTCTAAAAGTTATCACCTGCTGATCAAGGTTCTAGAGGTTCCCAGAGTCTACATCTTTCTTTCGAATATTACCAACTTCCCGATTAACTCGATAATTAGTAATATTCTCAAGAAAAACTTGTCCGAGCGTAGTATCGCGTGACAACTATTTTCGAATTACTCTGTCATGGCTTCTGCACTACACCTAAAAGGCCAAGATGGGTTAGGTATTCTACGATCCTCAGCTTTAGCAGGCTCCCAGGTCGAAAGCAGTACGTCTTTGCAATTACTCGGTAAAGGACACTACAGTCAAAGGGGCCTCCACTGAGTGGGGGATCTCATGCCTCCTTTTTTGGGATTACTCCCTCAAAGTTAACATGACTATACCGCCCGTCCTATCTTAAAGTTTTCCTAAGTCTGGGTATAGGACTTATGAGTAATCACCAAGCACCCTGAAAACCAGGGAAATCCAGATAAACATATATACAACATATAACACATAAACAACAATAGCACATATACAAATATAAACAAAGATAGGCTCAACCCACTTAGGGATGGACCAACAAGAGGTCAATCTTTCCCCATTGAAGTCGCTATTTTTTATGTAGCGGTAGAAATGTTTAAGACTAAGCCATTGGATTGAATAGACTTATACATATCAAAATAAAAATCGCCACCGCGCTTTATTGTTTCCAAAGGAATGGGAAAAGAGCGAGTAACCCAAAAAGAGGGGGAAAGATTCAAGGTAAGGGGGTTGGTTATGCAAAGGGAAGGTATTAGCACCCTAAACATCTACGGTACTTCGCATGAACCTCTTTGTAAAATTTGTATATTTTGGCTATAAAATATTGTACAAAAATGGATGGTGGAGGTGAGAAAAGAAATATATTTTTATGGTTTTTTACACCCGCCGCGGTTGAGAACCTTTAGTGCCTACGTACCATCTTTCATGGAATAAGGGATCAGGGTACACGTAGTTCCTCTTTTAAAGATTTTAAAACACAAGTGTGTTGGTTAATTTTATGAGATAAGACATCATTGTCATTGTCTGTGTGGAAAACATACTTACTACCCATAATCATGAGAAAGGAGACTTTGCATCATCTCAAAGTGGAGGATATGGCTTGGATCTTAAAATCAACAATGCCTCACTCAACACCCAAGTGGAAAATATCTCACTTCACTACATATTGTGGAAGTATAGTTGTTTGCATCACTACAAGGATTGACAAGAGTCCAATCTTTTGAGAAGAAGTTTTAAAGTAAAAAGCCAAAGTGGCAAAATAGTTTGAAATGAGATTGATTGACTTTTAGTCACTTTTAGTCTTCTCGCAAAAAAAATGTCGAGGTATTATTAAGTTGATTGAAGTTTATTTATGAAAATGTTTTGAAAATGCATGGACGTAAGTCCAAGTTTATCATGGAAGTGGTTCAAGTTTAGAAACAAGAAGAGTTTTCAAAAGGAGGGGGAAGATTTTTGAAATTAAAGAAGATGAGAGGAGAAGAAGAGACTATCCTAAAGAATAAGGTAAAAGCTAGGGATAAGAACCATATAACCAACAAGAAGCAAATACTTGACATTACGAGTCAAGATAGAATTCCCATTCCTGGGATTAAAACCAAACAAGCAAAGATACTAGACCTCTTGAAAGAACCAGGCTTCAAATGTATTAAGTCTTCAAAAAAATTGGGCAGAGTAACGGCTGTATACGGGTGAATTCCAGATTACAAACAAAGTATGTAATCACAATAACCTGCACACAAAATAAACAAGCAACCCAATGTCTTAAGGTAAACCTCAAGAACTCCAGACAAAATATCAATCAAGGTCATAAGGTCTCCATCATAGGCCAAGGTTTCTAATCCTAAGTCCAAGAAGTCCAATGCTCCATAATGCCAAGGATAGTATCCAAATAGTCCAAGTATTTTAAAAGTTTTTATGGTTCATGTTGATTATTAGGTGTCTTAGAAGAGAAAAGAAAAGGCTCAAGTGAGCAAAAATAAAAATGACATGAAATGTAATGCTTAAAGTAAATGGTACATAAAGCATAAAAAATAAAAGGGCATAAAGTAAAAACAATTTAATAATTAGTGGTTAGTTGGATGACCATGTTGAAACTTATATTTGGAACTCATTAGAGGATTGGTATAACAAAAGCCTCCACACAACTAGTTGCATTTGCTTTTTGTCAAGTATATCATCCATTTAGAATCCTCAAAAGTACCATTTAATGATCACCGATGTTTAAGTGATCCGCATTGACCAAAAGTGTTGTAGATCCATTAGAGGATTGGTAGAACCAAAGCCTCCACACAATTAATCTCAAGGTTATTGGATCAAAGAGATCAAATTAACATACTTGGGCTTACAAACATAGGTTTGGGCCATGAATGATCATTTATTCAAATCGGGACAAAATTTAGCGTTATGTTAAGCAATCGTAAGTGGACTTATGTAGAAGTCGCATCTATTTTGAGGCCGGTCAATAGCAATCTATGTACTTCATGTTTGGATAAATGATATAGAGATCGTCATCCCATAACTTGTAGCACAATAAAAAAAGAAAGGGATAAGATGAAGAGGGGCCGGGAAAAATATACAAACCACATTTGAATTAAAATTTAACCAAACTATTATTAAAATCATTCATCCATTTTTGTGGAGTTAGACTCAACACCATAGATCCAATGATGTTAATAAAGTTCACGATAAAAAATTCAACCCAAGATTATCCAGAAAATCATCACAAAATAATATTGCACTTAATATATACATTAAAAAGGTTTTTTTTAATATTTTAACATAGAAATAAAATAAAATAAATCAACTATGTTCAAATTAATCCAGAAATAAAATGTAAGACCATAGAAAAATCAGAAATGAACTAAAATAATTTTATAAAATTTTTGGTATTTTTTTTAAATTCAGAAACTATCTTTAAAATTAAAAGAAATGACTAAAATAAACCAAAAATGATTAAAAAAATAGCAAAGTCAGAAGTAAAAAATAAATGAGGTTACCAATATTTGTCATAATACCATTGGATCATTCCATATTTTTTTCAAATTTAAAAAATGCATAAAAGTATTTTTAAACATTTAAAACAATTCAAATAAAGTAAAACTTTATAAAATATCAAAGCAAAAAATAAAATTGTAAAAAAATAAAAATCAGAAAGAGAAAACTCAAAACTATTTTTCATAATTTTTTCAGATTTTTTTGACTAAAAATGAACTTTCTATGATTTTTTGAAATTTAAAACAATTAAATATAAAAATCAGAAAAGAAAAATAAAGTTAAAAATATATGGACCATTGGATGAGAGTCAAAACGCGTTAGTAATCAAATCCAAGGGATCTGGTGCGCTGTGCATATCATGGTCATTAGTGAATAAAGCACTGAATCAAATGTAAATCAGAAAATTCAAAACAAAACCAAATGGCGTTGTTTCATTGGCTGAAGGATGACACGTTGGTCATCTTCAACCTCCAGCCAGTCCTAAAACCAGGTTGCTCAATCTGTAAAATTAGAGCATGAAACCTGTGCCATTCGCTTCGTAAGAGACGAAGACAACCACACCTTCGCGATAAATTTATATAAATTGTAGCTCAAGCAATTTGGAAGGAAAGTTTTGAAAAGGGATTTGAAATTTCATGGTCAAAACATGTTTCCAGATAAAAGTAAGTGTTGCGACTAGAACCAGGGCAATAAGAGCATCACAATAATATCAAAGTTTTGAAGAATTGATGAAGAAATCTACCTATTAAAGTTAAGTTGCAGAGCTCTGAAACTGGACTTCTATGGAGCTATAGGGCACGATTCTTGACGATAATTATATGGTTAGCTTCAGGGAAGATCAAGGAAGGTAAATTGATAGAGAAATTGGATTAAAAAAGGCTTGAAAACAGATTTTGAAGTTGCAGAAATTTGAGTTATGGAACAAGTTTGGCAGGGTGATTCTGGTTATCCAAGCTTAAGAAAATGAATGAGGGATGACCCTCTATTTATAGGGAATCAAATGGAATGTCCAAGCGTATGAAATGATAAAGTTTGGAGGGAAATCGTGTGAAGTTACAAACAAGAAAAGTGTGACTTCTATTTTGATCAAAACTCATCCAAAACGCGCGTTTTGTTGTGCTAATTACTTCTGGAAGTTCACTAAACATTTTTAGAGGCAAAAAAACACAAAAACAAAGTGTTTAGAAGCTAAACCAATGATTTCAAATTCTGACTTTTGAAAAAACTTCAGTTTCAAGTTACCAAGTTCAAATCAATGACATTCTCAGCTCAAGGGGTCTTACGGCATGATTCTTGATGCTTTAGAAAGATGATATTACAAGCTTTGCAATGGAAAAAGAGTGGAATCAAATGGATGCTTGAGCTGAAAGTTGCATTGAGTCAAAGTTAGAGAAAAAGGGTTGACTTTTCATACTTAGAAATATTTCAAATTTTTCCTTCAAAAGTGACCTATAATGTTTTGCATTCAAACATTGCCTTCCACTTGGAATTTTCTCTAGACGGAAGAAGATGGCATGAAATAAACCTCTTGAATGACTCTTTGAAACTTTAACCATTCAAAATATCCAAAAATTGAGAGAGTTATGAATTGTTGAAGTTGGCAAAAATCATGAAATGACCTATAATCTTTTGTATCCTTAGGGCATCTTCCATCCATCTTCTCACGTTGCACATAAAAGAAGGAATAAAGTTCACATCCTAAAGATCATTGTGGAAAAAGAGTGGGCTCAAGGTGATAAACATTGACCAAGTTATGATCATTTGAAATCACACATAGAAAATTGGGGGTTCATCTAGAGGACTTGTAATCTTTCTTCAACATCAAGTTTCTTCCACATGAGAACTCCTTGAAACTTTTAAAGTGATTTGTCAATAACCCTTTGAAAAGAAGGATGTTTTTGAAATCACTCAAAAATACCAAAATATGAGCAAGATATACTTCTTTGAAGTTCAAAACCTAGCTCCTAGATCAAGAAAATGCTTTGAGGAACCTTGACAATTTTGAACCACCTTCTTGTACCAACACTCTTGCTTTTTAAATATAAGTTGTTGAGGATTAAAATGAGAACTTATATCCATAAAAACCACTTCCATATCTTGAGAATTGAGAGAAATATGCACTTGTGATCAATGGGAACAAGACTTTGTCAAACCATGACAACTTCTTCAATCAATCCCTTGCACTTTTGAATCAATCTTGATATCTTGGGAATGTAGTGAACCAAAATAACCTTGCCATGCCATCCCTTATAAAACAACTTCAATGGTGAGGTTTGGACTTCTCAAGCTTTATTGCCTAGGGCATAGAAATAAACTCATGAACCCATGGAGCAACTTGCTAAACCTCATTGCCTTTACCTACATTAGTAACATGTAAGACAACCCAACATTGTATTTTATTAATTAAAAGGAAAATCAAGACAAAATAATCATGATCACAAAAGAAAACAAGTCAAGGTGTTTGGTGATTCCTCAAAGAGCAAAGCTAAAGATAGGGAGAAGAACCACAAGCCCTAATGTGATCTTGTTGCGATGGAATCAATATGGTATGATGAAGGGAACTTAGGGGAAAAAATTGGGGTACAACATATACTACCTTAGCAAAAAATTTACCGACTGTGAAGTAAAATACTCACTGCTCGAGAAAACTTGCTGCACTTTGGAATGGGCTGCTCGGTGACTAAGACAATATGTTGGTCCATACTGCTTTGTTGATCTCTAAGATAGATCCAATCAAGTACATATTTGAAAATCCATCTCTCACAGGAATAATAGCCCGTTGGCAGATGATTTTAACTGAATATGACATTCAGTACACTACCCAAAAAGCTATTAAAGGTAGTGTATTGGCGGATCATCTCGCTCATTAGCCCACAGCATACGACTATCAGCCAATGAAGTTTGACTTTCCCGATGAGGACATCATCTACATACATCATTGTAACATCCCAGGCCCAACAGAAGGACCCAAACCAGAATCGCGATGGACGATGGTGTTCGATGGTGCCTCTAATGTGTTGGGTAATGGTGTCGATTCTGTGATTACTTCTCCTGAAGGTTTTCATACTCCTCTTACCTCCAGAATTTGATTTAATTGTACGAACAATATGGTTAAGTATGAAGTTTGTATCTTTGGGTTAGAAGCTGCTATTGATTTGCAAATCAAGATCTTGGAAGTATATGGGGATTCTTCTCTTGTGATTAGCCAAATCAATAGAGTTTGGGAGACTCATCACCCGAATTTGATTCTATATCATGAGCATGTGTTGAAGCTGGCCCCTTATTTTGATGAGGTTACTTTCAATCATATTCCAAGAGAAGAGAACAACTTAGCAAACACCTTGGCTACTCTGTCATCCATGTTTAAAGTTAGATGGGCAAATGAAGCCCCATCTATCACCATTTTGAGGTTGGATGAGCCAACGTTTTACTATGAGATAGAAGAAGAGGGTATTGATGAGAAACCATGGTTTTATGATATCAAGAGATATCTTAATATGAAAGAATACCCAGAGGGTGCTTCTGTCATGGATAAGAAGACTCTGCGGAAATATGCAGCCATGTTTTTTTCTCGATGGGGATGTTTTGTACAAAAGAAACTATGATTCTATTTTACTCAGATGCGTGGATATACACGAAGTAAATAGGATCATAGAAGAAGTTCACGAAGGTTCCTTTGGAACACATTCCAGTGGGCATACCATGGCTAAGAAAATATCGAGAGCAGGTTATTATTGGTCAACGATGGAAAACGATTGTTATAATGATTCCAGGATTTGTTATAAGTGTCAGATCTATGCTGATAAGATGCATGTTCCGCCCAATCCCCTGAATGTCTTGACTTCACCTTGGCCCTTTGCAATGTTGGGTATTGATATGATTGGTCGGATTGAGTCAATTGCTTCCGATGTACATCACTTCATTCGGGTGGCTATTGACTACTCCACTAAGTGGGTTGAAGCAGCATCGTATGCTAACGTCACTAAACAAGTGATCGCTCGTTTCATCAAGCATAATATCATATTTCGATACAGGGTTCTTGAGAAGATTATTATCGACAATGGGTCGAATCTCAACAATAAGATGATGAAAGAGTTGTGCAAGGGCTTTAAGATAAAGCATCACAATTATTCTCCTTATCTCCCTAAGATGAATGACGCAAATGAGGCAACCGATAAGAATATTAAGAAAATTATGCAGAAAATGGTTGTCACCTATAAGGATTGGAATGAGATGCTGCCATTTTCTTTACATGGTTATCGTACCATTGTGCGTACTTCGACCGGGGCAACCCCATTTTTGCTTGTTTATGGCATGGAAGCAGTCCTGCCTGTGGAAGTGGAAATTTCTTCTTTGAGGATAATGACAGACGCACAGGGAAATGAGGCTTAATGGACTCAGAATAGATTCGAACAGTTGAATCTCATCGACGCAAAGAGGTTAATGGCTATTTTCCAAGGGTAGTTATACCAGAGAAGGATGAAGAAAGCTTTCGAGAAGAAGGTACGTCCGCGAAATTTTCAAGTTGGTGATCTCGTGCTGAAGAGGATATTGCCTCCCAACAATACAGATGCTAGGGGTAAATGGGCTCCTAATTATTAAAGACGATATGTTGTAACGAAAGTTCTTTCAGGAGGATCTATGATGCTCACAACTATGGTTGGAGAGGATTTCCCTCACCCCGTCAACACAGATGTAATGAAAAAGTACTTCGCATAAAGTGACTGCTGAGTTGACTGGCTCATGCAAAAAAGGAATCCTGGCGAACCTAAGAGAGTATAGGTTCGGGAAAATTTTATGGATAAAAGAAAGAGTGAATGAGTGAAAAATAATTGTACACCAGCTAAGTCGAACCTGCCAAAGGTAGCTTAGGAAAAAAAGGGTATCCCGATTGTGATACGATGGGAGAACTGACTTGAGGTTTTGCGTTTGTTTTCGCAAATGTTTCGGTTGAGTAAGAGTCGCCACCGACTTTTTATTTTATCCTAAGGAAAGGTCAAAAGCACAGGAAAGACCTTTGAGATGTTTTCTTGGGTTCGGGGAGTAGATTATACAAAGGGAAGGTATTAGCACCCTTTCTATCCATGGTTATCCATGGGCTCTTAGTTACTTGCTTAGATCACTTGCCTTTGCTTTTCAATTGTTTGAAATGGTGCTTTGTGTGTGTGGTTTTGAAAATGTTTTGAAAAAGATGCCTTGTCTAGGCAACCTTTGTAATGACTCATGTTTGAGTATATACAAAGGTGTTTGACTTTTTGAAAAGATAATTCAATGTTTTTGAAAGTTGTTTTGGAAGTTATGTTGTGATGTGTGTTTGAAAATAGGCAAGGATGTTTTCTTTGCAAGTTTGATCAAGTAACTAAGAGTTGTCTACCCTATTTTACTCAAAGATATTTCCTTATGTTTTTAACCCTTTTAACAGTGTTGTTTCACCATTGTATTTGGTGAACAACCTTGTGTTAGGATGTTAACGGGACGGGCACGGGTCATCGTTTGGACCATAGAGGCAATAGTGTCAAGTATCTTTGGCATTTTTCTTAAGGGACTTGATCATTTTTGTTTAGGCAACTTGATAGCGTCATCGAGGGACTATGATCATTTGATTTGTTTTTGTTTTGCCAAAGTACTTGACATGCAAACATGGCCCATTTTTGAAGGCAACAAGTGGAGTAACCCTAAGGGTGCAAGTGTGCATTGTGTTTGTTTTCCATGCATGTTTATCTTTGGATTTAGGTCAAACTACTTGTTGATTTTATTTGCATACAAACCCTAAGTCTAAGCATGGCATAATTGAAATTTTTAAATGTGCGAGAATTTAAAGTCCTAAATTATTACCACATGATTATGGGGATGGGGATACAAGTTTGAATTTGGGGGATATTTGACAAATAAATAAAACCTAAATTATTGCAACCATATCGAATGTACAAATATCTAACATAAATATAATTTAAATAAATATCAAAATGCAATGTATTATGCAAAAAAAAAGATTTTTCATGTATGTAAAAAGGTTTTCATGTTTGAAGTATAAACAAAATAAAAAAAGTCATATTTTTTATTATTTTTGTTGTTTAGGGCAAAACCCTAATTTTCAAGTAAATAGCATTTATTTATTAAATGTATACAAATATATATTAATTTATACAAAAAATAAAAAGTATATTGTAAAAAAGTATTTTTGATGTCAAATATTAAATAAAAAATAAAATGTATTATTTCTATATTTTTTATCATAATTATCTAATAAAATGAAATATACAAGTATTTATATATTATATATATTAAATATGCTAAATATGAACAAAAATAAAAATATTAATTATTTACAAAAATGTATATTTAAGAAAATATTTTCACAATGTAAATAAAAATAATAACTAAAAAAAATAAGTATTTTTTTTTGTATTATTTTTTTAGGGTTTTTAAAGGAAAAGGAATTATATTTATTTACATACATATGTTTAATAAAACAAATAAATGCCAAATAAATGTAAAAAATGTGGAAAAAATATTTTTTGCTGTTTTTTATGTTTGGACAAAAATATCAAGTCATAATAAAAAAGAAAAATACAAAAATATCAAATATTTCACACAATGGGCCAGGGGGGTGCAAATGGAAAAAAAAGGGGTGCAAAAAGCAAGTTGACTCAGGCCCAGCCCAAGTCAACTCTGTCTTCAACCTCCAGCACTTGTTTGAACAAGAAAACACGCGCTTCCTTCTACACCTGCTATCTCTTGATTCCTTGATTTTTAGCCAAAACTCATAACACAAACATTGTAGAGCATCAAGCCACGATTTCAAATATGTAAAAAACTTGGATTAACTCTCAAAGGCCAGAGAGAATTTCTCTGGCCCTAAATTTTAACCTAATTTTTTTCTCATGTTCATGGCTAAAATTCTCACAGCACGCTTAACATAAATGAAAAGTGATCACATGTATGGCTTCAGGGCTATGAGTAGGACATGTTTCATTCACAAACCTAAGCTTAACTCTTCCTAGATTGAGAGATAGAAGTCCATGGATTACCTGTTTCAGCTTGACTTGGATAGAGCAATGTGGTCACCTTCAATGGAGTTTGAGCTTTTGTTGAGCTTGCCTGAAGTCCAAGGATGCTTCCCAAGTACCTAGCTTGCTTTGAAACCACCTGTATCGTGCTACAGAAATCCACCTGCACAACTTGAAAGCAAAAATGGCAAGTAGGGTTAGGGATGTTACAGCTTGAGTCTAAGGCTTGGAATAGTTTCAGTGGATGATATGGAATGTGTTTGGACAAGCTTGAGCAAAAACGCACGAGTGGATATTGTTATAGAGGTCAAGTTGCAGAACTTGCCCTGTTTTGCAGCAAAACAGGGATTCTGAGTATGAGCAGGTCTTAGGGATGAATGAGTCGTGCTTTAGGCTTGTTTTGATGTGTGGAAGTTGTTCACAAAGTTTGTTTAAGCTCTAGGTTGCAGGAAATCCAAGTTGGATATGTTTTGCAAAGTTTTTGATTTTGAAGCCAAGATAACTCAAGTTGCAATGCAGGCCTGTGTACTCTATCTCTCTATGTTGCAGCATTTGCTCTTGATAAATGGGATTTGTGTACCAACTTTTGCTTCAAAGATCTGGCTTGTACCTCAAGGATTTGGAACTTGACATAAAGTATCACTTTTCCAAAATGGCAAGTTTGCTTTTTCCAATTAAGGATTAATTTAGCATGTATTGTCCAAATGAATGAAATAACACCTTAACATAATGGTTAGGCATTAAATTAAGGAGTGTAAACTTGGTCTTGAGGCCTGCAAGCTAGCAATACACAAACTGATTTGAAAATGCAAGTGTTATGAACAAGCCTTGGCCATGAACAAAAGTGAGTTTTGCCCAACTTTGCAAATTCGATTCTCTCTAACCACAAGGGTGTTTGAGAAGTTCTTGGATAATTTGGAAAGCTTGGAACATGTACTACAGTCCATCTTTGTAATGCAAATTGAAACTCCAAGTGGAACCATGTGAAGAATGGCCAAGAAGTGGGACCAAAATCCTGTCTAGAATAGGGCAAAATTCTTCTAAGTTAAAAGTGTTTGGCACCCTTGTTCCAAAAATCATAACTTGAGATACAAGCTTCCTTTGAGAAAACTTTGTGAATCAAAGTTATAGATTTTGCAATGTACTACAACTTTCATGTTTCAAGTTTTGTTTGAATCCATTTACATCTTGGTGAAAAAATGGGACAAAGTTAGGAAAAAATAAGGAAATTTCATAACTTAGAAAATTTTCTAAGTTATGAAATTTTTTCATTTTAAACCCTAATTTGTAATTTTTTGTTTCTTGATGAACAAGTTTCATAATTTGACATGTCTTGATGAAAATGAATCTTGGCACTTGATTTTGACCAAAAAGTCAAAGTTTGACTTTTCAGTATACAGTCAAATTTTGATCAGTTGACTGAAAAATTCATCTGTCAATCCTATGCATTTGAGATCTTTTGAACTTGTTGAATGGGTCAAGACAATTCCATTGAGTCCTTGAGTTCATATGTGAGTTTGGTTTGCCATTGGTTATGTCAAACAGTCAAAAATTGCTTTTGTGCAGTCAAAACCCTAAAAATGACCATTTTGCCCTTTTGGTGATCTGATCAAATTTCTTATGGAATTGTGATCCAAACTTGCCAAATGGTTCATATGAGTTTATTATGTTGATATGGGTCAAAATTCATGAGGTTTGACTGTCAATTGGTCATAGTTGACTCTTTCCCCCAATACAGCTGATTTTCAGATCAACTGTCCAATTGACTGGGCAAAGATTGGAATCAAGGCTTGAAACTTGGTATGGATAAACTTGTGAGTCCAACATGAAGCATGAAAGTCACTTTGGGAATTTTAGGTCAAAACATCCATGTGCAAACTCAAACCCTAGTTTGGGTCAACAGTGCAAGGAGGGGTCTTAAGCAGAGCAAACCCTAACTTGATCTTGAGTTCCAAGAGTCTTGTGATGAGAAAATGTTGATGAAAAGGGGGGGGGGGGATTTTGGGGTACAACAGTTGGCCCTGTTCAATCTTCTTGAACCTGAAGAGTTAGATTGGCAGGTTTGCCTTTCGCGACTCGGGGGTAAAAGGAGATTGGACACTAGAGTGCCCAAAAAATTTGCACTCGTCCAAGAGTAGTTGAGGGAATGGGCTTAAAGATGCCATTTGGAATGTATGTTGTAGGTGAAAGAAATGAGTATCATAAAGGTGTCCATGTTTTGGAACATCTCTGAACTGGGGGTCTGAATAAGCAATAGATTGACATCCATGTTTGGAGAATCCGTAAACTGTTTTCAGAAGTCTTGGGTCTGAACAAGCGATAGGTTAACATCCGTATCCGTAAACTGTTTTCAGAAGTCTTGAAGCTGAATAAGCAATAGATCAGCATCCATGTTGGGAAGCGTCCGTAAACTGTTTTCAGAAGTCAAAGCTTATTAATCTTATCCTGAAAAGGGTAAAATATTAGCTGAAACACAAAATTATGTTGCATAAAATGTATGATGCAATATATATGCTATATCAATGTTTATGATATATGAATGTAATGAATGCGCATGTAAGCTGAGTAGCTGTCTTGCTGAGGATAGATGAATCCTGGATAATGAAATCTTTGACTGCTGCCGGGGAAAGTAAATCCTTGACTGCTGTAGGGGATCGAAAATCCTTTGATCGTTGAAAATGAGAAGTCCTGGGACCGCTGTTGGGGAATCAGGAGTTTGGGTTGTATGTCAATCTACTGGGGATTCCTGTCTTGAGGAGATCTTCACTGGAGAATATCTGAATACTCTGTGAGGAACTGAGAATGAGAGTCTTCATTCTGCTTGGGGAATAAGAATTTTGTGGGGAATAGCCATACTGTTGAAAAGTAGCTATCATGTTGAAGAGTAAAACTCAAGATTCTGGAAAAATCTTATTCCTGTCTGGAAGAAGTTCGGGTTTGGGTTGTATGCCACTTTAAGAATGAGAATCTTCATTCTGTCGGGAATATCAGGAACTCAGGTTATACGCCACATTGAGAATGAGAGTCTTCATTTTGTCGGGAATATCAAGGGGTTGGGTGTATGTCAATCTACTGGGGAAGCCAGAATGATAATTTTCCTTCAGGTCTTGGGTCATAAGATTGGGTGTATGTCAATCTCTTAGGGTTTTAAGGATGAGAGTCTTCATTCTGTTAAGGGTCAAAAATTGGGAGTATACCAATCTTCTGAGGTTTTAAGGATGAGAGTCTTCATTTTGTTAAGGGTCAGAAATTGGGAGTATACCAATCTTCTGAGGTTTCAAGGATGAGGGTCTTCATTCTTGAGAGAAACAGATTTTTAGGAGCTTCAATTGTCCGTTATTCTGTCGGTGGTTGTAACTTCCAGCAGGTGATGAAGGAAATTTTGGACGGCCTTGAATTCCAGCAGGTGATGAAGGAATTTTTGATGATGATCGTAACTTCCAGCAGGCGATGAAGGAAATTTTGAACGACCTTGAATTCCAGCAGGTGATGAAAGAATTTTTGATGATGATCGTAACTTCCAGCAGGTGATGAAGGAAATTTTGAACGACCTTGAATTCCAGCAGGTGATGAAGGAATTTTTGATGATGATCGTAACTTCCAGTAGGTGATGAAGGAAATTTTGAACGACCTTGAATTCCAGCAGGTGATGAAGGAATTTTTGATGATGATCGTAACTTCCAGCAGGTGATGAAGGAAATTTTGAACGACCTTGAATTCCAGCAGGTGATGAAGGAATTTTTGATGATGATCGTAACTTCCAGCAGGTGATGAAGGAAATTTTGAACGACCTTGAATTCTAGCAGGTGATGAAGGAATTTTTGATGATGATCGTAACTTCCAGCAGGTGATGAAGGAAATTTTGAACGACCTTGAATTCCAGCAGGTGATGAAGGAATTTTTGATGATGATCGTAACTTCCAGCAGGTGATGAAGGAAATTTTGAACGACCTTGAATTCCAGCAGGTGATGAAGGAATTTTTAATGATGATCGTAACTTCCAGCAGGTGATGAAGGAAATTTTGAATGACCTTGAATTCCAGCAAGTGATGAAGGAATTTTTGATGATGATCGTAACTTCCAGCAGGTGATGAAGGAAATTTTGAACGACCTTGAATTCCAGCAGGTGATGAAGGAATTTTTGATGATGATCGTAACTTCCAGCAGGTGATGAAGGAAATTTTGAACGACCTTTCAACTTGAAATGTAATTTTGCTTTGGAGAATAAATCCTTGACAAATGTTGGGGAAATAAACCCATAACCGAAGCTGGGGATTGGAAATCCTTTGATTACTGGGGGTGAGAAATCCTTGCTGACTGCTGATTGCTTGGGGAGCAAGATCTTCAATTGTTGAGGGATTTTAGGGCCACTACTGGGGATTGAAAATCCTTGGTGACTTGTGGGGAATGAGAATTCTGATGATCTCTACTGGGGAGTTCAGAACCTGGGAGACTCATGCTGGAGGAGTGAGACTGAGAATCTTCAATCTGATGGGAAGTATCTCTGTGGGGAGAATGCTTACTAATCTGGTTCCGCTGGGGATTGATAGTTGGAAGTTTTAGCTCCGCTGGGGATTAATAGTTTTGGCTCCACTGGGAATCTTGAAACCTAACTCTGAGGGGAATCCTGAAATTCAGCTTAGCTGGAGAATCCAACTTTTAGAAAGCATTTGCTCTGCTGAGGATTTTGAAGTTTAACTCTGTTGGGGGAGTATATTCTGAATCTTAACTCAGTTGAGGATCTTGGAGTTTAATTCCGCTGGGGATTTCTTCTGAAAGGGTATCAAGATATCTACCTATACCTTCAACCTATCAGCAATCAACTTTTCTTGATTTGTAAGCAAATGATTATGTTCAAATGCATATGCCTATTTAACAAAACATTGGACGTTTCTCAAATAAAACATAAGTGTGAAAAAGAAAATGAAGACAAAGCAAATTTCTGTATTCGGAAAAGTATTTGTATTAACTTTTTATGAGTATCTTTGTACAAAGGAGACAGACATTCTAGTAAGAGAATGTTGTCGCAAACATTTGAAAAATTTATACAAAAGACAGATGGCTATGTGTAACAATTCCATGGGATTCCCATTCTGTTATAGCCTTCACAACTCTGAATATCTTGTCCATTCACTGCTTCGTCCGCCGATGATTGGATTGATCAGAAGCTCGAAACTTGTTGATGAAGAGATTGTTTCTTAAAGTGATTCGACGAGACATAGTCATACGCTTCAATTCCCTAACTTTTGCCTGAATCGCCCTTTCGGGTTTTCGATCCACCGGGAAACCCTTTTTTGCCCAAGCCGCCCTTTCGGGTTTTCAACTTGCCGGGTGTACATATTTTTTTTTGTTTTATCCCTAATTTTTGCCTGAACCGCCCTTTCGGGTTTTCGGTTCACCGGGATGCCCATTTTTGCCCAAGTCGCCCTTTCGGGTTTTCGACTTGTCGGGTTGTTTCATGAGTAGTATCTTTTGACTATGTCTGCATTCGCAGGGTGTGGCAAATCGTCGCCGTCCATGGTGATCAGGATCATTGCACCACCAGAAAAGATGCTTTTGATCACAAACGGTCCTTCGTAAGTAGGAGTCCATTTGCCCCTGGGATCACTTTGCGGCAAGATAATCCGCTTGATTACAAGATCTCCGACTTGGTATACTTGACGTCTGACTTTCTTGTTGAAAGCCTTGATCATCCGTTTTTGGTACGTCTGACCATGGCAAACAGCAGTGAGTCGTTTCTCATCGATCAAATTGAGTTGATTAAGTCGGGTCTGAATCCAATCGTCTTCACTCAAACCAGCATCTTTCATAATCCTTAAAGAAGGAATCTGAACTTCCATGGGTAGAACAGCTTCCATGCCATATACCAAAGAAAATGGGGTTGCCCCTGTTGAAGTACGTGTCGTGGTACGATATCCATGTAGAGCAAACGGTAACATCTCATGCCAGTCTTTGTAGGTAACTGTCATTTTCTGAATGATCTTCTTGATGTTTTTGTTCGCAGCTTCAACAGCACCGTTCATCTTCGGCCGATAGGGAGATGAATTGTGATGATAAATTTTGAACTGTTCGCATAGAGCGGTGATCATAGTATTGTTCAGATTTGTACCGTTGTCTGTGATGATCCTGTCGGGGACACCGTACCGGTATATGAGGTTCTGCTTGATGAAGCGGGCAACCACATTTTTTGTAACAGAGGCAAAGGAAGCTGCTTCGACCCACTTGGTGAAATAGTCAATAGTGACCAAGATGAAGCGATGCCCATTGGACGCTGTGGGCTTGATCTCTCCAATCATGTCAATGCCCCACATTGCGAATGGCCAAGGAGCTGTCAGAATGTTGAGAGGGACAGGAGGAATGTGAACCTTGTCAGCGTAGACTTCACATTTGTGGCAAGTACGGGAATGTTGATAGCAATCAACTTCCATAGTAGACCAGTAATAGCCTGCCCTTAGAATCTTCTTAGCCATCGTATGCCCGCTCAAGTGGGTGCCAAATGTGCCACTGTGTATCTCAGTCATGATCAACTCTGCTTCAGCTTTGTCCATACAACGAAGTAAAACACAATCATGGTTGCGCTTATAAAGGATGCCATTGCTTAGGAAGAACTTGGCCGCAAATCTCCTTAAGAACTTTTTGTCATTTACGGAAGCTCCTTCAGGATACTCTCTAGTCTGGAGGTACCTTTTGATTTCATGGAACCAGGGTTGTTCCACTACTTCTTCGGTATTAATCTCATGACAATGCGCAGGTTCGTCCATTCGCTCGATGGTGATTTGGGGAGCCTCGTTATCCCAGTTGAGTTTAAACATGGAAAACATTGTAGCCAGAGCATCTGCTAACTGATTTTCTTCTCGCGGGAAATGCTCGAAAGTAATCTGCTCGAAATGAGGCAGCAATGTCAGGACATGTTCTTTGTATGGGATAAGATTAGGATGTTTGGTGTCCCACTCTCCTTTGATTTGACTGATAACCAAAGCCGAGTCCCCAAATACGATCAAAGATTTTATCCCCAAGTCTATAGCAGCCTTGAGACCAAAGATGCAAGCTTCATATTCGGCCATGTTGTTGGTACAGCTGAAACAAAGTCGGGCCGTGAAAGGTGTATGGAAACCTTCCAGGGAAATGAGTACCGCACCGATACCGTTTCCAAGTGCATTTGAAGCACCATCAAAGTACAGGGTCCATCGGGATCCATTTTCAGGTCCGTCATACGTTCCGTTACCTTCAATGTTGTCCAAAGTCATGATGTCCTCGTCTGGGAAGTCGAATCTCATGGATTGATAATCTTCGATAGCTTGATGAGCTAGATGGTCAGCTAGTACACTCCCATTTATAGCTTTTTGGGTAGTATACCGGATATCATACTCAGTCAGGATCATTTGCCATCTAGCAATTCTTACAGATAAAGCAGGCTTCTCGAAGATATACTTGATCGGGTCCATTTTGGAGATCAGCAAAGTGGTATGAGTCAACATATACTGCTTTAGTCGGTGAGCAGCCCATACCAAAGCGCAGCAAGTTTTCTCGAGCAGTGAGTAGCGAGTCTCACAGTCGATAAACTTTTTGCTAAGGTAATAAATGGCATGCTCTTTTCGACCAGACTCGTCATGTTGGCCCAGTACGCACCCCATTGAGTTGTCCAAAACAGTCAGATACATGATCAGCGGCCTTCCTTCGACGGGTGGCATCAGAATAGGAGGTTCTAGCAAATACTCCTTGATCTTGTCAAAAGCAATTTGACAATCATCGTTCTATTCGACTACCTGATCTTTCTTTAATAGTTTGAAAATTGTCTCACAGGTAGACGTCAGGTGAGAGATGAACCTGGCGATATAGTTCAAGCGTCCCAAGAATCCTCTAACCTCCTTTTCAGTACGGGGGGCAGGCATTTCTTGTATAGCTTTCACTTTCGCTGGATCGACCTCAATGCCTTTGTTGCTGACAATAAACCCCAGGAGTTTACCAGACCTAAATCCAAAAGTGCACTTACTTGGATTCAGCCTGAGTTTGTACTCTTTCAACCTGGCAAACAGCTTTTTCAAATGTTCAAGGTGTTCCTCCTCTGTTTGTGATCGAGCTATCATGTCGTCTACGTAAACTTCGATCTCATGATGTATCATATCATGAAACAAAGCTACCATGGCGCGTTGATAGGTTGCCCCTGCGTTCTTCAGTCCGAACGACATCACCTTGTAGCAGAAGGTACCCCATTGTGTAACAAAGGTTGTTTTCTCCATGTCTTCGGGGGCCATTTTAATCTGGTTGTAGCCCGAGAATCCGTCCATGAAAGAAAATACTTTGTGCTGAGCCGTGTTGTCAATCAAGATGTCGATATGTGGCAGCGGAAAATCATCTTTAGGGCTAGCCCTGTTCAAATCCCGATAGTCCACACACATTCTGACCTTGCCATCTTTTTTGGGAACGGGCACACTGTTAGCAACCCATTATGGATAGGATGTAACAGCCAGAAAGCCAGTGTTGAATTGCTTCATTACTTCCGCCTTAATCTTCTCAGACATGTCGGGCCTCATTCGGCGGACTTTTTGCTTGATCGGTGGACAGTCCTCTCTTGTAGGGAGACGGTGAACCACAATGTCTGTGTCTAACCCTGGCATGTCTTCATAAGACCAGGCGAAGATTTCAACGTATTCATTTAACAACTGTCTTAAGCGCTCCTTGACACTTGGTTCCAGATTGACACCCACTTGTACTTCTTTCATGTCTTCCTCTGTCTCTAAGTTGATGGTTTCTAACAACTCTTCATGAGGCAAGATGGCCCTCTCTTCTTGTTGTAGAAGTCTGGCTAACTCTCCTGGTACTTCACAATCTTCGTCGTCTTCGCACTCAGCCTGATTGACCAAATCTTCAGAGTTTTTGAAGGATAAAACAGAATAGTCACCCATGGAATCCGGAGTGGATGGGTACCTGAATTTGTGAGTGTGGGTGTCTGTAAGGGATAGCCATCCTTAAACAAACAAAAATGCAAAAGGAAAGAAAATGAACACAACAGTTTATAAATGAAAAACGTCCAATGATTCATTAAACATGGCATATGATTATGAAGAGAATCAAGCCCTTACAAATGGACCTACATGCCCCGGGCAAGGCATGAGGTGAAAAGTAGTGTGCGGATTGTTTAAGTAATTATTACAGACCAACAGGAGATGTTCGAAAGATAAAATTACTGTTTGATGAAAGTAATGGGACCGAAGTCTTTCGCCTCCCAGTTGTGCAGTCCCCCTTCAATGGTTGGGAAGATCCAATCTTCAACGTTACCCTCTTTGTCTTCGTCTTCTAAAGCATTGATTTCATGAGGAGAAATCTTGATGGGTGTCTTTTCAATTTTGGAGCGACGCATAGCCTTTTGCCCCGCAGCGGTAAACCCCAACCCAAACTTGTCCGTTTTGTGAGGAAAGTCAGGCAACTGTCCCCACACTGTGCTCTTCCCCTCCTTCATAGCAGCCTTTGCGTCTTTCAGAGATGCCATCCTGGCTACCTGCTTGGGTACCTCAGCTACTGCCTTTGCTACTGCAACCTCGGGAGCAACTTCCTCGAAGTGTTGGAACGGTGTTTCAATGAATTCGCCATCCACTTCCACATACCAAAAGGAATTCAGATGACTGATCATGTACTCCTCCTCACCGTGTACAGTTATGATTTTACCCTTAACAGGGTATTTTAGCATCTGATGTAGAGAAGAGGTGACTGCCCCAACATTATGAATCCAAGGTCTTCCTAGCAAGCAAGAGTATGATGGGCGGATGTCCATCACATAGAATATGGAGTGGAACACCTCAGTGCCTACCTTGATGGGAATGTCGACCTCCCCATGCACCATTCTTTTAGACCCGTCAAAGGCCCTGACAATGATATTACTTGGTTTCAGCTCCAAGCCTTCGCAATCCAACCGGTCCAGAGCCTTCTTAGGCAGCACATTTAGAGAAGAACCAGTATCGACCAAGACATGGGCGAGAGTGGTTCCTCGGCATTCAACGGACACATGCAGTGCGTCATTGTGCTTTCTTCCCTTAGGAGTCAGGTCAACATCGGAGAAACCCAGACCGTTGTCGGCGGTAAGGCTGGCCACACAATCCTGAAATTGATCGACTGAGGTTTCCTGGGGCACATGGGCTGTCTTCAAAAACCTTATCAAAGCTTTGGCATGAGCCTCTGAACAAAGCAATAGGGCCAACATGGAGATCTTTGAGGGGGTTTGCCCCAGTTGCTCCACCACATCATAATCACTCTTTTTGATTATTTTCATAATCTCCTCCATTTCTTTTTTAGAGGTTTCAGGGATGACCAATGGCTGAGCCCTCGTCCTGACGAGCTCTTCTTGGATCCCTTTCCCTTTATCATTAGCAGCAGCAGAAGGGACAACCACAGGAGTTACAATTTCTTCGATCATTGGAGTTTTTGCAGATAGTTTTACCGGTGCAGGGGTAACCTTGGGAGCAGCTGAGGGTCCAAAGATTGCCTTTGGAGGGGCAATCTCTGGAGAGAAAATTCTTCCACTTCGGGTAATTTTGCTCGTACCGACAATATTTCCAATGTCGGCAGTTTCTTCCTCAGAGCTCTCTTCAGTTATCTCAATTTGTTTAACACCGTGGTAGTAGATTTCTCCACCATAATTCCACGGTATTGATTTTTCAGATTTGTATGGGACGGGCCCAGGCATGGTTATCTTCAACGGTACAGTCTTCGGAGCGGGTGTAATCTTAACAGGCCTTTTGGGGACCTTGGAAAGATTGGCGAAAATGGTTATTATTGAAACTTCATTGATAGGAGTTGGAGTAACAGGAGTCTTTTCGAAAAGAATTTCTTGGTTGTCCATTAGGCGTTGGATGCCTAACTTCAACAGTGGACAGTCGGCTGGTAAGGAGGAACAAAGGTAGCAGTCTTCTTTACAACCTGGGAAAATCCCAACCTTCAACAGATTCAATTTGATTGTCAGTAAAGGAGTTATCAAATCATCAACAGCAGAAACAAACAGATCCTCTTCAACAGCATGGATGTTGTGACCATGCTTTGGCATTGGAGCAGAGATTACATTCGGCTTCTCAGGGGCGTCGAACTCAACCTCTTTAGCATTTATCAAATCTTGAATTTTATTCTTTAACGCCCAGCAATTGTTGGCGTCATGCCCGTCGCTGTTAGAATGATATGCACATTTAGCATTGGCATGATAGTATGGAGATGTGGTGTTAGGGTTTTTCGGCGCCTCCTTTAAACCAGACAGATTCAACTTCAACAAATGGGGAAGAACTTGTGCAAGTGTCATGTTGATGCGGGTGAACTGCCGTTGTGGCTGTTCTACCCGTTGCTGATTAGGTCTAGACTGATTGTTACGAGGCTGATCATTTGACGAATTTTGAATCATCACGGCCCCTACAGTCGGTCGGCGCTCAGTTCTTCCCAATCCTTTCTGAGAGTATATAACAGCTGCTTCCTTCTTGGTCGGGAACAGTTTTTTAACAATTGTGGAGGCAGAGGCATCCCTTTGAATCTTCCCACTCTTAATACCAGCTTCCACCCTTTCGCCAGTCAGAATTAGTTCAGTAAACCCTGCAGAAGAGCTCCCGATCAAATGGTTGAAGAAAGGGCCAGATAGGGTCCCCAAGAACATATCAACTAGCTCCCTATCTGAAAGCGGTGGTTATACCCTTCCGGCCAAGTCGCGCCATTTCTGGGCGTATTCTTTGAATCCCTCATTTGAGGCCATCCCCATACTTTGTAACTGAGTACGGGTCGGCGCCAAGTCAGCATTATATTGATACTGGCGATAAAAGGAAGCTGCCAAATCCTCCCAACCATGCACTTCTGACCTCTCAAGTTGGTAAAACCAATCTAGCTGTGTACCGGACAGGCTGTCTTGGAAGAAGTGTACCCAAAGATTTCTATCGGATGAATGAGGTTGAATTTTTCTGACATACGACCTTAGGTGCATCTTTGGGCAAGACAGACCGTCATATTTTGCGAAAGTTGGTACTTTGAACTAGGGAGGGATAACAATCCCAGCAATCAATCCCAATTCTTTAAAATCTAACCCGGGAACCCTTTGCAGCTCCATAGCTGCCAGCCTATCTTCCAGGTTTTTGTATTTGTCGTCCGCTGGCGGGTATTGCTGCTCTGAATAATCTTCATCTTCCTCAACCTCTTCCTCTTCAGCCTCAGACTCAGAAGGTAATGCAGCTCCTTTTCCCTTACCGGTCCCCTCATCAGATGTGGAGGGGAATTCAAGAACTCTCCTAGCTTCATTCTCAAATCTTCTTCCCAGTGTAGCTACCCCAACTCTTTTCTTTTTCTTTTTTCCTTTTTCTTGCTCTTTATTCCCTAACAGTGCTTTAAGATCCTCCTGACCCTTTGCTAAGGTCATAAGGAGCTGTTGAAACTGCGAGTTTTGTGCCTGCAGATCTTTGACCATCTGCTCAATATCCATCTTACTGAAATAAACAGCAGAAAGATAAGGAAACCTGGTGTGAAAACCTGTTTATGCAAATGATGAATGATATGTTTATTCATGTAATGCATTCAAGGATTTAGAAATTCAAAGTTGTTGCAGACAAAAAGAACACACGTCATATTAATAAGAAGAAATTTTGTCAGTACATAAATGCCCCATGGGCCAAATATTACAAAAACTTCTTAAGGTAAAAAGACGTTGCGCATCCTCTTTGGTGCGATGTAAGTGTTGAGGGTCTCCTCCTCGTGAAGTCGGTGGGTAAGCTCCAAAACCTTCTTCTCACTGGCGTAGAATCTGGCTTCAAAAGTATCCCTTTCTTCCTTGAGTTGGATCCAACTCTTCTGCAATTCCTCCCATGATGTTGGCATGTCAGGATGTAGGATGGTGTATGAAGCCTCTCCTTCCTTAACAGGCTCTTTGATCAAAGGGAGAATGTGAGGGTAAGGCATCATAAGCTCTGGGCGCAGGTTCGTACCCACTTGAGGTAAGGCTCAAGAGGGATGGAGTTCTTATGCCCCAGTGTCTTACTATCTACCTTGTTAGGCATCCTCCAAGCTCTGATGAATCTTTGGCGAAGTCCTTGCACATTGTTGTCGAAGTCAAAAACTAGGTCAGGAATCAACATGTCGTGAGGGCCATCCCTCCGAGCATATCCAAATTGTCTCAAAGTTAGACAAGGGTTGTAGGTAATGCCTCCCCTAATGCCAAGTAATGGAACATTAGGGAACTCACCACAATGATCGATGATGATGACATTTTCTCTGGACCGAGAACACCAATGTACATCAGAATGTGTGAGGGTCATCAATCGTTGCAACCACCTCAAGCCTTGTTCATTCTTCAAAACTGATTGTGGAAGGTGAGAAATAAACCACCTTGCAAGGAGAGGAGTACAACACATGAGAACACCTCTCTTCCTTATTGTTCGTGTGTAAAATGAGTGGAGGATATCCCCAAGCAATGTAGGTATGGGATTCTTGGACATGAAAATCTTGACAGCATTTACATCTATAAGTTGGTCAGGATTTGGGAACAAGACCAACCCATAAATGAGGAGTGCCACAATCTTTTCAAAGGCTTGTAGATCCAAAGAATTCCAACACTCTTGTGCCTTCTCAAACAAGAATTTTGCCATGAAGCCTTTGACACCACTTCTAGTTTCCCAATGCCCCTTGATGTCAGATGGTTGCAAGTGTAGTGCTTGAGCAACATCTTCAGGTTTTGGTTCTTTTTCCGTACCGTTGTAGGGTAGTTGATTAAGAATAGGAATTCTCAGGAGTTGAGAAAATTCCTCCAAAGTAGGCACCAATTGGTAGTCGGGAAAGGTGAAACAGTGGTGAAGGGGGTCAAAGAACTGGAACAGCACTTTCACCATGTCTTCTTCAATGCTGGTGTTGACTAGGCTGAGCAGTCTACCATGTCTTTCACTGAAGAGAGAACTTTCCAGAATTCTGGATGTAAGCTCCTTGAGTTGAGGAGGGATTCTCACAAGGTTGACTTGGATAGTTTTCCTGCGAAGAGTTTCCATGACCTACAAAACAAGAACAAAGATGAAGATCCAAACCCTTGAAATGGTTAGTGGATGCATATGATGCTTTATGACGTTCATGATGTATGCACAAACACATGTACAAGCAAGTCACACAAAACCCTAGTTTTAGGCTTGCATGGGGTTTCATAGGTAAGTACCCTCTTGAGTTTAGTTGGCTTAAAAACCTGTCCTATAAATAGTAACCGGGTTCTAAGGAGCTCAATATCATTGGATTGTTTTCCATGTTCATTGTTTTGGTTTAGCCACTTAACTAGCGACCAAAATATTCCAAGAAAACAACCCTCAATGAGTGTAGTATCGAGTATCTACCAACTTCGGACTGTACCAAATCCGGTCATCTCACTACCCCTAATAAAAGGCCAAGATGGTCAAGTAAGGTTCTAGGTCATTAGTGCTTAGTGACATCACTCAGCGGCCCCGTACTCTCCTTGATTGAACTTAAGGGTTACCGGTACTCACAAATATGTCGCACTAATATAGCTATTGCTTCAACCGTGTCGGTATACCCTGCACAGTTTCCATAACGTATTGCTATCTATGAATGTTTCCCAAATCCGGGTGGAGGATTTCAAGCCCAAACAAGAGAACCAAAATGTAAAGCAATCAAAGCAAACAATTAGTCATGCAAAAGGTGATCTAAGCCCTAAGGTTACTCCACTTTTAAAGATGTCCCTAGCAGAGTCGCCAGTTCTGTGATACGGTGGGAGAACTGACTTGAGGTTTTGCGTTTGTTTTCGCAAATGTTTCGGTTGAGCAAGAGTCGCCATCGACTTTTTATTTTATCCTAAGGAAAGGTAAAAAAGCACAGGAAAGACCTTTGAGATGTTTTCTTGGGTTCGGGGAGTAGATTATAGAAAGGGAAGGTATTAGCCCCCTTTCTATCCATGGTTATCCATGGGCTCTTAGTTACTTGCTTAGATCACTTGGCTTTGCTTTTCAATTGTTTGAAATGGTGCTTTGTGTGTGTGGTTTTGAAAATGTTTTGAAAAAGATACCTTGTCTAGGCAACCTTTGTAATGACTCATGTTTGAGTATATACAAAGGTGTTTGTCTTTTTGAAAAGATAATTCAATGTTTTTGAAAGTTGTTTTGGAAGTTGTGTTGTGATGTGTGTTTGAAAATAGCCAAGGATGTTTTCTTTGCAAGTTTGATCAAGTAACTAAGAGTTGTCTACCCTATTTTACTCAAAGATCTTTCCTTATGTTTTTAACCCTTTTAACAGTGTTGTTTCACCATTGTATTTGGTGAACAACCTTGTGTTAGGATGTTAACGGGACGGGCGCGGGTCATCGTTTGGACCATAGAGGCAATAGTGTCAAGTATCTTTGGCATTTTTCTTAAGGGACTTGATCATTTTTGTTTAGGCAACTTGATAGCGTCATCGAGGGACTATGATCATTTGATTTGTTTTTGTTTTGCCAAAGTACTTGACATGCAAACATGGCCCATTTTTGAAGGCAACAAGTGGAGTAACCCTAAGGGTGCAAGTGTGCATTGTGTTTGTTTTTCATGCATGTTTATCTTTGGATTTAGGTCAAACTACTTGTTGATTTTATTTGCATACAAACCCTAAGTCTAAGCATGGCATAATTGAAATTTTTAAATGTGCGAGAATTTAAAGTCCTAAATTATTACAACATGATTATGGGGATGGGGATACAAGTTTGAATTTGGGGGATATTTGACAAAGAAATAAAACCTAAATTATTACAACCATATCGAATGTACAAATATCTAACATAAATATAATTTAAATAAATATCAAAATGCAATGTATTATGCAAAAAAAAGATTTTTCATGTATGTAAAAAGGTTTTCATGTTTGAAGTATAAACAAAATAAAAAAAGTCATATTTTTGATTATTTCTGTTGTTTAGGGCAAAACCCTAATTTTCAAGTAAATAGCATTTATTTATTAAATATATACAAATATATATTAATTTATACAAAAAATAAAAAGTATATTGTAAAAAAGTATTTTTGATGTCAAATATTAAATAAAAAATAAAATGTATTATTTCAATATTTTTTGTCATAATTATCTAATAAAATGAAATATACAAGTATTTATATATTATATATATTAAATATGCTAAATATGAACAAAAATAAAAATATTAATTATTTACAAAAATGTATATTTAAGAAAATATTTTCACAATGTAAATAAAAATAATAACTAAAAAAAATAAGTATTTTTTTTGTATTATTTGTTTAGGGTTTTTAAAGGAAAAGGAATTATATTTATTTACATACATATGTTTAATAAAACAAATAAATGCCAAATAAATGTAAGAAATGTGGAAAAAATATTTTTTGGTGTTTTTTATGTTTGGACAAAAATATCAAGTCAGAATAAAAAAGAAAAATACAAAAATATCAAATATTTCACACAATGGGCCAGGGGGTGCAAATGGAAAAAAGGGGTGCAAAAAGCAAGTTGACTCAGGCCCAGCCCAAGTCAACTCTGTCTTCAACCTCCAGCACTTGTTTGAATAAGAAAACGCGTGCTTCCTTCTACACCTGCTATCTCTTGATTCCTTGATTTTTAGCCAAAACTCATAACACAAACATTGTAGAGCATCAAGCCACGATTTCAAATATGTAAAAAACTTGGATTAACTCTCAAAGGCCAGAGTGAATTTCTCTGGCCCTAAATTTTAACCTAATTTTTTTCTCATGTTCATGGCTAAAATTCTCACAGCACGCTTAACATAAATGAAAAGTGATCACATGTATGGCTTCAGGGCTATGAGTAGGACATGTTTCATTCACAAACCTAAGCTTAACTCTTCCTAGATTGAGAGATAGAAGTCCATGGATTACCTATTTCAGCTTGACTTGGATAGAGCAATGTGGCCACCTTCAATGGAGTTTGAGCTTTTGTTGAGCTTGCCTGAAGTCCAAGGATGCTTCCCAAGTACCTAGCTTGCTTTGAAACCATCTGTATCGTGCTACAGAAATCCACCTGCACAGCTTGAAAGCAAAAATGGCAAGTAGGGTTAGGGATGTTACAGCTTGAGTTTAAGGCTTGGAATAGTTTCAGTGGATGATATGGAATGTGTTTGGACAAGCTTGAGCAAAAACGCACGAGTGGATATTGTTATAGAGGTCAAGTTGCAGAACTTACCCTGTTTTGCAGCAAAATAGGGATTCTGAGTATGAGCAGGTCTTAGAGATGAATGAGTCGTGCTTTAGGCTTGTTTTGATGTGTGGAAGTTGTTCACAAAGTTTGTTTAAGCTCTAGGTTGTAGGAAATCCAAGTTGGATATGTTTTGCAAAGTTTTTGTTTTTGAAGCCAAGATAACTCAAGTTGCAATGCAGGCCTGTGTACTCTATCTCTCTATGCTGCAGCATTTGCTCTTGATAAATGGGATTTGTGTACCAACTTTTTCTTCAAAGATCTGGCCTGTACCTCAAGGATTTGGAACTTGACATAAAGTATCACTTTTCCAAAATGGCAAGTTTGCTTTTTCCAATTAAGGATTAATTTAGCATGTATTGTCCAAATGAATGAAATAACACCTTAACACAATGGTTAGGCATTAAATTAATGAGTGTAAACTTGGTCTTGAGGCCTGCAAACTAGCAATACACAAACTGATTTGAAAATGCAAGTGTTATGAACAAGCCTTGGCCATGAACAAAAGTGAGTTTTTGCCAACTTTGCAAATTCGATTCTCTCTAACCACAAGGGTGTTTGAGAAGTTCTTGGACAATTTGGAAAGCTTGGAACATGTACTACAATCCATCTTTGTAATGAAAATTGAAACTCCAAGTGGAACCATGTGAAAAATGGCCAAGAAGTGGGACCAAAATCCTGCCTAGAATAGGGCAAAATTCTTCTAAGTTAAAAGTGTTTGGCACCCTTGTTCCAAAAATCATAACTTGAGATACAAGCTTCCTTTGAGAAAACTTTGTGAATCAAAGTTGTAGATTTTTCAATGTACTACAACTTTCATGTTTCAAGTTTTGTTTGAATCCATTTTTATCTTGGTGAAAAAATGGGACAAAGTTAGGAAAAAATAAGGAAATTTCATAACTTAGAAAATTTTCTAAGTTATGAAATTTTTTCATTTTAAACCCTAATTTGTAATTTTTTGTTTCTTGATGAACAAGTTTCATAATTTGACATGTCTTGATGAAAAATGAATCTTGGCACTTGATTTTGACCAAAAAGTCAAAGTTTGACTTTTCAGTATACAGTCAAATTTTGATCAGTTGACTGAAAAATTCATCTGTTAATCCTATGCATTTGAGATCTTTTGAACTTGTTGAATGGGTCAAGACAATTCCATTGAGTCCTTGAGTCCATATGTGAGCTTGGTTTGCCATTGGTTATGTCAAACAGTCAAAAATTGCCTTTGTGCAGTCAAAACCCTAAAAATGACCATTTTGCCCTTTTGGTGATCTGATCAAATTTCTTATGGAATTGTGATCAAAACTTGACCAAATGGTTCATATGAGTTTATTATGTTGATATGGGTCAAAATTCATGAGGTTTGACTGTCAATTGGTCATAGTTGACTCTTTCCCCCAATACAGCTGATTTTCAGATCAACTGTCCAATTGACTGGGCAAAGATTGGAATCAAGGCTTGAAACTTGGTATGGATAAACTTGTGAGTCCAACATGAAGCATGAAAGTCACTTTTGGCATTTTAGGTCAAAACATCCATGTGCAAACTCAAACCCTAGTTTGGGTCAATAATGCAAGGAGGGGTCTTGAGCAGAGCAAACCCTAACTTGATCTTGAGTTCCAAGAGTCTTGTGATGAGAAAATGTTGATGAAAAGGGAGGGCAAATTTTGGGGTACAACACCGATAGATTAAAAACTTGGAAGGGCGATCTAGGTAAAAGTTAGGGATTGAAAGCGAATACTACAGTCTGCGTTGCATTTGTAATATCAACTTACATTGTTGTTGGGTTGGCTCGGGAAGCATTAGTTCAATTGGTTTATTCAGAAAGCAAGATACTAAGGAGCTTTGAGGTCATAAGATTTGTAGCAGAGTTGTACTCGATAAATCCACACTCACATTGCCATCTTTGTTTTCTCCTCTGTATGTTTTCTATGCAATTGCCTCTTTTCAGGAATTTCGTCTTGATGTAAATTCCTATTTACAGGCCAATCAATCAATAAAAGTGTTGTTTAATTGCGTCAATTTTATTTTATTTTACTGTTTTGATTGTAAAAGACGTTCAGCATTTTTGATAAACTTTGCATTTAAAACATTGAAAGCTTTACACCACATGATACCAGTAAATGAAATTGCTTAGAGTTTCAGGTGTCTGACATGAAGGCTAAGGTAGCCACCCCATACTGGGGCATGTTGTTGTGATTTATACTTTGTGCAGAATGGGATCCAATATCCCCGAGGAACACTTGCTTCTGCGCATAATAGACTTATGTGTCCCCAACAATGTCTTATCCTCATTTGAGTACGCTCTTTCTCTTCATTATGGTTTGTTAATTGTGGTTTTATTAAAGGATTATTGATATCCTCCCCTTGAAGTCGACATGTTGTGGCTTCCCCGTTGAGATTAGCCTTTGATTTCCCCGTGAGGTACGCATGTTAATCCTTAGAGAAGTTTGCACTCTTTTCTCCAGTGCAAGCTTTTAATAATGTGGATTTTGCAGAAATGGTTATCTCCATTTTGGTTGGTGTTGTTGATGCCACCATCTGAAGCTTCTCTGTTACTCAGTGGAAGAGGTAGTTTCTTATCCCTAGTCGAAGTCGAAATTCGAGAACTTGCTAGAGTAACTGACCTGTTATTCCCCAGTGGAGCAAATTTTCTCCCCTTGGTGGAGCAAGTGTCCTGTCTTCATAATGTGGTGTATATGGGAATGCTAGTCATAACTTTTTCATCACCAGTGATTGAAAATTTTGTTGAGATATCCCTAGTGGAGTTTCTGTCCCAAGATGTTTGTTTCTTCCCCAAGTGTATATTTTTTACCCCCGACGATGTTATCCCAGTGTGGTCTGAGTAGAATTCTTTTTATTTAAAAATTTCTCTACTCCTTAATAGAAGTTATCTTTGTCAAGAAATTTTATGCGAGAAAGTTTCCATCCCCAACGAAGCTCTCCTCTTTCTAACAGAAGATAAAGAATTTGCTCCCCAAGAAGTTGAGGGTTTGATCAGAATTCAAGATTTTCACTGAACTATAATTTATTTTTGTAGTATTCTCCCCAGGAAGTTACTCCCTCAGTGATATCGATATTTAGAGGTTGATGGTTTTGAATCTCAATTCCTCATTGAGGTTCAAATTGTCTTTTCTCTACAGAAGATCAGATGTGCAAGAACAATCATTCGGAAGTTCATTGTCTTCTCAATAGCCGATTATTGATGTGTTTTCCTAGTACATTGCTAAACATACATCATTACATTACATCTACCCAAATGTGTAGCATTCCCATTGTGTGGAGCATTACGCTGTATAAAAAAAATTCAAACATGCATAAGTATGAGCCAATTGTGTTCACCTTTGGTAACCAAATTGTTATATGCTCAAATTTGAATTATCGCTGCAACATGCCTAGGGTGATACTGTTACACTTCCCCAACAGAGTCGGTTTGATATACTACCAATCAGGTCTTTGGTATCTTCCACTTTGCCCGACGTCTCTTTTCTCCGGTAAGTTCACCTTCGCCCGATGGCTTCCCATCTTAGGTCCACCTTCGCCCGATATCCATTTTTGTTAGTTAAGGTTCGTCTTCGCCCGACATCTCTTTTCTCCAGTAAGTTCACCTTCACCCGGTGGCTTCCCATCTTAGGTCCATCTTTGCCCGATGTCCCTTTTTGTTGGTTAAGGTTCATCTTCGCCCGACGTCTCTTTTCTCCGGTAAGTTCACCTTCGCCCAGTGGATTCCCATCTTAGGTCTACCTTCGTCCGGTGTCCCTTTTTGTTGGTTAAGGTTCGTCTTTACCCGACGTCTCTTTTCTCCGGTAAGTTCACCTTTGCCCAGTGGCTTCACATCTTAGGTCCACCTTTGCCCGGTGTCCCTTTTTGGTTGTTAAGGTTCGTCTTTACCCCGACGTCTCTTTTCTCCGGTAAGTTCACCTTCTCCCAGTGGCTTCCCATCTTAGGTCCACCTTCGCCCGATGTCCTGTTTTGTTGGTTAAGGTTGGTCTTCACCCGACGTCTCTTTTCTCCGATAAGTTCACCTTCTCCCGGTGGCTTCCCATCTTAGGTCCACCTTCGCCCGGTGTCCCTTTTTGTTGGTTAAGGTTCGTCTTTGCCCGACGTCTCTTTTCTCTGGTAAGTTCACCTTCGCCCGGTGGCTTCCCATCTTAGGTCCACCTCCGCATGGGGTCCCTTTTTGTTGGTTAAGGTCCGTCTTCGCTCGACATCTCTTTTCTCCAGTAAGTTCACCTTTGTCTAGTGGCTTCCCATCTTAGGTCCACCTTCACCCAGTGTCCCTTTTTGTTGGTTAAGGTTCGTCTTCGGCCGACGTCTCTTTTCTCCAGTAAGTTCACCTTCGCCAGATGGCTTCCCATCTTAGGTCCACCTTCGCCCGATGTCCCTTTTTGTTGGTTAAGGTTCGTCTTTTCCTAACGTATCTTTTCTTCGGTAAGTTCACCTTCTCCCGGTGGCTTCCCATCTTAGGTCCGCCTTCGCCCGATGTCCCTTTTTATTGGTTAAGGTTCGTCTTCGCCTGATGTTCTCTTTTCTTCGGTAAGTTCACCTTCGCCTGATGTTCTCTTTTCTTCGGTAAGTTCACCTTCGCCTGGTGTCTTTCCATCTTAGATCCACCGTTTCCTGGTGTCCCTTTTTTTGTTGGTTAAAGTTCTCTTTCATTCGGCGTTCTCTTTCCTTTGGAATTCACCTTTGCCCAGTGTCTTCGCCTGTCTTTGTTGGTAAGTTCTCTTTCAATCGGTGTTCTATTCATAGTCAATATATATTGGTATCCCCAATAAGTTTGCCTTTAATTGGCGTTCCTCCTTTAGAGACTTCTCTGGTTGGTCTATTTCTTATGTATATCTAGACTTGACCTGACATCTAAGAGATTTACCCATATGACTATTGCAACCAAAGAAAGAGGCAAAAGTAAAGAAAGAAAAGCAAAAACCAAAATACAGAAAACCAAAAAATATAATAATGCCTGATTGGATTCAGAGTGCAAATTTTCAGGTTCTTTTAGTATTTAATCTTCTTTCACCTTGAAAGTTCGAAAGGCATCCTCCAATCTCACCTTCAGGTTTAAGACGATTAGATAGGGGTAGCTGTTGCACCCCAAAATTTGCCCTCTTCATTGCGATCCTAATTGGTATATATTGCATTTATCAAATTGCATACATGCATTTCATGGGATCAAGGCTATTTGATTAACAAGAAAGCAAATCATTATGTTACTGGTTTCTAGGTGTATCAATGCGCTTAGAGTTGAAAAGAAATTGGACGTTTCTGTGAATTTGAGACAGTGCGTAATTGTAATTGACTGTCGATTCATTGTCTTGTGAATATTCCAAAATTCATAACTCTGATTTGGTTCATAATCTCAAGATGGTTTTTCTATCAAAAGAATCATCTTTATATATAATCCATTTCGTGTGCTCGGACCAAGAGCCAATTACCCAGGGAAAGTCTCCGAATAAGCGGATCTTCTAAAAACGTACAAGTGGAAATATTGTGAAAAGTGCTAAAGATGTGGTTTTCGCACACTAAAAATTCATAACTCGAAGACCTTTTATCGTTTTAAACTCGTTCTGGTGGCCAAAATTTCGTCTTGATATCATCTACATTTCGTGTCTCACGACCGAAAGCCAGTTCTACTTAGACAGTCTTCGAATATATGAATTTATCAAATATGTTCGCACAAGAAAATTGTGACAAATGTTTAGCTGCTTCATCTTCAGAAAATCATAACCCGGTCGATTCTTATCGTATCGAGCTGGTTCTGGTGGCATTGGTTTACAAATTGAGTTAACTAAATATTTCTTTCATCTTTCCAATTCGAGCGATATCCCGAAGGCCTATGTTTTTTGTCCAAAACATGCACAATGCATTTGAAAATCCTGAACCGAGAAATATTTTCATATGAGACGAAACTTCAAAAAATCATAACTAAATCACCATTTATCCGATCGAGCCCATCTTCGAACAAAATGTTTTTATCGATGTTGATTACATTTTAGTTTCACATTTCAACTTCGAAAGTCGTTTCGGGGGACCAGTGAATTTGACCTTAAGGTGTCGGACTCTGATGAACTGAAAATTTGCACATTTGTTTGTGTTTATTGGAGGCTCATTCATTCAAAAAATGGAACACTATATATTCTCATTCACTCCAATTTTTAAGGGGACTCTCATAATTGACCAATTCTCAAAAACACTCAAAAAATCTCTCTCATCTTGCTCAAGGATCAAATAGCAACTTTCTCTCACTTTCATCAAGAACACCAACAACTTTTCCAACAACTTTTCAAGATCCAAAAAGTCAAAGAAGCTCAATTCTTCTCCGATCTCGAATCCAATTGTTGCGATCTCTATATCTAATCTTGCTCTTCAATTCCGCGGTAAGCTTTTCTTGATTTAAGCACTTTTCAAATAAGTGATTCTTAAATAAGCACTTTTGTGGATCGATAAATTGAACTTTGATCTAATTTGAATTATGGAAGTGATTTCGATTATGAAAATGTGAATTGATCTTGAATCATGGTGTGCAAATCCGAAATTAGATGATTGAATAAGTGCTTATTCAATTAACTGATTTTCATGAAAGTGCTTATTTGATAAAAAAAAATGTTGAAGTTGTTTCAAGCTTAATTGATGTTTCTTGATTGATTATGTGTGGTATAATTTAGATATCTAATTATGCAAAAATCATGATTTAAATTTCGGAGATTATGTGTTTGACAAAATGCTTGAGCCATTGTGTCTTGATCTTACCGCGTGATTCAATTGATTTTTGTCGTAAAAATGTGTCAAAATTCATGAAATTGGATCATGAATTCAGATGTCGATCGTGCTAACATCGGAGAATTTGTCGTATAATTTTTGTTGTTTTGGTTTTTGTTTCGTGCTGTGAATATTCTATGATTTTCAAGCTTTCCAACGATTCGAACCATACGCGAAACAGACACTCGATGCGAAAGTTATGTTGCTTCAAAGTTTCAATTGAACAAGACTGCAGTTGAGTCAATGCATAGCCTTTTTGAGTCGACACAAACAGTTTGGACCACACACGGGAAGTGTTGCACCGACCCTCCGGTCGATGTAAACTGAGAAAAATCCCAAGCATGAGTCGACTCAAGCCTTATTGAGGTCGACACAAATATTCTGTTCACCTGCGGAAAGTGTTGCGCCGACCCTCCAATCGATGCAAACTGAGAAAATTTCAGGCATGAGTCGACTCATGCCCTCTTGCGGTCGACACATCTTTTCTAATTTTTTTCTTTTTGCATCTTTGGCTTTGCTTTGGCTATTGTTTGCTCCAAATTTCCTTCTACTCTTTTATACTTTAATTTTCCTTGTTATTTTTAACATGTGTGTTGATTCTGCAAGGTACATTTGGATGGTTTCCAATCTTGTAATTATTACTTGATTATTTGATCGGAAAACTTGTTTAGACTTTGAATTTGTGGTCCGATTTTTTGCATTCGACACACATGCCATTATTTTGTGCCCCGTATCTTGTATAATTGTATTTTGTGCAGGTGCTCAGAAATATAGATGTGTCGATACACATTCCATTCTTGGTTTGCATAATTATATTTTGTGCAGGCAATTTGTGATAAAGATGTGTCCGCTACACATTCTGATCTTGCTTATTGATGCTTCGATGCATATTCTCACTAGATTTCTTTGTTGATGCTAGCAGTTTCCGAAATTTTCCGAGTTTCTTTGTTATTGCTCGGTATTTACGGATTAATATTCGTTTCGTATTTCTCTCATACCTTTTTACCGCATTTGTTATCGAATTCTTTATTGCTTTCTAGATATCATGAGAAGTAGGAAGCAGGATTTAAAGAGCGTGTACTCAAAGTATCTGTTTAAAGACCTGTAGCAGGAACCACTTTTTGTATGCTAATTGTGATTATTTAAAATCCTACCTTTGAAGTAGGTATTTTGCACGTGTGTTTACATTTGTCCCCACATTATATTACAGATAATAAATCCTCAAAAGCAGGCAAGCGGGGAGGGCCTGCAATCGACCCCCGCACATTCTAGTATGTGTCATCCTTAGCTCACGTTGTACGTCAATGCTTCGGAGTTGTGCATATCATGGTTATCGAGTCGTCAAGTGGAAAAGGGATCTGTAATCGATCCCTCACATTTTGTCTTGAGCTCGCGTTGGTCAACATTGATGCTTCGTGTTATTTTCTTCTATCCTCTCCCTGCTTATTTGCCTCAGTTGATATGACCCCCTTGCTAAAGCATCCCTACCTAACTTCATACCTACCTTGATCGTCTATATCATGGTTAGGCATTTAACTCGAGTTAGCATGTGCTACTCATGACATATTGTTTATGCTCTCTTAAGCTTGTTGGCTTGCTTGCTTGATGGCGTCTTTGTGTGCATGTTTTGAGATGATATACCCTCGGCATGTTCCCTTAGGAGCTCTCATCTCAACTATAGATGACGATTCGAGATAGACACAGTTTTAGGTGATAGACCCTTGCTATGCTCCTTTAGGACTTCTTGATTCATCTATAGATGATGATTTGAGAATACACATTATGATTGTTATCCATGCATGTCAACATAGGTTAGAGTTTCCCCTTTAAAACTCAACTTTAGGGTCAATCATTTGTGTGATAACATTAGGGATAGATTTAGGTTAGTCTCCCTTAGATGTTTTCTTTACTTTTGCATCCTTTGCATAATAAAACAAAAAACTTTATTTTCTTTTTCTTTGCAAATCATAAGACACTTAAACGTTTCAAATCCTTTCTCAAGGTAAAAAAGACAAACCAACACCTTTCTTTTTGCCAATCGGCATTTCCTTTTTTAATGACATGTTAGTTCCCTTCCGCTACAGGTCGTGAGTCTCCAAAGGTCGAGCCGCGGTGGATTGATTCGAACCAAACATTGTTCAATTAAAAAATACAAAATAAACCGAAGCATGTGAGCCGAACTACGGTAGCTCTGATTCCTCAAAAAGGATACGTAGGCATTAGGGTAGGGCTCGAACGAGCATTATCTTCCCCTAGATTATTTTCTCTTTTCTTTTGCATGCATTCCCTCTTTTCATTTTCTTTTAGCCCTTAAGCCTAGATATAAATCCTAACACACCCATTAGATAGACAACAAGAGTGGATACCGTAGAATACTACGGGCGTGTGGGGTGCTAATACTTTCCCCTCACATAACAGACTCCCTTACCCGATATCTCGGTCGCAAGACTATGATTTCACCCCTTCAGGTTTTCTCGATGACTACCTTTCCCTTCATATTGAAATAAAAGATGTTCGATGGTAACTTCATTAATATTTTATCAGATGACAGTTCAGCCGGTTGTTTTAATATGTATCTAAGGTATGTGCCCTAAGTTTTCCTAGAATATTTGATCTTGATATGGAGACATGGTTATTTTATCTAAGTAGAGTTCTTATAAAATATTTTAAGGATTTTAAACTTTACCTTTTCCTAGTTGGGATTTTCTATGCAAAACAAGGTTGCAAATATTATTTAGAGCATTCATTTTTTATTTTAAAGTTATAAATAGAGAAGTATTACAATATTTTTATAAATGGAAAAACATACTTGTATTATTGAAATTGAAAGTACAAAAGCGAGAAAGGAAAGGTACATAAAGGAAAAGTGCGGAAATTTTAAAAGCAGGAAAAGAAGTCTAATGTGGACTATTCTTCATCACAATCATCATGATGGAAAAGGTGATCGGGAAGTTTGGATTTGTCAAGAATGAAGTGGTGTGTGATAAAGTAAATCTTTTTATTTAGTATGTCAATTTTCTCGCACAAAATTTTCATTAGATCTCTAGTTATGAGAATCTGAGGAGACGATCCATCATTTTCGATAATTTTTATGGGTATGTCTTGACTACTGGATTTTCTCCTCTTTCTATTGATAACTGGTTTTCCTATGATTTTTCCATCTTTCAACTCATAATGCATTGATGGTAGGATGGTTTTTTCTATTTTTGTGGTTTTCTCATTGAAGTCAGTTCTTTCACCTAGATTGAAGCCAATTTTCTCTAGAATTTTTTTGACTAAGTTTTCATATGGTAGTGGTGAATTTTTTGTTCTAATATCTTGAATGTAATCAACCACTAGTTGAGCCCAATTTAATTTCATTTTACTCTATGAACCATATAGTTTTTACATCTGCTTGGGTTAGAAGACCAAAGTTTCCTGATTTAGGAAGGAGAATATGGGTTAAGATGTAGTGGGACATTCTACTCTCAGGGATTATATATTTGGCTGTGAATGGAAAAGGAATTGGTAAGGATGCTTATATCATTAAGGAGGATGCAGCAAGGAAATAGGTATACCTATTTGCTTTGTATCTTAATTCGGTGTGGTGGTCTTCATGAGAGAGATCAAGAAGTTTTCCAAATTAGTCTATAGACATGGCTATAGGATGTTTGTCTACTTTGTTGTGGATAATTCCATCAACTTGATGAAGGTTTGAGTAGAACATCTTTACTATAGCGGTATAGATTTTTCCTGAGGGTGTGAAGAAGAAGTTTGAGAGTTTGAGTTCTTCTAGGGTTTTGAAAAAGTTACACTCTTTGATTCTTTGAGATCTAAGGTATGTATTCTCATGAACTCTCGGTTGGCAAAGTGCCTAAAAAACCTGTTTTCTTGTTGTTTACTTGTAAATTCATCGATGTGACTGGAATTCATACTGAATATTTATGAGAATAATCCTATTATTGTTTAGAAATGAAAGTATGAGATGCAAGAGAGGTTTATAATGCATTACCTATTTATAGAGATATCTTCTGGGTCTTTTAAGCGTATGGGTCGAGAAATTTTGTTGATCGAATTACACTGTCCAAAATCAGATCCAAAATCTTCAAATTTAGATCTTTTAATCGATTTCTCTAAACGATTAAATATCCAGATTTTTCATCTTTTAATATGAATCCCATTAATACTTAAATTTGCTCTTTCTTGTGCATCACGCTGTTTTGGAGTGGATTTTAAATTTCACGCTTTGACAGACTTTAATCGATTAGCTCGTTTTGTCAATTGATTAAATTTTCCTTGACCGACCTTCTTGGTGTTTTGGTTTGGTTGTTGGGCTTTGTTGCTTTCTTAACACCTTCAATTTATACTTTTGATACCCCTAAGCTTAAAAAACACTTGAGCAACTTTATTAGAAGAATAAATTTTGAAACATGTAAAAATAAAATAATATTTATTTAAGGCTTAAATAGTTCTTTGGTCCCTGTAAGTTAGCGAGTTTTTTATTTTGATCTATGTATCTTTTTTTATCTGAGTCCCTGTATCTCACTTTCTTATTGATATTAGTTCTAACGTTAAATTTTCGATAAAAAAAAACCTATGTGACTTACGATGCTGACGTGGTAGGATTTTTTTTAAATTTATTTTTAAATTCCAGATAAAATAATTTAATATTATTTAATTATTTAGGTGTTAAATCATAAACTTTCAAAAAATGTTGCAAGGGGTTTCAAACATATCTCTGCTTCACTACATTAATGCCCCTCCACTACACCACTCGTGCTCTTTCCTTAATATTTGCAATGCATATGTATATATTACATAAATATTTTACTATTTAATATTTTAATTATTAATATGTTAAATATAAATATTTTAACTGTTTAATATTTCAACTATTAAAATTTTAATTATCTAGTTCATTAAATAATTATTTTGATAAATATTTCAACTATTTATTAAATAGTTTATTAAATACTTTAATTAGAAATTAATAGTTTAATAAAATAGTTGGTAATGTTAAAGAAAAAGCTGATATAGTAATAAAATGCAGTAAGAGAAACTCATAATTATTAACCAGCACCAAATAAATGTAGTAGCATTCATAATTATTAACCAGCACCAAATAAATGTAGTAGCATTCATAATTATTAACCAGCACCAAATAAATGTAGTAGCAGAAACTCAAAAAGTAGGAACCAAAAAAAATGTAGCGGTAGAAATCCAAAATTAGGGACCTAATCCAAAATATATATAAGGATGATAAAACTATATAAGTCCAAAATTTTTTCATCCCCAACCTTCATAGAAGCAACCTAGAATTAAGGTGCAGAGGAAGAAGAAGCATTGTAAATGGAGGACACCTCAACACTTATTCATGGTGAAAATTTTTCTCTCATTGCTTCTACAACAACAAATTCAATAATTAAATAAATTCAACCTTAAAAACAAATTCAATATTAATAAAATCTAAATTAAAATATAATATGAAATAATTAAAATGAAATATAATATAAAATATTAAGTAGATTATTAAATACTGAAGCATAATATATATTATTGTTGCAATGTTACAAACCAAAGGAAAACTTGACCCAGTGGAGAGGGAGTACTATGTGGATGCAAGGGGCATGGGTTTAACATTGATTGGAACCAAAGTTTTTAAGCTTTTTTATTTTAACATTTAAGAACCAAAAGAAAGAAAAAAAACAAAAACGACACTTACATGGAATTCTGGAGGTAAAAAATAAAAGAAAAAAATGGTTGTCACATCAGTATTTTTGTATGAGATATAGAGACTCAGACAAAAAAAAAAAGAGACAAAAACGACACTTACATGGAATTCTGGAGGTAAAAAATAAAAGAAAAAAATGGTTGTCACATCAGTATTTTTGTATGAGATATAGAGACTCAGACAAAAAAAAAAGAGACGGGGACTAAAATTAAAAACTTGATAACAATAAGGGACCAAAACACTATTTAAGTCTTTATTTAAATATGAAAGAGTTAAAAATAATTATTTTAATGGATTAATCAGATTAACTGATTATTTTCAACCTTAAAATAATTTTACTTGTATTAAAAAAATTTATTGATAAAATTCCTTTTAGGGAAGACACTTCAAGAGTGTGTCCTTCTCAACACATCGTTAGATGCGAGAGTTAATAAACAAATAAGTCTATTACTGACTTATTTATTTTATTGATCATCACAGATTATAAATGGAGAAATTCTCAAAAAGTACTGCTTTGATCACAACATATGTCATCGTTGTTCATCTTCCAGGATCAAAGACTTAAATTGTATATTGCTAGAGTATATTTTTTGCTTTCTTATTCAAATGATCTTTCTTTAGAGTTCTAGATTGCATTGCCTGCAAAACAAATAAGTATGTTATTCTGATTCTTATTTCTATCTCTTATCTTCCTTGTAGGTTGCCTTTGAGCATGATTTATCTTCATCGTTTGGAAGACGATTCTCTATATTTCTCTCCAAGGTTGAAATCTTTCCTCTTCTTTGTTCAACTATTGAATAAACTTCTTCATCTTTGTTGTTCTTTAAACATGAGGATTTTATTGATTGATGTTGATTGAACTAGAACATGATATGAGTGATTATCTTCTAGTTTTGTTCTTTTGATTGCGACAAATTTTATGATTTCCTTCTTTCTTGATTTTCCTAAAACTTATGAAGGATTTCTATCTATAGTTGGAGAATTTTTCCAATTCTTAATTTTCTAGATAAATGTTAGTAACAATAATATAAAAGTTTTAAGAAAGAAGTTTCTTTCCCTCACGTGTTTATATCTTTTAGTTTGATACTTGAAGAGACTTCATATATCTTTTTCAAAGCATCCTACATTTTCTGGCGGTTTAAAAACAAAAAGATAAAAATTTAGATTTTGAAGTCTATATCTATTTTTTTCTTTGGTCTATAGATAAAATATGTTTTTCCGTTTCTTCATCATTGAATTGATAAGTAAGGGTAAAATATACCATTGAATATATTTTTAAAGAAAAGGTTTTATTTTCTAGAAAAACTCATGTACATAAAGAAAGGAATAATTTTCAAAAAGGTGGTGGTGAGTTTTGAAAAGAATCTTATGTTAGAAGTCATCTTCCTCCTGAGACGATTAGTCTTTAAATAAGAGTTAGACTCTGATGTCACTCGTTGGACTTGAGACTTCACACGCAAGAGGTGGGGTGAATTGTATGGTTTGGAAAAACATGGTTTTGAAAAGCATTTCTAGATAAAAATCAGAGTTCGAAAACATTTTCTAAATCCTAAGATCTATCAGAGTTTAAAAAAGTTTTTTCTATAACTTAGCAGTGTAATATGAAGAATTTCAAAAAGTAAAGTGTGGAAGTAAAAAGTTAAAGGAAAAGAGTAGATTAACTTTTTTACTTCCGCACTTTACTTTTTGAAATACCTCATATTACACTGCTAAGTTATAGAAAAACCTTATTTAAACTCTGATAGACCTTAGATTTTAGAAAATGTTTTCAAAATCTGACTTTAATCTCGAAATTTTTTTCAAAACCATGTTTTTCCAAACCACACGATTCACCCCCCTCTTGTGTATGAAGTCTTAAGTCAAACAATTGGGCCTTTGGCTGGCATGGAACAATGGGTCATAGGTCTTTGAGCGGCACGAAACAGATGCCCCCAAGACTTGTCGAACATGTTTAATTCTGGGAGAGTCATTCAATAATAGTGGTCGACCTTAAAGGATGTTTGCTGGCCGCCGCTTTAGTTTTACCAAAGCGTGATACGGATGTCACCATTAAATGCAATCTCATTATTGAAACATTTCATCGTTTTTCTTTGGCGTGTGACCTGAAAAGGTAAGGGGGTTGTGTGATACAGCTTTCCATGTACTCGAGTACACTTGAGTGTGGTTTCCTTCTCCAGATGAAACCTAACTATCGATATTCCCTTATTTCCTACTTTTGATCTGATCCGTTCTATTGCCTTTTCGTATATTAAGATGGAGAGAGATCATGGACAAACTTTTTAGCCATTTTGTAGACTGATTTTCCTTTGTCTCTTTCAGTCTTTCCCTCTTATCTAAGTGCACTTGCTTTCTAGAGTAATTGTCATCAAACATTCATAATTTTAAAGCATTAAAGCTTTGATTTTTCAGCTCACTTCCTTGTTTGAGCGCCTTCGCCCTCCTATTTCAAGGTACATTATCGTCTCCTCATATTTTACTCAAGTTTTATCACATTTTCATTACTATGAGTGATAACCCTATTATCATCAAGAGTGACTCAGAGGGTAGTGTTTTTTCTTCTTCAAAAAGGGGAATGGAGTCAAAATTGCATTCCTTCCCCTTGTTAATGGGGGTTTTGAATCAAGAATCATCACTTTGAGTGATGATTCAAAGATGGAAGAGTCGTCTGGAGAATATCTTTCAGACGAAGCTCTCTCTATGAATACCTCAGAATCTTTATTTCTTGTGAAGTAACACGGGGATAAAAACCTTGCCAAGAAACTATTGTCTCCTCTTGTCCTAACCGAGGAAAAAATAGAGGTTGCCATTCAAAGGAGGGAATGTGATGGTTTCTTTTTCAGGAAGTACCAGGAGTTAACATGTCATGACCCTAGTGACACTGAATTTCTCGTCATATGGAGTGCCAATGACAATAAGATGACATGTCCTAGGTTAATCCTAATGACCATCACATAGTTGATGTATTGGCTCATCGTGGCCGCCGAAATAGTTGGGATTCCTTTTGTTCTGAACACCTTAAAATCCATAACCCAGACCAACATCATGATTGGCGACTCCCTGGATTATGCGATTCTACTGGTAGGTCTGGATGCGAGAGTATACAACTCTTTCGAGGGTTATTTGGTACTTATATATGAGTGTATCTTTACTAGGTTGGAGATACACCTTCCATTCTCTGATTTTGAAGTGGCCATTTTGAATCAACTAAAAGTTGCCCCCTCGTAGTTCATCCTAGAGTTTGGGCTTTCATGACAGAATTCCATCTTTGTGCCGGGTACAAGTCTTGGAAACCTTCATTAGCTCTCCTTCAACCTTTTTTCTCTGTAAATCATAAGTCGTTGGATGACGCTCGGGATCAAGGATTTATCTTCCTTCATTTTTAAGTACATTGGTTTAATTATTTTGCCTCTGATTGGGACAAATTTCTGGATAGTTTCATATTGGTGAAACCCGTCACTTTTGAGGCACATATGGATTTCTCCTCATCTTTGGATTTGGTGGAAAACGCCCGCTCTTGCAGATGCGGTCTTAGGAAATATTGGTCAAGATTTCATTTCTACTAGCCTATCCCTTCTTATCACTTTGGGCCAATTTCTCTATCTCCCGAGGAAGTGAAAATGAAAGAGGATTAACATGCATGATATCAGGGACTTGGATATGAAGATAAGTTTGGTTTTAATGATACACCTTCCTTTTAATGACCATGCAACATGTGCTTTTGTAGATAACATGAATCAGTTGAGTCAATTGCAAAAATATATGGTGCTCGCAAATGATCAGGGCCTTACGACTAGCTTGTATGTCCTAATTTGGGATGGAAATGAGCCGAGTCGAACTCGCCTCAGTGTGGCTCAACTCGATAAGAATTAGTTCAGCTCAAAACTCGACTCGAGTTTGATCCAAACTTTTTTTAAGCTCAAGCTCGAATCGTTTTAAGTTCACGAACAACTTGATTCATCTTGTTAGGTTTATTTCAATAAGTTCATCTTGCTTGTTCCGCTAACTTAAAAGTCATTTTTTAAAGTCTATTTTTTTTAATATTTGACATTTTAAAATAATATTTTTTAAGAGAGAAATATTTAAATAAAATAAAGTTATAATATTTGAATTTAACTTTTTCTCATATATCCTTGATATTTATATTTCATATAAGAATTTTATTTAATAAAGAAGTTTAATCTTTAATCACACTGTATATAATCTTTTTTTATATAATGTTGATTTTATTGGTATAATTATTTTTAAAAATATTATACTCACTTGAGAATATAAATGATCAATTAAAATTGTCAAATTAAAAGAAAATAGAGCATTAAGATTTTGAGTAAGTCTTTAAACCTACTCTTAGAGCCAATATAACCTTTCTCATATATAATCGAGTTGACTCATGAACCTAACAGTTCGAACTATACATAGTTCAAGTGCAACTCTTTTAGTTAACGAACTTAGTTTTTTCTCATATTTATCTTATTTGGTTCATGAACCTAGTTCAACAATTTAGTTATTGAATCGAGTTTCTATGTTCAATTAGGTTCGGTTTATTCCCAGCCCTAGTTTCGGTGTCGGCGACACCTGTTGTTGCTTCTACTTCTATTTCAGCGACTCATATTCATGCATTGCTCGTGAGGTAGTCGAAACTACTATCTTGGTTTTGGCTCTTGAAATGGGTCTGTTAGCTACTTTCGCAGTTGAATTTCTTGCTCGGGTGATGACTAACTGATTTATGATTCAGTCATTTTTGTCATACTTTTCTATGGTTATGAAAAATGGGATTTTAATATGATAATATGGGGTAGGAACACAAAATTATGAACAATATTGGAGTTGGGACAAAATTGGAACAAAGTAATATTGAGAAAGTAATCGATGGAAAAAGATAGAAATGGGGCGCCACACTCTTTCTATGAGTTAGAAAGGATGATAAGCCTAAGTGAGGATTGCCACAAGAAACATGGTTTCTTGAAAAGATCAAAATATGGTCCAATCCAGAACCAAAGAAACAATGCTCTCAAAATTACACAAAGTGTTTGTTTAACAAAATCCAGCCCACTAACTTATCATTAATGGTTTTGTAAATAAAGGTCACACACTTAAAGGTTGTGGAGAAAGTGGATATTCATTTCCTTTCCTTCATCTTCTCATTCTTATTGTTGGAGATTTTCGAGCCATAAATAAGCCTAATTTCGTCTCGACCCTAACATATGAGTTGTAGATAATTTTCTTATCTTTTTGACGCATTAAAGATCGTGTCAATCAAACTCCTAAAACTTCAGATATGGTCAAAACATGGCAGTTAGACCAATAAATACGAAAATGCTTAGTTATTATAAAATAAAATCTTAAATAAAATAAAATATTCATTTTATTTAGAACATTTTTTATATGTTTCCTTCCTAATGCTTAGTGAACTTATGATATCATCATTCTCCAAAACTTCAAGAGGATTTGTCCTCAAATCCAAACCTGCATCAATAGTTAGTTGATTAAAAAAAATACTCTCATTTTTGTCTTTTCTTTCTTTTTGAAAATGATTTATTTTCTCTTCCATATTTTCAAAGAGATATTTTTTCTCAATGTTATCTTCTTCTTTCATCTCAACTATATATTTCTTTTCAACTCTCCCCATTTCCTTTTCTCGCTCCTCTTCTTTTCTCTTAAAAGTTTCCTTATTCTTCACTTCTTCGTAAACATATTTTCTCTCTTTTCTTTTCTTTCAACTTCTTCACTATTGATCTCTATTGTTTCAATAATTCTTTCTTTCTTTTCTTTATTTACAAAACTTCCAATATTTTTTTTTCTCACTCTCTCTTTTCAAGATTTGAGCTTGATCATGTTCTTTTGAAACAAAAGCTATATTACAATTTCTAACTAAAAATGAGTACGTGTTGGTGATACGATCATACTTTGATCGATATTGTTTATGCTATGGAAGACCTAGTAATAATTCCCTCATTTTTTAAGGAACCACATCACACAACACCTCATCTTCATATTCTTCATGCATGAATTTCACTTTAACATGTTTGTGAAGGTAGAGAAAACATAAGAAGGGGGGGGGGGGGGGGTAAATTGTCTTCTTAGAAAATATTCCCCTTTAGAAAATCTAAGATTCAAATGATAATCGCTATAAGGATAATGAAGATAAGAGGACACAAGTATTTTATCCAGGTTCACCGTTAACTAGGCTACTCCTGTTCACCCCTGCAAGGATGAGTTTTCCTTATCCAAGGACTTAATCCATTATAACCAAACTGATTACACTTGCGCGGGCAACCGTCGGTGACTAACACACAATAACACTTTCAGTGATTCAACCGGATATAACATTCATTAACTCAATAGAATTTGATCCCTCAAGACCTCCTACTAAGATTTCCTTTCAAAGATATCCACCAGTGATCTCACAAGAGTCTAACCTTCACTCGGTCCCCTTTGATATATGACTACCATTGACCTAACAGAATCTGATCCCCAAGATCTCTTATCAGGATTTCCTATAATGACTGCATCATTTTATCAAGGGTTGATTATGATTCTTCAAGGAAAAATTCTCAAATCATCAAAAGTCAAAAGTTGCTAAATTAGGGTTTCCCTTAGGAGAAGTCAACTGAACTTTGACCAAGCATAACTTTCACGTGCTTCATTATTTTTTTCCAACCAAAGCTCTTTTTTAATAAAATTTAATTCCCTACAACTTTGTCTCTCTAAGCTCAAGTCCAAAAATGCTTCATTTGAGAGATATGGAACAATACATTATAGGTCATTTCAAAAGTCAACAAAAAGACACTTTTTGTCAAAGCAACTTACATTAAGATAAATCTTCAAATGCAGAAATTATCAACATAGATATTATAGAGGACACCTTGGGATTTCCAAAAAGTTCAAGATCACTTTTAAAGGATAAAAATTGAGAGAGTTATGATCAGTGCAAGTTAGGAAATTTTGAGCAAATGCATAAAGTTCAAATTGAGCAAACTTTATATTTTGGGCTATTGGGCCATTGTTTCAGAGTCCAAGGGTGTTTTACACTCCTTATGCACCTCACATCTTGTTCATGTACCCCTTGGTCTATTTTATTTTAATTACTTTTTTATTTATTCATTATTAAATTCAAAAATAAATAAGATAAAATACAAGGCTTCTTACACAAAGTCCAAGCCCATTTTATCTTTGACCTAATTCATGTTATATAATCTCCATCATTCATACACAAAAGGCACAAAACCCTTACCTCAAGAAACTTGTCCATAATCTCAAATTTTTCAAAAGCCCTAAATAACTTGAAAACTTATTCATAGTCCCTTTCACTACCAACTAGCCACTTCATTCACTCCCAGCAATCATGCAGAGTAAGAATGGGTCAAGTTTGATGGTCCAAAGCTCACGAAACTCACATGCATTCATCTTTGATTCCTTGATCTTTGCAAAACTCATACTTTGATTTTCATTTTGTTTTAAGTCATACTAATGCCATTAATACGTTTTTGAGATGTGTTTGTACAGGTTTGGATGATCATAAGGACCCCATGCAATCCAAATCTTGATATGCCATGTTTGCACTGATCCACATCGTTTTTGTTATACCTCTCAAATCAGGTCGTTTCAGTCCAAAATAACCATCTTATTGAACTCGCATCCCTCGATTTAGGGGGGTAGGGTACTTTTGGCCTTCTAATGGTTGTTATTTTGCAGGGACAAAGAATTGATTCATCGGAGAAGACGATTGGAGCTAGGGCTCTGGTGTCTCTCCGGCCTATGCCTATTTGCTGAATATTTGTTTATTTTGTTTCAGTTAAGTTAATAGATGTATTACCGCCCCAGTGATTGAAGCGTGTGCGTTAAGGACTTACTATGCCAGGGTGTGGGTTCGATCCCAACCTTTTGCTATTTTGACATTTTTCTGATTTTTATTGTTTTGCAGATGATAAAATGTGTTGGCTGCCATCCCTTAGCACCAAGGCACGCCTGGCCTGGTAGTGAAGGTGCTGATTGAAAGGGTAGAGGGCGTGGGTTCAAAACCCAGCCCTGGTAACTTTTTAAAATCCTTAATTTTTTTCTATTTTCACTTATAAACCCTAAATTTATCAAACTAAACCCATTTTTATCAATTAATTTTTTCACAAAAAACTTAATAAACATTAGGGTTTAGTTTTTGTTTAATTAATAAAATTTCTTTTTTTTTTCAAATTAATTAGGGTTTTTTAGGTTTTAATTAATTAAAATTAATTTAAGTTTTAGGTTAATCATTAAATCTTTTATCAAAAAAATCACCCAAAAAATTTCATTCCTCTTTTCTCTATTTTACATTTTTGCGTAGTTTACTCTTTTCGCGTTGTTTAAAATTATGTAACTGCTCATGGTTTGTCATAGTTAATTAGGGTATTACTTTTCCCCCCATTCCCAAAGCCTTGTAATAGCATAGAATTTTATTTTCCGTACATTTTTCGCTTTACTATATTTGTTACTATTGCTTAGTAATTAGGGATTATATGGAAAGATTAAAAGCAAACAGTAGTAAACCCTAATACAATATTAAAAATAACAGAAACACAAATCATTTACACACACGCACCTCTAGGGTAACCTCCCTTGTTGTCTTCGATAAAAACAGTCATGTTCCTAGAACGTGGGGACGCTTTAGCACTGTCCCTCGATTAAAAAGATCGTAGTCCCTCGATGACCCTTTCGATGTTGTCTTCAGTAAATGATCTAGTCCTTTATGAATTGCTAAAGCGCCCCTACGAGTTGCATTCAATGACTGTACGATGATCCGCGCCCGTCCCTTTACATCCAACGATAGGGCTCCCTACTAACTAATTGTACAAATAACACTATCTAAAGGAGAAGGAAAAGTATAATAAAGACCTTGAGTAGGTAGATAGTTCCTAATCGCTTGCTCACAAACAAAACAAAAGCATCTTTCTCATAAACACTTTCAGAAATATTTTCTAAACACTTTGTACGCATTCTCGAGGGCAAATACGAGAATTATTACAAAGCCTTGCCTTACTATTGGAATTTTCAAAATATTTTCAAACACACGACACAAAGAAATTTTCAAAATAAAGTGAGCTAGAGATTAAGATCCCCTAGATAACTACAGATGAAAAGGGTGCTAACACCTTCCCTTTTCATAACCTACCCCCGAACTCAATAATCTCATGGTCTTTCATGTCCTTTTCACCCTTTACTTTTGGATAAAAGAAAAGTCGGTGGCGACTCTTGCTATCCACAACATTTACGATAAAACGCAAACCAAGTCAGTTCTCCCACTGTATTACAGAGGGTATTAATTAGAGTGTAAATTCGGCTCTGAATATGCGAAAGCGATAATTCCCGTTAAATTGATTCTTTTCGAAGCAGGAAATACTTCCCTATAAGTAATCTTAGTATAGACAGTTAAAGTATTGTTAATTGATGTGAATTACATTTTAGTATTGTTACTCATATGAATTTATTAAAGTTATTTACTTCATCATTATTATTCTTAATTCAGTCGCCTTAGATAAACACCATAACAATTAGTAATGATAGGTTTGACAATTGGTCTTTGTGGGTTCGACAAATCTTGTATATTACTTCGATAGGCCCATGCACTTGCAGAATCTCCCATCAAAATCTTTGGGCTAGATGTAGAAACACTTCTTGTTCTTATAGTTTAGTCACCAAAACCTCACCCATATCTTTAAATTCTGGATCTTCGAGGCTATAAAGTATGTATGGCTCGGGATGCTCAAGAACCAAATGTCTCAATATCTCTACCATAGTTTTACTTCCCATGTTGATCCAATATTTTCTATCAATAACCAACCCACAAATTTTATCATTCACAATACATTTTGTAAACAAAAGGTGTTTCTTTTGTTTGGCCTCCATGATGAATCACCAAAAAAATAAAGCTTTTCAAATAAAACTAACAATATGAGTAAAAATTGAAACTTTTGGAATTTTTTCCTTTTTTTTTGGATTTATTTTTTGAGTTTTTTTTGTTTATATGATTCAATACAAGCTAATAAGAACTGAAATTGAAATTTGCAACAAAAAATGGTCCTATACGAATCGTGCTCTGATACCACTTGATGACTAACTAATTTGTGGTTCAGTTATTTTTGTCATACTTTGCTATTGTTATGAAACTTGTGATTTTAATGTGATAATATGGGGGTAGGAACACATAATTATGAACAATATTGGAGTTGGGACAGAATTGAAACAAAGTAACATTGAGAAAGAAATAGATAGAAAAGGATAAACATGGGACACCACACTCTTTCTATGAGTTATAAATGATGATAAGCCTAAGTGAGGATCGCCACAAGAAACTTGGTTTCTTGATAAGATCAAACTATGGTCCAATCCAGGAGCAATGCTCTCAAAATGACACAAAGTGTTTGTTTAACAAAATTCAACTTGCTTTTTCATTCATGATTTGATCCCTATTTATAGGTAAATGGTAGCTTACAATAATAATTTAAGAAATACTACAACTTCGGTCTACTAACTTATCATTAATGGTTTTGGAAATAAAGGTCACACATTTAGAGATAGTGGAGAAAGTGAGTGACAGATCACACACTTAAAGGTAGTGGAGAAAGTGGATATTGATTGCACTTTCTTCATCTTCTTATTCTTATTGTTGAATATTTTTGAGCCATAAATAAGCCTAATTCCGTCTCGACCTCAACATATGAATTGTAGATAATTTTCTTAGATTTCCGACGCATCATAGATCATATCAATCAGACTCCTAGAACTTCAGATATGGTCAAAACACGACAGATAGACCAACAAATACAAAAATCCTTAGTTATTATAAAATAAAATTGTAAATAAAATAAAATATTCATTTAATTTGGAGCATTTTTTTTATGTTTCCTTCCACATGCTTAGTGAACTTATGATCTCATCATCGGGGAACTTCATCTTCTCCTTCCTCTACCAAGAGTGGTTGGGTGATAGTATGTCTACCTCATATTAAAGAAGGTACTCCCAAACAGGCTCGCTTTACGGACGTCGGCGAGCAGGATGCTCTTATTCCTTTCTTTTGGCTTCGTAATATTCTTCTTTTCTGGGTACCTAGCACCCCGGAGGAGTTTGTTGTTGTTGTGCACTACTACAAAAAACACATTTAACCTTAGACATGAAATACATTTAACCTCATATACAAAAGTGAGGTACTGAAGGGCATTGGGAAATTATACCACTTTACCCCTTGTTTAATTAAAAATCGAGGGGGTTAATTTATCTTCACATGGGTTCGAACCCCAACATCTCAACTTTTATATTTTTAGAACTGGATGGCGCGCCTAATACTTGCTCTTAGTGTTGTGTAAAACTGAGGTAATTGCTCAATGTTTTTACCTCGATTTTAAGTGGAAACCAAAGGGATAAGATTTTTTAGTACTATCGTATGCAACTGTATTACATAACCATATCACGGAATTTAGAACTATATATTTTGAAGATTCTTGAATCAGAAACATTGTACATTTTGTTAATTCTCAAACAGAAACATTGTACTACACATATTCATTGTTTACATCAAATGCAAAGCCAAAATGGCACACACTTATAATTTTACAATAAAACTAAAAGAAATGATTAACCAACAAAAGAAATAACCAAAATGGAATATAGGTTGTCCAACAGTTCTATGCTAGGATTTGTCAATGGTCGTTAAGAACCTATAATTTGAAGAAAATTTGAAGCCAATTAGGATAATCAACAACAATTTTAAATATTTAGTAAAAGGAATAAAAAATAGTAAAATAAATAATTATAAATTACTAAGTGATATAAAACATTTACTTACTAGTTTTCCCATATCCCGTATTCATGACCACGATGAATAACATGAACATCATCTGAATCATTTTCTTTAGATGAATGACGTACATGTATTGTGAAACAAGGGGTCTCATAGTCAAAGTCTTGATTTCCACCAGTACTATCAGAAAGATATTTTCTGTGAAGAACAATTTGTAAGAACAAGATTTAGTTCTACATCTCGCCTTTAGTTTTGATGATAACAATACATGGGTGATTAGATAACAATTTAGTACCCTAATGGTTTTATCTAATGTGTAAATTTTGCTAACAAGTTCTGAATTTGAAGATATGACATGTGACGTCATCAGACTCTGGACTCAACATACTAAGTGATACAAGTGCGTGTTACAAGGATCAAAATGCTTCTAAAACAACGGTACTGAGGAACGTTAACTTTCAAAGCTTCTGTTTGTGACTCTTATGGTAAAGCTTCAAAAGGCTTCTCAAGCTCTTAAGATTCTATGCTCTCTTGCTCCAAGGTTTTTAAGACAAGGTTCTGGTGAACAAGTTTTAAAAACTCTGAACACCACTAATTCTGAAGGCCAACATGTTAAAGACTCTGAAGACAAGGTTCTAATGAACAAGTTCTGAAGACTCTAAAGAAAAAGGTTCTTAAGACAAGTTTTGATCCTTCTAAACAAGCTTTAATTCATATATATTCTGAAGCCTCTGAAGATTAGAAGACAAGATCAAAAAAATTTACGTGAGAAATAGTACAAAATCACCTCCTTCCACTACTCTGATTTTATGGCAAAAGAAATGTACTATTGGTACGATATTGTCTACCACTCACACTGATTGTTATGCAAGAAGAAAACTGGAATTCTGGTTTTCCCATTCTACCCTCCAGCAGATTTCTTTTTGGCTATAAAAGTAAGACAAGGAAGAATTGGAACGACGAATAATTTGAAAAAACTTTTGCATTGAATCATTATGCCAAAATGTTGTTCAACTTTCATTGTAAATCTTTTGTAAAGTTTTGTAAATTAAGGAACTTTTGTTCATTAACTTGTGTAAATATGCTTTCTTAGAAGTATCTTGTAAACACACAATCTTGTATTTCAACCTTGGGTTGATTTTTTCTTGAGAGACTAGGGCTTTAATCAGGATTCTCAAGAAGGCATTGACGGGTAGTCTTTGTTTGTGTTTGTAATTAGTTTGATTATAGTGGATTAAGTTCTTATTGAGAAGGCAAAATCACCTTGGTGGGTGAACTGGATTAACTTAGTTAACAATGAACCAGGATAAAAATAATTGTCTTAATTTATTTTTATTCTTGTGTTAGCTTCAAGTGTTTGGTTTTGAAAAGATTTCATTCTTAGAGACCCAATTCAAACCCCCCTTTTTTGTGTTTCTCGCACCTTCAATTAGCACCAGAGCTCCAGTTCTATTATTGATTATTATCAAACACTTCACCGTGTTAGATAAAGATCCAAAGTTTTTAGAAACACTATGACTGAAATTCATCCACCTGCTGCACAAATTATTTAAATAGATAACTACAGTGTCGAACCTCTAATCTTTTATGGAGATAAGTTTAACTACTGGAAGGATAGAATTGAAAACTTCTCTCTCGGTCACAATATAGATCTCTAGTATATAGTATTCGATGGCTATACCCATCCAGTTGATGCTAGTTGTAACAAAGTGGAAAGAAGAACAATGACAAAACAACAAAAGAAAGATTATAAAGATCATCATAAGGCTAGAACTATCTTGTTGAACGATATCTCCTATACTGAGTATGAAAAGATCATTAATAAAGATACTGCGAAATCTATTTTTGAATCTTTAAGAATGACTCACGAAGGAAATCCCTAAGTCAAGGAAACCAAGGCACTTTCCTTAATTCAGAAGTATGAGGCGTTTAAGATGGAAGATGGTGAAACTATTGAGAACATGTTCTCAAGGTTTCAAAATCTTGTTCCAGGACTGAAGGTTCTGAAAAAAGGTTATTCTACTTGAGATCACGTGAAGAAGATTATCAGAAGCTTGCCAAAGAGATGAAGGCCTAAGGTAACTTCACTCAAACTTGCCAAAGATCTAAACAACACTTATCTTAAGGACTTGGTTAGTTCTTTGAGAATCCACGAGATAGAGCTTAATAAGGATGACCCTCTAAGAAAAGGAAAATTTGTAGCTCTCAGATCAAGTGGTAGATCTGATAAGAGTCAACAACTCTGGAAGAGAAAGAAAGACAAAGCATTCAAAGGAGCTAGAAGGACAAGTGATCGCTTCTAGTCTACTTCTGGATAAAGGAGGTCTGGTGGCAACAAAGATGTTACTTGCTATGAGTTCAAGGAGCCAAGCCATTACAAGAACAAGTATCCTAAGCTCATAAAGGGCAAGCCCCTAGAAGAAAGCTTTCAAAATAAAGAAGAAATGGTTGATGGAAACATGGGATGATTCTAATTCTTGAGAAGATGATTTTAAAGAAGAAAAAGCTAATGTAGCACTGATGGCGAGCGTTAAGGATTTTGATGAGAAGATTTATCCAGAAGCTGAAGTTGATTCTGATTCAGACATAGAAGAGGTATTTTCTGACCTTTCTCATTATGAATTAACATCTTTACTTAAGATTCTGGAAAAACATGAGTTGCTTAAGATCGAATTTAAGGAGCTTAAAAAGGTCTGTGAATTTGTTTCTAAAGAACATAGTAAACTTAAGAAAGAATTTTCATCTTTGAATGAAGAAAATTTTATTCTTAAGAATGATAACTATGCTCTTAGAAGCAAGAGTTCCAAACTTGAGAAGGAAATTATTTGAGAAGATTATGTGAGCACTTACGGTGTCATAAAGAAATATAACAAATCTTTACAGAAATTTCTTGCTAGAAGCCTAGGAAGAAGCGTCATGGCTTCAATAATCTATGGCTTAAGAAGAAACGGTACAAGAGGTATTAGTTATGATTCTTATGAATAATCTTATTCTAAAAAGGAAGATAAACCTAATACTATTCACTCTTATTTTGTCTCTTCTGGTTTTGTGACTAAAGAAAAAAAGAGTAACCTCTTTGAAAACCTAAGTCCAAACCAAAAGAAAAATAATGTTTCAATCATGCAATTAAATATGATTATCCTGCATCTAAGCCCAAGATTGTTAACAACTCGGAGAAGACTAACAAAAAAGGACCCAAGAAGTTGTGGGTACCTAAGAAAAAGATAATCTATTTCTAGAGCCATCTCTTACTGAAATAAACAGTAAGCAGATGAGAAAGCATGTACGGGAAAACCTGTTATGATGACATGCATGATATGTGGATGCAATGTTTTCAAATATCTCGCGGGGTAAACACAAAAAGATGTTAGAATTCGAACGTTAATCAATAGCTTTGATTGGGGGAACTTCGTATCGGTGGATATGGAGTCTTATAGGTAAGTACCCTCTTAAAGTTTAGTTGGCTTAACCTGTCCTAGTAATAATAATCGGGTTCTAAGGGATCTCAATATCACTAATCTTTCTTATCAGGCATTGTTTCAGCGCAAGCCTCTTTAATAGCAATCAAAATATCCCGAGAATTCTGATCTCAATGAGCGTAATATCGAGTATCAACCAACTTCAGACTGCACCAAAGCCGGCTATCTCACTACTTCCTAATGGCCAAGTTGGTCAAGTAAAGGTTCTAAAGTCAGTTAGTGCTTCATTACACCATACAGTGGCCCCGTATTCTCCTTGACTACTCAAGGGCTACCAGTACCCACAAATGTGTCACACTAACGTAGCCATTGCTTAGACCATGTCGGTATACCCCACACAATTTCCACAATGTATTGCTACTTACCTATAAGGTATCCCAGATCCGGGTACAGGATCAAAACAAACCCAAACAAGGAACCAAAATGTAAAGCAAGCAAGTCAAACAATGAAAGGAAATAAAGGTGATCTATCCCTAAGGTAACCCCACTTTTAAGTGATTCCCCAGCAGAGTTTCTAGTTATGTAATACAGTTGGAGAGCTAACTTGGGATGTTTTATGTTTGATCGCAATTGTTGGGTTTAGCAAGAGTCGCCATCGACTTTTCTTTTATCCAAATAAAGGAAAGGGTGAAAAGAATAGGAAAGACCTTTGAGATTATTTCTTGAGTTCGGGGGGTAGGTTATCAAAAGGGAAGGTATTAGCACCCTTTTCATCCATAGTTATCTATGGGCTCTTAGTTGCTTGCTAGATCACTTTCTTTGTTTGAAAATATGCTTTGTGGTAGTTTTTGAAAGTATTTTTGAAAAGGCTCCTTCGTTTAGGAGAACTTTGTAATGGTTCTCGTTTCGTAAGAACGTATACAAAGTGTTGGACTTTTGAAAATATTTCAATGTTTTGAAAGTGTTTGGTGTGTGTTTGTTTTGAAAGTGAGCAAGCAACTAAGAACTTTTCTACCTACTCCAAATTCTTTTTTCATTTCTTCCTTCCTTTGATATTGCTATCTCACTATTGATTAGTAAGAAGCCTTATCTTTGGATGTAAAGGGACGGGCGTTGGTCATCGTATAGTCATGATAGCAAAGTTGTGAGACATCTTAGCATTTCTCTTGAGGGACTAAGATCACTTGTAAGGAAACATTTGAAGCGTCATCGAGGGACTATGATCTTGTATTTTTGATTGTTTTTTCTAAGACATCCCAAATGTATAACATGACCATTTTTTAGGCAACAAGTGGAGTTAACCTTAGGGGTGCATATGAGAATAGTGAGTTTGATTTGAATGCATTTAATCTTTGATTAGGGTTATATATTTGTTGATTTTTATCTTCCCATATAAATCCTAATTACTAGCATTTATATGAAAGCGATAAATTGCGGAAAGTAAATATTCTCCGCTATTACAATCATTTGGGGATGGGGTATAAAAATTTACAAATGGGGGATGAAAGAAATAAAGTTTTAATTATACTATTACAACCATGGTTAGAACCCGCACCCTTAGGATAAGAAGGGGACACGAAACGCACGTTGCTTGCCACTGGGGTGCCTATTACATCTGTTAGTGAAACAACAACCATTAAATATAAAATGAACTTAGATGTAAAAATTTGAAAATGGTCAAGCCCTCCTTCTTCTTCCTCCTGCATGCTAACAGTTACTGTAATAACAATGTTTTCCATTTTTTTCAAAAAAACTCTAACTTCCTCATTTCTCAACCAAATTCAAAAATGTAAAAATGAAACTTGCTTAGAATTTTGCAAGGATTTCAAATATGTAATTGATTTTTATTTATTCCCACTATAACTCATGAATTTCTACCTGTACCAAACTGAAAACCTAAATGTCCAAAAAATCCAGTTTCAAAATTCTCGTCCCACAGTCAATTAAAATGAAATTTAAGGATATGGTTAGCTTCATAAACATGATATCTATATTTTATCTTTTGAAAGTAATTGCAAATGATACTTGTATCAAGATTTAAAAGTTGGAAAAACTTACCTCTAGATACAAAAATTCAATGGCCTCTACACGACTTCCAGAAGCAATATGATGATTGCTTTAGCTTCCTTGGACCTTGGTGAGTATGTTGCAACTTTTACTTTTCCTTGAAAGTGTCTGGATTGGTCTACTCAAGTCAAGTTGCAATGGTGGATTTTGAAAATGGTGGATGATGAAAATGATGTTCCAGTGAGGAAACAGGGGTATAGATAGTTTCTATATGATATATATGAAGTGTTTGAATGATTTGTTTGGACAATAGTTGCAAGAGTGATGCGTTTCTAAGTTAAGGTTTCAAAAGCTTAAAATGGTGATTTTTGGTCAATTCGGGTTTGAGAGTGTATGAGATGGTTTAAGGGCTTGTAAATTCGTGTCCTCAGTTGCATAAGAGTGTCTTGATATATAGGAAAAGCCTTGGAGACTTGAGATGGTCAGATTACCAAGATCACATGTTATGGAATTTTTGCTTGTTTTTGAAGCAAAGTGGAAAACCAAAATCCCAATGTGTGGTACAAGCTATGTAGAGTGGTTGAATCACTTCAAACATGCTTCTTATGAATTGCTAGGTTGAGTGTGTGCAGGTGGAGCCATTGAAAGGCTCAAGAAGGGTTGACATTGTGGAAAAGCTTGCTTTACAAGAATGGATATGTTACTTTTTGCAATTTCAACCATAAATGGTATCAAGACTTGGACAAAACATCAAATCCTTGTGTAATACACTTAGGGTCTGTGTAATTACTTAATTATGGAGAGATTTAGAAGCAACATGGCCTGAAAAGTGAGATTGAATGATAAGGTTATGAGATTTGATTATGAGTTCATCACAAAAATGACTTATAATTTAAGTTTATCATGCCAACTTCAAGTCTTCGAATCTCCTAGCTCAAAAATGATATCTTCAAGTTCTTGGACATTTTGAAAAGCTTGGAACATCCTCTAGAGCTTTTATGTTGGACATTTTTAAAGAATAAATTTGGAACTAGGTGAAAAGTTTTCATGAAGTTAGGTCAAAATCCTCACTAAAATACTCAAAATTTCACTAAGTATTTTTAGTATCATAGGCATGTCTTCATAAATTCATAACTTGAAATCCAAGCATTTCTAGAAAAAGTTCTGCCCTAAAATTTTTTAGATCTCATTGAGATCTACAACTTTCATGTTAGAAGTTTTCCTTGAATCATCTTGCATCATGGTGGAAATTTGACACAAAGTTATGAAAACATGTTAACTTTCCAACACTTAGACAAATTTTCTAAGTCCTAGAATTTTTACTTTTCAAAGATAACTTTGACTTTTCAATTTATTGATGAATACACTTCATATTTTGACATGTCTTGATGAAATATGATTTTTGAAACTTGATTTTGATCAAAAAGTCAAAGTTTGACTTTTCAATATACAAATGACTTTTCATGAGTTGACTGAAATTCATTTGTCAATCCAATGATCTTGGGAGGTGATTTGAACAATGTCATTAGGTCAAAATGATGTATATGAGTCCTTGAGATCATGTATTAACCCAATAAGTCATTTGTTAGGTCAAAAGTCAAAAATTGAACCTCCTCAGTCAAAACCCTAATTTTGACCATTTTGCCCTTTTGATGATCTGATCAAATTTCTTGAGTAATTGTGATTCAAACTAGATCAATTGACATATATGAGTTCATCGTGTTGATATCGATAAAAAATTATGAAGTTTGATTGTAGGTTGACCACAGTTGACTTTTTATCCAATACAGTTGATTTTAGGTCATGTGATCAACTGACTGAGCAAACAATGTGATCCAAAGCTTGAAACTTGACATGATCAATATTTAGGGCTCCTAATGATCCATGAAAGTCAATTTAGGACATGAAAGTTCAATTATACTTGTGCAAACTCAAACCTTAATTTGAGTCATCAGTGCTTGATGAGGTGTCTTGAGTTAATCAAACCTTGTGTAGTCTTGAATCAATGGAGATCTTATGAGAGATTTCTTGAGAAATGAGAGGGCAAATTTTGGGGTAAAACAGAATCCAAATTAATCAAGGCCCATAAGAGAATTTCATTCATCAGAGCAAGTACATCAAAGAACTTATGAAAAAGTTAGACCTGTCTGATTGCAAGACATCAAAGACGCCAAGGCATCCTACCTGCATTCTGAAAAAGGATGAGGTAAGTGGTAAGGTTGATCAAAATCTCTACAGAGGTATGATAGGTTCTCTATTATATTTGATTGCTTCTAGACCTGGTAATTTATTTAGTGTCTTCTTTTGTGCTCACTACCAATCAGATCCTAGAGAATCTCACTTAGCAGTTGTTAAGAGGATTTTTATGTATCTGAGAGGTACTATAAACCTTGGTTTGTGCTAGATAAAATCAAGTGAGTACAAGTTAGTAGGCTATTATGATTCTGATTATGCTGGAGATAGACTACAAAGGAAAAGCACTTCTGGATGCTGTCAATTTCTGGGAGACAATCAACAATAACGCTTTCAACTGTAGAAGTCGAGTATATTTCTGCTTCTGGATGCAGAACCCAGATCCTCTGGATAAAAAGTTAGCTAGAAGACTATCAGATATATGAGAGTAATATTCCTATTCTCTGTGACAACACTTCTTCTATTTATTTGTCCAAGAATCAAATTTTAAATTCTAGGGCTAAACATATTAAGATTAAACATCATTTTATAAGAGACTATGTTCAGAATTCATAGATACAAATCATCAATGGGCTGATATCTTTATAAAACCCCTTGTTGAAGATAATTTTGTTTTCATTCTGAAGCATTTGAAAATGGTTTTATGTCCAGAATGAAAAAGATGTAATCCTAGAACATTGGCTTGCAGAATGGAAAAATGAAACTCTTAGACTTGTTATTTTCTCTGCTTCTGGAATGTGAGGCTTCTGACAAGTGAAGATCTCATATATTAGAAGTGTTCTAGGTTAGAATCTTTTCTTCTGAAAGCTATTGTCCCTTGGAAACTAAAGAGTTTACTTCATTAATAAGGTGTTAGGATAGTGAAAGGTTAGTGGTTCAATTTAAGACAATTATTTTTCTGAAGCACGCCTAGAACTTGATGTAACATATTAGGAGAAGAGATCTTATTGGGATTAGGTAAAAAAATATCTACACTTTATCCCTTGTCAAAAAAATTTCACAATTCAATTTGTTTAATGATTACAAAAACTCTATTTTAACTCACTCACTCCCGCTTCACACACTTTCGCTACCATTATCCCACACTTTCTCTCTTTCAAGCCCCAAAAGTTCTCAAAACCCTTTTCGGTTCTTAATCATGAATCATTGGCTGATCCACAACAATATTTCTTAACTGCTCAACAAATGGTTCAAGGCTGGAGATCAATATTTCATCTTCTTAACATACCAGTGCTCTTCGAACTGGTGAAGCAAGTATGGATAATGACTCAGTAATCTAGAAAGGAAATCTCATCGTGTACGTTATGTATGAATTTGTGCATCATCTAGGAATCCATTGCCAAGTTAATTAATCATCTTGGAAAAGGTAAAAATTGTTGCAATCTAGATTATGGGAGTATAAGTAGGAAAACATGGAAACTGGATGCTTCAAAGATATTTTTGAAGAAGAAGAAATTTAAGTATATCAAAGATCTTCATCCCAGACTTCGAGTTTGGGTTAAGATTATTCTGGGTTGCATTCGTCAAAGACCCTCAACTAATGCTCTTTATAGCATCAACAATGATGAGTTCATGTTGTTTTATCTTGCTTTTGGAACTAATATAAATCTTCATGCAAATAGTGTTTAAGTATCTAAGGGATAATATCAGCAGTTTTAGAATTGGCTCCTCAAATATCAAGAAGTGAATTCCTCTAGGGAGACTTATCTCAGTCTTTCTTTTATGAAAGCCCACTTGGCAAGAATCTGCAGTTGATGTCTTTGATATATTATGTTATCAACCCTCCAGGAGTTCATGAGTCTTAAGCATCTGTTAATCCAACTCTTATGGAAGAAGGTTACTTAATTAATTCTACTAACTCTCCAATTGTCATACACTCATATTTGGATGAATGCTTGGATAAAAAGGAATCACCAAGTGTGTCTCCTCTAGCAGTTGCAAAGATAATCCAAGACTACTCAGATTTCCTTCCTGCTCATGTTATTAGAAATATTTATGACAATGTTGAGACTTGTGGTTATGTTGACATTATTCCCGAAGAACCTAAGGTTCCACCTTTTCAAAAGAAAATAAAGGTTTATTCTAAAGATGGTGATAGTTCTTCAAGCAAGCTTTGTGCTGAAGTATCATGTCAGAATGCTATAATCTCATATAGTCCCACACCCTCTTATTCACCCTTACCATATTTCTCTTCTCAACCTCTTAAAACGACCGTTTATACCACACATGAACCCTCTATTTCCTTCTTAAACCAAACCGCTAAGTTTCTGAGATAACTTGAAGTTGAAACCTCTTCTAGTTTAGATCAAGTTTGTAATTGCAAGCTTCTCAAGTCATATTTAAAGCATGTGTTTTGATGAAGACAACATGGACATCAAGTTTCAAAGGATGTACAAAAAGCTTATCAACATCAAATTAAAGTCTTGAAGATTATTGAAGAGTTATTAAAGAAATCATCAAATGTCAATATGGTATAAATAATTCTTAAAACCTTGAATATAGATGTTCACAATATGCATTCATCAACATATACATATTCCATCATTTTAACATCAAGAAAAACTTTGTTTGAAATATCTTTCAAAATGTATTTTTGAAAATAATCCTTTAGGAACCGGTTCCTCCCTAACAGGGAACCGGGTTCCAGCTTTTCTCAAAAAACATGTCCCTGGTTTTTGTACTAGGAACCGGGTTGTACCAATAGGGGAACCAGTTCCTGCGTGATAAATTTGAATTCCAACTTATAATGTTCACTAAGAACCGGGTTCTGTCAGTGTCGGAACCGGTTCCTAGCGAACCAATGCAGCTTTTACTTTGTTTTTTGAACATTTTTCAAGTGGTATCTTTTCATGAATGCATTGCAACTTTTCATATGAATTGGCATGAATGAAGAGGTTCTTACAACTTTATAAAATGTAGATTTTCTTATTTTCAAACAATGTTCAACACTTCAATTTTCAAATTAACAAATATACTTCTTCATTAACAATTTTCTCTTTTACTCACATTTGAATTTAAACTTTCATGTGTTCATAATTTTGTGAAACTTGCCATATACACTTTCATTATCATTTCAAGTTTCATACATACATTGTGAACATTTATATACATTGTTGAGAATTGTTTTTATCTTGAAGAAGAAGATCAATTGAAGATTGATAAAGCTCTCCATATACTTCAAAATAAATCATTTTATTACTTAAAGATTTTCCCTTACTATCCAGGATTGTTGGAAGTAAGTGTTGTGATTTGAAGAGGATTGTTCTTCATTCACATTAGTGTTTGTTTGGTTTTAAAGGTGTTAAGAACCTTTGATCACCCTATAGGTTAGATAGTAAGCATAGGCTGTACAATCATTCTAACTATAGTGAAATCTCTTTCGTGTTGGAAAGGGGACTGGAGTACTCTCGGATTGTGAGGGGAACCAGGATATATCACCGTGTTCTTTACTTTTCCGCATTTATCGCTTTCATCACCATAATCGAGAAAAGATAAAGATATAATCAAAACCTTCAAACTCTTAACCAAAAATTACTACCAAGCATTCTCATAAAACCGAATAAATTTTATAAGACCTAATTCACCCCCCCTCCCTCTTAGGCACTCTGAGACTTACAATTGGCATCAGAGCAAGTTATAGGTAACTTGTTCCTAAAGATCCAGAATGGCTTCCGCAAATCATCAACCAGTCTTCAGAGATGGTGGTAGTAACAACAAGCCTCCTCTATTATGTGGTGAATATTTTGACTTCTGGAAAACACGCATGAAGGCGCATTTAGAAGCACAAGGAGAGGAAGTATGGGATGCTGTTGAAAATGGTCCATTTATCCCAATATCAGTAATCAATGGCATTGGTTCTGTAAAACTCAAAACTGCATGGGACGACGATGATAAAAAGAAAGTTCTCTATGACAAAAAGGCAATAAACCTTCTTCAAGGTGCACTCAGTATGGACGAATTTTTCCGTGTCTCGAACTGTAAGACAGCAAAAGAAATATGGGATACCCTGGTTCAAACTAATGAAGGAACGGCTGAAGTAAAAAGATCAAGGCTAAATACCTTGAGTCAAGAATATGAACTATTTCGAATGCAGCCCGGAGAATCCATTCTTGACTTACAAAAGTGATTTGTGCATTTGACAAATCACTTAAATGCTCTTGGTAAAACCTTGACAAATGATGAACTCAACTTGAAAATCCTTAGATCATTGACTAAGGAATGGCAACCAAAGGTAACGACAATCTCGGAAAAGAAGAGTCTCTCCGCAATGACTTACGCTACATTATTTGGCAAACTTCAAGAATATGAAACAGAACTCGGTAGACTTGAAAAACATGAAAATTTAGAGAAGAAATCCAAAGGCATTGCCTTGAAAGTTGATTCAAAGGAAAGTCAAGATAATGATGCATCGGAGGAAGATGAAAACTTCTTGCTTCTTGTAAAAAGGTTAGGAAAATATTTTGGTCATAATAATAATCTTCATAATGCTAACTTTGTCAAGAGGAAGAAATTTTATAATCATAAAGATAAAGAAGCCTCCACATCAACACAAGATGTCACATGTTATGAATGTGGAAAGCAAGGTCACATAAAGCCGGATTGTCCAAAACTCTCCAAGAAAAATGGATTCAAAGGCAAAAAGGAGTTCAAGAACAAAAAGGCTTATGTTGCATGGGAAGATAATGAGATAAGTTCTTCATCCGATTCGGAAAGCGAGGAATGTGCAAATCTAGCATTAATGGCTTCACATCACTCCGACAATGAAGAAGAGGTATGCTTGAAATCCACATCAAATGTTTCGTATCTTGATAGTGGATGTTCAAAGCATATGACAGGAGATGTACACCAATTTTCATATCTAGTACATAAAGCCAAAGGGTATGTCACCTATGGAGACAACACCAAAGGAAAGATTCTTGGCGTTGGAATAGTTGGCACACTTCCATCCATTCAAATTGAGGATGTTCTCTATGTTGAAGGATTAAAGCACAATCTTCTTAGCATAAGTCAACTTTGCGATAGAGGGTTCAAGATCAAATTCAACAAAGATGAATGTCTCATTATGGATGAGGCAACCAATGAGGTATAACTCAAAGGTATAAGAACTAACAATATTTTTATGATTACTTTAGATGATTTGTCTCTGAAGGTACAATGTCTTATGGTAAACAACAATGACGCTTGGTTATGGCACAAGAGGATCACTCACATTCACATGGAGCACTTGAACAAATTGGTTAAGCATGACTTAGTTATTGGTCTACCAAAGATGAAGTTCATCAAGGACAAATTATGTAATGCATGCCAAAAGGGCAAACAGACCAAAACAACTTTCAAATCTAAGAATGTGGTGTCTACTACAAGACCACTACAATTGTTACACATGGATCTCTTTGGTCCATCAAGAATAAAAAGCTTCAGAGGTAATGTATACGCTTTAGTCATTATTGATGATTTTTCTAGATATTCTTGGACTTTGTTTCTTGTGCAGAAAAGTGATGCTTTTAAAGCCTTTAAGAAGTATGCTAAGCAAATCCAAAATGAAAAATCACTAAAGATTGTATCCATAATAAGTGATCATGGTGGAGAATTCCAAAATGCTCAATTTGAAGAATTTTGTGAAGAACATGGTATCTCTCATAATTTTTCAGCACCTATAACTCCACAACAAAATGGAGTAGTTGAAAGAAAGAATAGGTTTCTAGTGGAACTTGCAAGAACAATGCTTAGTGATGCAACTCTTCCTAAATATTTTTGGGCGGATGCGGTTAGTACGACATGTTATGTTGGAAATCGAGTTATCATTAGACCTATAATAAAGAAGACTCCATATGAACTCTTCAAAGGAAGAAAGCCAAATATTGCTCACTTTCACATTTTTGGATGCAAGTGCTTTGTTCTTAATAATGACAAAGATAATCTTGGTAAGTTTGACGAGAAATCCGACGAAGGTATATTTCTTGGTTATTCGCTTTCTAGTAAAGCATATAGAATTTATAATAAAAGAACTTTAACTATTGAAGAATCTATGCATGTATCTTTTGATGAAATTAACCCCTCCAAGGAGGAAGTAGTTGTTTGTGATGATGATGATCCTATAGATTTACCCCCAGAATATCTTTCAATTGATCGAATTAAGAAATCACCGAAAAATTCAGAAAACATTGTTCAGCAAGATTCAAACACCAATGATCTACCAAAAGAATGGAGAACTCATAGAGACCATCCTATTGACAAAATTATTGGTGACATTAGCCAAGGAGTATCAACAAGATTGAATCTAAAAGATGCTTGCTTAAACATGGCGTTTGTTTCTCAAATTGAACCTACCAAAGTTGATGAAGCCTTAGGAGATGATCAATGGATTATTGTTATGCAAGAAGAATTAAATCAATTCGAGAGAAATCAAGTTTGGGAACTTGTTCCTAGACCAAGTGGCAAACACATCATAGGTACCCGATGGGTGTTTAAGAACAAACTTGATGAGAATGGTCTAATTGTTCGAAACAAAGCAAGGTTAGTTGCCCAAGGTTACAATCAAGAGGAAGGAATCGACTTTGAAGAAACATTTGCTCCGGTTTCAAGGTTAGAAGCTATACGTCTTTTACTTGCTTATGCTTGTTCATTAAATTTTCAGCTTTTCCAAATGGACGTCAAAAGCGCATTCTTGAATGGATACATCAATGAAGAAGTCTATGTCAAACAACCCCCGGGATTTGAAGACTTCAAATATCCTTCACATGTCTTTAAGTTGAGAAAGGCTCTTTATGGCTTAAAGCAAGCACCAAGAGCATGGTATGATAGACTTAGCAATTTTTTGTGTGAAAAAGGTTTCGAAAAGGGTAAGGTTTATAAAACCTTGTTCATTAAGAAAATCCAAAGTAACACTTTATTGGTTCAATTCTATGTTGATGATATCATTTTTGGATCGACTAACAAAGAAATGTGTGAGGAATTCTCATTGATGATGCAAGGAGAATTCGAGATGTCTATGATGGGAAAGATGAACTACTTTCTTGGACTACAAATCAAGCAACTAGAAGATGGAATCTTCATCAATCAATCTAAGCATTGCAAAGAATTATTGAAAAAGTTTGATATGGACAATTGTAAAGCAATGAATACTCCAATGGGCTCCGGTACATATGTTGATCAAGATGAATCCGGTACTCCAATTGATATTACAAAGTACAGAGGTATGATTGGTTCTCTATTGTACTTGACGGTAAGCCGTCCTGACATCATGTTTAGTGTTTGTCTTTGCGCTCGCTTTCAAGCAAATCCAAAGGAATCACACCTCATGGCAGTTAAAAGGATCATGAAGTATCTTAAAGGAACAATCAATGTCGGCCTATGGTATCCAAAAGGTAGTACTTGCACTTTAATTGGTTATTCTGACGCGGATTATGCAGGTTGTAAAACTGATCGTAAAAGCACAAGTGGTACTTGTCACATTATTGGAAATGCATTAGTATCATGGGCTTGTAAAAAGCAAGCATGTGTTGCTCTTAGCACGGCCGAAGCAGAATACATAGTAGCAGGTAGTTGTTGTGCATTAATTCTTTGGCTCAAGCAACAACTCCGTGATTACGGACTTGATCTCGGATGCATTCCTCTTCGATGCGACAATACAAGTGCTATCAATATTACAAAGAATCCGGTCATGCATTCAAGAACCAAACATATAGATATTCGACATCATTTTCTCTGTGATCATGTACTTAAAGGAGATGTCGAAGTCACTTTTATGGATACTCATAACCAACTCGCGGATATCTTCACTAAACCGCTTGCTCAAGAACCTTTCTTCAAAATCCGAAGAGAACTTGGTATTTTGGATGAAGGTGATATCTAATGTTTCTCTTAAGATACTCGTCTTAATTTTTATATGTATCTATTTCACTCTTTATCCCCATCCTTTTTGATGTTAACAAAGGGGGAGAAGAGTATGCATGTATGTTGTTTTGTTTCAAAGAAATTGCAGGCCCAAATAAATGTCAAACTCTCTCCAAAATTCAAAGAATCATGGACTTAGGGGGAGCATACAATTTAGGGGGAGCCTTGCATTTTCTCAACATGTTCTCTACACAAAACAACATGAACATTTCAAGAAATCATTTTCAAGACTTGGTTGTCATCATCAAAAAGGGGGAGAATGTAATTGCAAGCTTCTCAAGTCATATTTAAAGCATGTGTTTTGATGAAGACAACATGGACATCAAGTTTCAAAGGATGTGCAAAAAGCTTATCAACATCAAATTAAAGTCTTGAAGATTATTGAAGAATTATTAAAGAAATCATCAAATGTCAATATGGTATAAATAATTCTTAAAACCTTGAATATAGATGTTCACAATATGCATTCATCAACATATACATATTCCATCATTTTAACATCAAGAAAAACTTTGTTTGAAATATCTTTCAAAATGTATTTTTGAAAATAATCCTTTAGGAACCGGTTCCTCCCTAACAGGGAACCGGGTTCCAGCTTTTCTCAAAAAACATGTCCCTGGTTTTTGTACCAGGAACCGGGTTGTACCAATAGGGGAGCCGGTTCCTGCGTGATAAATTTGAATTCCAACTTATAACGTTCACTAAGAACCGGGTTCTGTCAGTGTCGGAACTGGTTCCTAGCGAACCAATACAGCTTTTACTTTGTTTTTTGAACATTTTTCAAGTGGTATCTTTTCATGAATGCATTGCAACTTTTCATATGAATTGGCATGAATGAAGAGGTTCTTAAAACTTTATAAAATGCAGATTTTCTTATTTTCAAACAATGTTCAACACTTCAATTTTCAAATTAACAAATATACTTCTTCATTAACAATTTTCTCTTTTACTCACATTTGAATTTAAACTTTCATGTGTTCATAATTTTGTGAAACTTGCCATATACACTTTCATTATCATTTCAAGTTTCATACATACATTGTGAACATTTATATACATTGTTGAGAATTGTTTTTATCTCGAAGAAGAAGATCAATTGAAGATTGATAAAGCTCTCCATATACTTCAAAATAAATCATTGTATTACTTAAACATTTTCCCTTACTATCCAGGATTGTTGGAAGTAAGTGTTGTGATTTGAAGAGGATTGTTCTTCATTCACATTAGTGTTTGTTTGGTTTTAAAGGTGTTAAGAACCTTTGATCACCCTATAGGTTAGATAGTAAGCATAGGCTGTACAATCATTCTAACTATAGTGAAATCTCTTTCGTGTTGGAAAGGGGATTGGAGTACTCTCGGATTGTGAGGGGAACCAGGATATATCACCGTGTTCTTTACTTTTCCGCATTTATCGCTTTCATCACCATAATCGAGAAAAGATAAAGATATAATCAAAACCTTCAAACTCTTAACCAAAAATTACTACCAAGCATTCTCATAAAACCGAATAAATTTTATAAGACCTAATTCACCCCCCCCCCCCTCTTAGGCACTCTGAGACTTACAAAGTTCTTGTGATCTCATCTGATTCTGAAGAAGATTATGTCTCGACATATCACTCTGAGTTATATGACTTAGATGTTCCTCTGCATGAATTAGAAGATTCTGATTTTGATGCTTTCACATTCTCTCCACCCATCCCTCCTGAATTAAATTCTTTGAACCTGTAGCGGTGAAAAATTGAGATTAAGCTATTGATTAACTTAACTCACAAAGCAAGAGTCGCCAACACACTTTATTGTTTCCAAAGGGATGGGAAAAGCGAATAAAACCCACAGAAGTTTTAAAACAAAACTAATAAAACAAAGAGAACAAGGTTCAGGGGTTCATTATGTAAAGGGAATGTATTAGCACCCTAAACATCCATGGTACTCCATGGGAACCTCTTGAAAATCTATGCATTTGGATAAAACTAGTTATTTTCAAACAAATTTGGGAGATGAGAAAATAAATGGTTTTTATGATTTTTGATATGGCAAAACTTTGATAGTTCTGTGCCTATGCATCTCTAATATGCAATGAAGAAATCACAACCACGTAGTTATTCTAAAAAAGAACAAAAAATTTTGTTGATTGATTTTAAATGAAGAGACATTTCATCATCTTAAGGAGAATACTCAACGAATCATCCATAAACATGAGAAAGATGGACCTTTGCATCATAATGAAAGAAGGGCTCCAAATTGGATAGAAATCAACAAGTATACCACTAACTCTTTCAAGTGGAAAAAGATCAACATCATATTAATAAATATTATGGAGATAGGAGAATTAAATCTCAACTATGAAAAGGACTCATCTAATCCTTGAGAAAATATTTTAAAATGAAAAGTCAAATGGCAAAAGGATGTGAATGAGTTTTGTTTTTTTAGGTCTTTTAAAATGTTTTGATATGCTTAAGTGTCTTGAAGCATTTATTTAAGAAAATAAAGTTTGAAAATGCACTTGGCAAAGTCAATATTTATTAAGAAAGTGGTTTAAGTTTGAGAAAACAAGAAGGTTTTGAAAAAGAGAGAAGATTTTAAAAATTCAAGAAGATGGGCAAGATATGACGGGGCTATCCTAAAGCACAAAATAAAAGCTAAGGTAGTAAATATCTGACCAAACTAGAGCGATCATCTTGACATAAGTTAAACTATGCATCCATTCCCTTTTGATTAAGCCACACAAAACAAGTAATAAGATGAACACGATAAGCATCAGATAAAAATTAGTGCCTCAGGTGCAAGCTCAAGATCTCAACATTAGACAAAAACTTTAAGTCATAGATGAAAGTTTTTGCATCAGATAAAACACACAAAAGAAAACAGACAGATAAAACCCAATGATCAGATGAAACTTCTAAGGACTCAGATGAAGGCTCTAAGGTCTCAGATGGATGAAGGTATCAAATGAATCAAGGTTTCAAGTCACAACTCCAAAGCAAAGGATCAAGAACCTAAATCTAAGTCCACAGCTCCAAATCAAAGCTAAGGATAGTAACCATAGTCCAATAATCATTAAGTATTTTAGGGTTTAAGTACTTACTAATTCCTTTGAAGAAAGAAGAAAAATTATCAAGGAGAAAATGAAAAAGGACATAAAATAAAGTGCTCGGGGAGCAAAGGAAAAATGGCATAAAATGAAGGCAAGAAAGTAAAATGACAAGAATGATAAAGATGCTAAAAGTAAAGAGCATAAGTAAATTGCACAAATCTAAATGACATAAATTTAAAGTGAGGAATTTAAATTTCATTAATGTAAAAGTAAGGAAAATTAAATGTTAGTACAATTGTAGTTAGTGTTAGTAATTAGTATTCTAATTCGGGATAATTTGGCGCTATGTTTAGAAATCGTAAGTGAACTTATGTAGAAGTTTCACCTATCGGAGGCCAAGCCAAAATAATGTAGGTATATTGCATGTAACGCATACCATAGTTTAAAAGCAAAGATCAAGACTAAATTCAAGGATGATTGGGACATGCTTTAACCAAAACTTTTCAAGAAAACTTGAGACAAACTAATCATCAATCTCAAGTACCTTGAATGATCAAATGATCATTTAGAGATAGATTGGAAATGACGAAAGTTCATCAAGCATCAATCAAGCTTGGATGAACTAATGAGCTCAAATACTTCCAAATTGATCAAAAGAAAAAGAAGAAGAAAAAGAAGAAGATGAAGTAGAGATAATGAATAAGAAAATGAATTCCAAATTGAATCAAAGAATTAATCAAGTTATCATCGAAACCATTCATCCATTTTGGTGGATTAGTGTTTTCACCTTATCAACACCCAAGATCCAATGATGTTGATGAAACTTATGATCAAATAAGATTAGATCCAAGACCAGCCAATCAACAAAAGTAAAACAAAATTAAAAATGCAATAAGGATAATTAAAATGCATGGAAAAAGATTTTTAAATGAAAATAAAAGGTAAAATACCAAAGTATATTCAAAACATCAAATAAATTTTAAAGGAGACCATGGAAAAACCAGAAATGATCTCTAATATTTTTATAAAATTTTTGGTGATTTTTATAAACAGGAAAGTATTTTTAAACCAATTAAAATTAATAAAATAAGCTAAAATCAAAAGATAAAGCTAAAATAAAATTAAAAATTCTCAAAAAATTACATATGGTGTAATTTGAGATTAAAAAAATTTAGAAATTTTTTCAGAACTTTTGGACTTAAAATGGATTTTAAAATGATATTTGAATTTAAAACAAATTAATATGAAAAAGGAAATAAAATAAAATGTGGAAAATCCTGGCACGTTGGATCTGTGTCACTTAAACACGCTGGAAAATCTGATGGCTTAAAAGTGACGATGCATGGTGGAAATTACTTTGAAAAACACATTAGATCTGATAAAAAGTCCGTCAATTGAAACATTTCAAGTGGTAACCTCTCATTGGCTAAACCACATAACAACCCCAAGCCACCACCTTTGCTTCTCCTATCATCTTCTCTGGTGATCTCTCACCGGAGTTTCACTATTTTGCAACGTTTGAGCATCAAACCAACACTATCATGAATTTCTCATCAAGGCGAAATCGATTGTGGTTTTGAAATTCATTTATATACACTGTATGAAGAGAATTTTGAAGAAGAAGAAACATAATATTAAACGTATTTTCAAAAATATGAAAGGTAAATGCATCAGTTCAACAAAGTTGAATGCCTAGAAAGCAACAACATACTCAGAGCTACATTGCAGTAGCAAATTTGAAGCCAATGGAAGCTTCTAACTACCTAAACGAAGATGCGTGAAATGAGAAAATTAGAGAAGATCATGAGAGCATTTTAGAACACCTCAGGCTTTGGTTCTTGTTGTGTTAGCTTCAAAGAAGAATGGTGAAGCTAATGGTAGAGAGAAAATGACTCGAAGAGACCTTCAAATATGAAAACGAAACTCAAAGTTTGGAGGTTCAAGGGTGAGTTCTGGAAGGGTTTCTTGGCTCTCTAAAGCTTGGAAATGAAGGGAATAAAGTGTTCTATTTATAGGGAAGGCAATGCAGTGATCATACGTGTGAAATTCCCTCTAATTCGTGTGAACCAAGTTTGCATCATGAGTGAGAAATTTGTGATTCCATGTGCATCAAAATGCAACCAAACTTGGAGTTTTATGAGTCATTTAACTTCATAACACATCATTAAACATGTTTAAGTTCAAATTTTATGGTAATTTGGAATGTAAAAGCATTTTGGTTGGGGTGAAAATCTAATCAAATGGTGAAAAATAGTTTTCAAGTACCCAACTTCAAGCTTGCGTGCCAACCTGAATTTGTAACCTTTATGGCTTATTCTTTTTACAATTAACTCGCATCACCGCAATGATCATAATATGACAAGAAAGGTTGCATTTGGATACTTGTGGAAAGATTTATGATCAATTGAAGTTGGTACAAAATTCTGACAGTGCAAACCTTGAAAATTCTAAGTCCACAATGACCTAAAATGACCTATAATCTTCCAATACTTTCCATGGCCTTCTAAGCAAAATTGGACTTTGACCATTGAAGAAAACTTGTAGAGGACATCAAGAATGATATTTTACAAAATGAATCAGCCTCAAATGATGAAAATTGAAGGAGTTATGATCCTTGAAAGTTGGGCAAAATTCACTCAAAAATAGGTCAGAAATTTCTAAGTCCACAAAATGACCTATAATGTTTTCAAACTTTTGATGATCTTCCAAAAATTATTGGATCTTGACTTGTAAATAAAAGTTAGATAGTATGTCAAGGATATTCATATTACCAAAGAATCACTCAAAAATGTTGAATATTGAAGGAGTTATAATCCCTTGAACTTGAAATGTTAACTTTTTGGTCAAACCCACTTTGAATCAACTTGCATACTTGATCTTTTCTTGCATTTCAAAGCATGATGATGCACATACGAACTTAGAATGATGAATCCCATTGAACTTTGATCAAACACGGCTAACCTTGAGGTGACTTGATGATGAAGGCATGAAAATAAACACATGAACCTTTGACCTTTCTTGAGAAATAAGTAACCAAACATGGACCATTCTTTGATCCATTGATTATGAATGATATTTGAGAATGATCATGCCTAAGATTATAGGTCATGTCTTTGACGAATGAGATTTTGCCTCCTCCTCCACGAAACACCTAGACCATTTGTTTTACCTTTTCTTTTTAGAACTCAAGTGTTTTCTTCTGTTTCTAAAAACTTTTGTATCTATGTCTTTGATAAATGGATTTTTACTTTGTCTATTTAAATCTTTTTTATTTCTGACAAAGGGGGGGGGGAGAAAATAGATGATTTTGATATATCTTATCTCAGAATATGTTCCCAAACATGGTTATAATATTATTTCCTCTAACATTGTTTGACTCAGAAACTTTGAGAAAGTTCACTGAATTTTTCTTAACAGATAAGTTCTGAAGCTCTGAAGGACATTTTGAAGCTAAAAACTCATAAGTCATGGGTTATCAGACCTTTTCTCAAAGGAAATTCAACCAGACTCTGATGGAGTGACAATATTAATCATGTTTTGTTACTTGATAATGTAGCTTTGGTTTTTCACAACCATACTTTGAGACTTCACCAAACTCTAATATGATACATCATTATGTTCTGATAGCTATTCAAAATCTGAGATAAAGATTTCAGCAATTATAATCAGACTCTGATGGTACACCAGGTCAACATAGTGCAGACACCTCACCATGTTCTGATAGAAAGCCTGAATCTGAGATGGAGATTTCTACATCGCTAGTTAGAGTCTCGATGATAATTCAATCAGGGAAGTATTCCTTCATGCTGATTGATTCGTGCTATATCTCAAAACTTCTTTAAGTTTTGAACTCAGGGGGAGACTCTAAACAAGATTAAATAATTTTTTAGAATATAGAACTCAGGGGTAGCAGTTTTAGCTAACTCTGAAATGTTTTATGTGATTAAACCTAGTATAAATTGCTTATCAAAATACATGGTTTTGTCATCAACAAAAAGGGAGGGATTGTAAAAACAAGATTTGGTTATGCATTTTGCCTTTAATTTTGATGATAACAATACATGAGTGATTAAATAAAAACTAGTACCCTAATGATCTTATCTAGTGTGTAGCTTTTGCTAATAGGTTTTGACTCTAAAGATATGGTGTGTGACATCATCAAACTTTGGAATCAACACACTAAGTAATACAAGGTTCTCAAGCTCTAAAGATTCTAGGGTCTCTTAATCCAAGTTTCTGAAGACTCTAAAGACAAGGTTCTGGTGAACAAGTTCTGAAAACTCTAAAGACCAACGGTTCTGAAGACCAACCTATCTAAGACTCTGAAGATAAGGTTTTGATGAACAAGTTATGAAGACTCTGAAGATAAAGGTTCTGAAGACAAGTTTTTATCATTCTAAATATGCTTCAATTATATACATATTCTAAAGCCTCTGAAGATTAGAAGATAAGATCAAAAGTTTTTATGTGAGAAATAATACAAGATCACCTCCTTTTACTACTCTAATTTTATGGCGAAAGGAGTGTACTATTGGAACAATTTTGTCTACCACTCACACTGACCGTTATGCATAAAGACAACCAAAATTCTGATTTTCCTATTCTACCCTCCAATGGATTTCTTTTTGGCTATAAAAGGAAGACATGGAAGAATTTGAATGACGAATAATTTGAAAGAACTTTTGCACTGAATCATTATGCTAAAACACTATTGAATTTTCATTGTAAATATTTTGTAATCTTTTGTAAAGCAGGGAACTTTTGTTCGTTAACTTGCTAGCAAGGAACTATTTTTTGCTAACTTACTTCTAACACTGCTGTATTATGTCTGTGTATTCAACTTGTGTAAATCTGCTTTCTTAGAAACATCTTGTAAACACTCAATCTTGTATTTCAACCTTGGGTTGATTGTTCCTGGAGAGACTATGGATTTAGTCATGATTCTCAAGAAGACATTAGCGGGTAGTCTTTGTGGTTGTAAACATTGACAGTTAGTCTTTGTTTATGTCTGTAATCAGTTTGATTAAAGTGGATTAAGTCCTTATTTATAAGGAGAAATCACCTTGGCGAGTGGACCGGATTAACTTAGTTAACAGTAATTCAGAATAAAAATAATTGTGTTCATTTATTTTATTCTTGTGTTAACTTTGAGTGTTTGGTTTCGAAAATGTTTCATTCTTAGAAACCCAATTCGAAACCCCTCCTTCTTGTGTTTCTTACTGTTGTACCCTAAAACTTTCCCTCCAATTTTCTTCAAGACACCTCCTCATGCTCCTAGGGTTTTCAATTGCTCAAGGCTACTCAATGTTTGATCAGACAAATTCTCCTCCTAAGCAGTTGACCTACAACTAGGGTTTCACTTTTCTCAAGGAAATTTGAGCTTATAATGCCTCAAGTGGAGTTCATGGTTCCTCATATGTCTCAAGGAATGATCATTCCAAATTTCAAGCCTTGCATCACAAGTTTGCTCAGTCAATTGCTCAGATGACTAAATATCAAATATATTGGGTAAAAAGTCAACTATGGTCTACATATAGTCAAACTTCAATATTTTTGGTCAACATCAATATTTTGAAGTTACATTTATCATTTGATCAAGGGTTGATCATGATTTATCAAGAAAACTCAAGATTCATCAAAAGTCAAAAGTTACTTATTAGGGTTTTCTTAAGGAGAAGTCAACTGAACTTTGACCAAGCACAATTTTCACATGCTTCATCAGCTTTTCCTTAACCAAATCTCATTGTGAAGGAAACTCAATTCTCTACAACTTTGTCTCTCTAAGCTCAAGGCCAAAAAATTCTTCATTTGAGAGATATGGGCCAAAACATTATAGGTCATTTCAAAAGTCAACCAAAAGACACTTTTTGTCAAGGCAACTTACATCAAGATAAAGTCTTCAAATGAAAAAATGATCAACATAGAGATTGTAGAGGACATATTAAGCTTTCCAAAAAGTCAAAGATCACCTTCAAATGATAAAAATTAAGAGAGAGTTATGATTGGTGCAAGTTGGGAATTTTTAAGGAAATACATGAAACCTAAATTGAGCAAATTTGTAATTTTAGGTTATTGGGCCTAAACTTTCAGGTCCAAACGTGTTCATCACATATTAGATAACCTATAAGCCTATCCACATATTTTTTGTGACTTTTATTTATTTTATTATGATTTTATTTAATTTAAATCAAAATTAATTAAATAAAGTATCCATTAAATTATGAGGTCCAAGCCCACGAATTTTTTTAACCTAATATATATGCTCGCTCAGCAACTTCATGCACAAAGGGGAGGGGATAGCAGCTTTAAACACCAATCCTAAATTCTCTAGTATTTTGAAGAAACTAGGGCACAAGCAAACCCTATTCTCCAGCGAGTTTCAATCAGTTTTGAGCCTTCCATTAGCCTCCTGGAGGTCTCAAGGTTCTGTCCCAACCCTTATTTAGGCCCACAACACATCAGAATCCTCCATCTCAACAATGTCGGTTTGTTCATATTCTTCAATGTCAAACTATTAAACCATACAATTTAAATGAGTTTTATGCATATATACTGCTTATAATCATGTTTAGAATCACATGTTGCAACGTTTGGCGCAGGAACAATAATTCACCATGGCTAGGGCACCGAGATGAAGAAACCCTAGCTACGATTATTTTTATACCAAACTAACATGCTCATTGAATTCGCATGGGGTCTAACCAGGGTTATTAATTTTTTTTTTCCAATCAATTTTGATAGGTTTTCAAAAATGTATCATCGGAGAAGATGATCTCCTCCTCCACGTGTGGTGGTCGGAGACGACCAAGGCTTGTGTGGCATCTTTCCACTGGACCATTCAAACACTTTGTTACACGCGTTTGACCAATTTTTGGCTTCTGACTTTTGAATTTGATTTTTATTATTTGTTTATGGGTAGCCAAATTATGATCGCAACATAACAAGTGGCTGAGTGGCAAGCGTGATGCCTTGTAAACGTAAGAGCATGGATTCGACTTCTTGTTGTGCCATTTCTTTTCATTATTTTTTAGGTTTAATGTGCAGGTTCACAACATAATCACCACTGTCTGTTTCCTAACACCAACAATATGTTGGCTCAGTGGTGAGGCGTGCGCTTGTGAAGGCAGAGGGCGTGGAACACCCACCCCTGACATTTTTCCCATTTTGTCATTTCTAACCTTGTTTGTCATTTTTTCTAATCCTATTATATTTGGCTAACCTTAATGTTTTTTTTTAATTTCACTTAACCATTAACAACAAAACCCTTTTTTACAAACCCTAATTATTTAGGTTTTAGGTTTTTTTAATTAATCTAATTAATTAACTCTTTTATTAATTAAAATTAATTATCTATTTTTAGGTTTATTTTAATCATCATCAAAAAAACTATTTTTCTTAAAAGTCACTAAAAATATTTTCCTTTTCTATTTTTATCTTGCTTTTATATTTCTTAGATCTACTGTATAGGTTTCACGAATATAATAGCTTAGATTTTATTTTTCGCTCTCTTTTATTATCATGTAACTGCTCCGGGATGTAATAGTTGTAGGTTTTAATTTTTGCATTTTATTTTCTCGCACCTCTATTATGTATCTTCCCCAAAGCATTGTAATAGTCTAGGTTTATGTTTCCGCAGTTTATTTTTTTCTCTACTATATTTGCTATATTACTTCTTAGTAATTAGGGTTGTATGGAAAGATAAAAACGAACGCTAGAAAACCTTAAATTCAAAGATAAATGACTGAATTGAACACCTTCTCACACTTGCACCTTTAGGGTAACCTCTCTTCGTTGCCTTCAGAATAAAACGGTCATGTCCCTCGAAAGTGGGGATGTTTTAGCAGAGTGTGTTTAATACAAAATATCATAGTCCCTCGATGACCCTTCAACGTTTCCTTTTGAAAAAATGATCAAGTCCCTTACGAGATTTTTAAAGCATCCTATCAGTTGCCTTTAATGACCATACGACGACCATCGATTGCCCTTCACATCCAATAGACGGGGCTACCTACCAACTGAGGATACGAATAGCACTATCTCTAAAGGAGGAGGAAAATGACAAGAACTACCTTGAGTGGGTAGAATACTGTTAATCGCTCACTCACAAACTTTTCAAAACAAAACATTTTCACATCACAAACTTTTCAAAACAAAACATTTCCACATCACACTTTTCAAAACAAAATATTTTCAAACAAACACTTTGTACGCATTCTTGAGGACTGATACAAGAATCATTACAAAGTTCGCCTTAATTGGCATTATAAACTATTTTCAAACACACACACACACACACACAAAAGCAAAGTGAGCTAAGCAATTAAGAGCCTATAGATAACTACAAATTAAAAGGGTGCTAACACCTTCCCTTTTCATAACCTACCCCGAACTTAAAATCTATCAAAGGTCTTTCCTGTTTTTTCACCTTTCCTAAATATTGGATAAAAGAAAATTCGGTTGCGACTCTTTCTATCCGCAACATTTGCGATAAAACACAAAACAATTCAGTTCTCTCACCGTATTACACTCACACATTCACAATTGACCATCAAGTGTTAGAAGGACCGATGACATAAAAAACTTCTTTTGTTTGGATTTCTATGATGAATGGTTCGTTTTTATAAGTCTCCTTTCGAAGATCAACCCGTGTGAATCTTAATTCTCTAGTTTCTACACCAGTGTTATTGTCAATCCACTTGTACTTAAAATAAAGGCAATTTAAAGCAACGTAATCAATTTAAAAAAATCTCCTCAATGACCCTAAAGGATGCTCTGGATGCTAGTACATGAGTTTTATCTTTGGAACTAGAGAAGTACATGGATCCATCTTCAACAATAACACCACTATTTTGCATGGTTCTAATCTAATCCTTCTATTTTGTATAGAATGAAAATGTAGTAATGTTGTATGCACTCCAAGAAATTACATTAAACTTAGGCATATGTGACACCCATTTAATTGGCTCTGATGCATTACTCTCTTTAGAAACACTTTCATTAAACCCATCACAACCATTTAATTTCTTACATGACATTAAACTTTTTTTTTCCTTTTTTAGACAAAGTGTGACATGTTGAGGGAAAATAGGTGTGCAAAGCCAAAATGGCACACACTTATAATTTTACAATAAAACTAAAATAAATTATTAACCAAAAAAAAGATATAACCAAAATGGAAAGTTTTTTAGGTTGTCCAACAGTTCTATGCTAGGATTTGTCAATGGTCATTAGGCACCTATAATTTGAACAACATTTGAAACCAATTAGGATAATCAGAAACAACTTTAAATATTTAGTAAAAGGAATAAAAAAAGTAAAATAAATAATTATAAATTACTAAGTGATATAAAACATTTACTTACTAGTTTTCCCATATCACCTCTTCATGATCACGATGAATAACAGGCACATTATCTGATTCATTTTCTTCAAATTAATGACGTACATGTATTGAGAAACAAGGGGTCTCATAGTTAAAATCTTTATTTCCAAGAATCAGGAAGATATTTTTCGTGAAGAACCATTAACCATCAAATGTTTGTAGGATCATTGACATAAAAAACTTGTTTTGCTTGGATTTCCATGATGAATGGTTCGTTCTTATAAGTTGTCTTTCGAATATCAACCCGTTTGAATCTTAATTTATCGGTTTCTACACATGCGATTCTTTAAAAGTAACATAACCAATCTCAAAAACATCCTTAATGACCTCAAAGTACGCTTTAGATGCTAGTACGTGATTGACGAGATCATAAGTTCACTAAGCATGTGGAAGGAAACATACAAAAAATGTTACAAATAAAATGAATATTTTATTTTATTTATGGTTTTATTTTATATTCTAAGCATTTTCTTATTTACTGGCACACCTGTCTTGTTTTGGCCATATCTGATGTTCTTGGTGTCCGATTGACCTGATCTTTAATGCGTCAAAAAGCTAAGAAAATTATCCATAATTCTTCTGTTGGGGTCAAGACGAAATTAGGCTTCTTTATGGCTCAAAAATATTCCTCAATAAGATTGAGAAGACGAAGGAAAGGCAATGAATGTCCATTTTCTCCACTACCTTAAAGTGTGTGACCTTTCTTTCCCAAACCATTAATGATAAGTTAGTGGGATGAATTTGTAGAATTTCTTAAGTTATTATTGTAAGCTACCCTTTACCTATAAATAGGGAGAAAATCATGAATGAAAAATCAAGTTAAATTTTTTTAAACAAACACATCGTGTGAATTTGAGAGCATTTCTCCTTTGGTTCTGGATTGAACCATATTTTGATCTTATTAAGAAACCAAATTCTTTGTGGTGATCCTAACTTAGGCTTATCATTCTTTCTAAATCATAGAAAGATTGTGGCGCCTCATTTCTACTCTTTTCCATCAATTTCTTTCTTCATTTTACTTTGTTTCAATTTTGTTCTGACTCATCTAATCTATAATATTTTGTGATTTTATTCCATATTGTCTTATAAGAATCACAAGTTTCCTAAATTTATAAAAGTATGAGAAAATGGCTGAATCACAAATCAGTTAGCCATCAAGTGGTATTAGATCACGGTTCGTATAAGACCATTTCTTTTTGAAATTTTAAATTTTCATTATTATTAGCTTGTATTTAATCATATATCTATATAAAAAAAATCAGGAAAAAATCGAACAAAAAGTGAGAAAAATAATCAAAAGTTTTAATTTCATTTCTTTGTTTTTTTTTGTAATTGTTTGCCAAATTTTTAGTTTCTTATAGAGGTTCATTATGGAAGACAAACAAAAAAGGAAAATTTTTGTTACAAGATGACATGTGAATTATAAAGTTTGTGACTTATTCAATGATAAAAAATATTGGATCAACATGGCAAGTACAACTATGGTGGAGAAATTAGGGCTTCAGGTTTTTTAGCATCCCGAGCCATATATACTTTATAGCCTCGAGGATCTAGAATTTAAAGATATGACTGATGTTTTGGTGACCAAACAAGTAAGAGTCAAATTCAATCTTGAAGAATATGAAGATGAGTTGTTATTTGATTTGGGTTCAAAAACAAGGGAATTATTACTAGGTCTTCCATGGCATAAACAACACCGACAAAAGTATGATCGTCTCACCAACACATACTCATTTTTATTTAAAAATTGTCAAATAACTCTTGTTCCATAAGAAAATGATCAATATCAAATCTTGAAAAGAGAAAGTGAGAAAAAAATAAATGTTGAATGTTTTTTCCATGTAGAAAAGAAAAAAATAATCATAGAAAAAATAGAGAGCAAAAGTAAAGAAGTGGAAAGAAAAGAAAAAGAGAGAAAAGACATCTACGAGGAAGTGATGAAGAAGAAAAATTGTAAGAGAAAAGAAGAGGATAGAAAAAAATAAGATAAGATTGAGAACAAATATTTCTTTGAGACTATGGAATTAGAAATAAATAAATTTAAAAAAGAAAGAAAAGAGAAAAAGAATTAAAAAAATTTCAATCAACTAACTATTGATGCAAGTTTGGATTTGAGGACAAATTCTCTTGAAGTTTGGGAGAATGACAAGATCATAAGTTCACTAAGTATGTGGAAGGAAACATACAAAAAATAATCCAAATAAAATGAATATTTTATTCATGGTTTTTATTTTTAATAACTAAGCATTTTCGTATTTGTTGGCCCACCTGTCTTGTTTTAGCCATATCTGGAGTTCTAGGTGTTTGATTGACATGATCTATAATGCGTCAGAAAGCTAAGAGAATTATCAGCAATTCTTCTATTGGGGTCAAGACGAAATTAGGCTTCTTTGTGGCTTAAAAATATTCATCAATAAGATTGTGAATATGAAGGAAAGGCAATATATGTTCATTTTCTCCACTACCTTTAAGTGTGTGATCTTTGTTTCCCAAACCACTAATGATAAGTTAGTGGGCTGAATTTGTAGAATTTATTAACTTATTATTATAATCTACCATTTACCTATAAATAGGGAGAAAATCATGAATGAAAAACCAAGTTGAATTTTGTTAAACAAACACATCATGTGAATTTGAGAGCATTACTCCTTGGATTCTGGATTGAACCATATTTTGATCTTATCAAGAAACCAAGTTTCTTGTGGTGATCCCAACTTAGGCTTATCATTCTTTCTAAACCATAGAAAGGTTGTGGCGCCTCATTTCTGCTCTTTTCCATCAATTTCTTTCTTCGTTTTACTTTGTTTCAATTTTGTTCTGACTCATCTAATCTATAATATTTTGTGAACTTACTCCATATTGTCTTATAAGGATCACAAATTTCCTAAATTTATAAAAGTATGAGCAAAATAGGTGAATCACAAATCGGTTAGCCTTCAAGTGGTATTAGAGCATATTTCGTATAAGACCATTTCTTTTTGAAATTTTAAATTTTTGTTATTATTAGCTTGTATTGAATCATATATCTATATAAAAAACTCGTAAAAAAAAAAAGAGAAAAATAATCAAAAGTTTTAATTTTATTTCTTTATTTTTTTGTAATTGTTTTCCAAATTTTTAGTTTCTTATAGTGGTTCATTATGGAAGACAAACAAAAAAGAAAAAAAATTTGTTACAAGATGTCATGTGAATAATAAAGTTTGTGACTTGTCCAATGATAAAAAATATTGGATCAACATGACAAGTACAACTATGGTGGAGAAATTGGGGCTTTTGATTTTTGAGTATCCTGAGCCATATATACTTTATAGCCTCGAGGATATAGAATTTAAAGAAATGGTTGATGTTTTGGTGACCAAACAAGTAAGAGTCAAATTCATTCTTGAAGAATATGAAGATGAGGTGTTATGTGATGAGGTGCCTTCAAAAACAAGGGAATTATTACTAGGTCTTCCATGGCATAAACAACATCTACCAAAGTATGATTGTCTCACCAACACACTCATTTTTATTTAAAAATTATCATATAACTCTTGTTCCATAAGAAAGTGATCAAGATCAAATCTTGAAAAGAGAAAGTGAGAAAAAATAAATTTTGAAAGTTTTGTCAATGAAGAAAAGAAAGAAATAATCATTGAAAAAAAGAGAGCAATAGTAAAGAAGTGGAGAGAAAAGAAAAAAAGAGAAAAGACATCAACAAGGAAGTGACGAAGAAGAAAAATTGTAAGAGAAAAGAAGAGGGTAGAGAAAAATAAGAGAAAATTGAGAAAAAATATCTCTTTGAGAATATGGAAGTAAAAATAAATAAATTTCAAAAAGAAAGAAAAGAGAAAAAGAATAGATTTTTTGCAATCAACTAACTATTGGTATAAGTTTGGATTTAAGGACAAATCCTCTTGAAGTTTGGGAGAATGATTAGATCATAAGTTCATTAAGTATGTTGAAGGAAACATGCAAAAAATACTCCAAATAAAATGAATATTTTATTTTACTTATGGTTTTATTTTATAATAACTAAGCATTTTCTTATTTGCTAGCCCACTTGTCTTGTTTTGGCCATAACTGATGTTCTAGGTGTCTGATTGACATGATCTTAATGCGTCAGGAAACTACGAAAATTATCCACATTTCTTCTGTTGGGGTCAAGACGAAATTAGGCTTCTTTATGGCTAAAAAATATTCATCAATAAGATTGAGAAGATGGAGGAAAGGCAATGAACGTCCATTTTCTCCACTACCTTTAAGTGTGTGACTTTTCTTTCCTAAACCATTAATGATAAGTTAGTGGGCTGAATTTGTAGAATTTCTTAATTTTTTGTTGTAAGCTACCCTTTACCCATAAATAGGGAGCAAATCACGAATAAAAAATCAAGTCTAATTTTGTTAAACAAACACATCGTGTGAATTTGAGAGCATTGCTCATTTGGTTCTGGATTGAACTGTATTTTGATCTTATCCAGAAACCAAGTTTCTTGTGGTGATCCTAACTTAGGCTTATCATCATTTCTAAATCATATAAAGATCGTGGCGCCTCATTTCTACTCTTTTCCATCAATTTCTTTTTTTATTTTACTATGTTTCAATTCTGTTCCGTCTCATCTAATCTATAATATTTTGTGAACTTACTCCATATTCTCTTATAAGAATCAAAAGTTTTCTAAATTTATAAAAGTATGAGCAAAATTGCTGAATCACAAATGAGTTAACCATCAATGGTTGTTATCTTTGGAACTAGAGAAATACATGGATCTAGCTTCAATAATAACCACACTATTTTGTATGGTGCTACGATCATCCTTTGATTTTGTATAAAATGGAAATTTAGTAATGTCGTATGCACTCCAAGTAATGAAATTAAACTTAGGCATATATGACAACCTTTTAATTGTCTGTGATGCACTACTCTTTTTAGAAACACTTTCATCAAACCCATCACAACCATTTAATAGCCTACATGACATTAATTTTATTTTCTTTTTTAGACAGAGTGTGACATGCTGAGGGCAAATAGGTTCTATTTCCTATTTATTTTGGTGGTAACTCTTGTTGTATACCCATCACAACCATATCTTTACGTGATTTCTTAATATCGTTTGTCTTGCCTTTAATGTTGAGAAGTGTTCCAATCAAACTGTCACATACATTTTTCTCCACATGCATCACATCAAGACATTGTCTTACATCAAGACTAGACCAGTATAAAAGATCAAAGAATACCGACCTCTTTTTCCAAATATTTTTTTCCACATGCCTTTTTTTCTTTCTTTCTAAAGACAACATTAATGTTTTGTTGACTCTTATTTTTATAAACTTCTTTTTCGGTTAAGGGCTTTGGAGAAATATCAAACTCATGCTTTCCACTAAAAGCCTTCCGCAATCTACAATATGGATGTTTAGGTCTTAGAGATTTTTTATGCCCAAGATAAACTGTCTTTTTTCCTTTTTGTAATTGGTGGTGGCATGTATCAATTTCACATATATGACACACTTTATGTCCTTTGACATTGTACCCAGAAAAATTACTGTAGGCAGGAAAGTCATTGATTATGCAAAACAACATGGCATGTAGCTTAAAGTTATCACCTATATACGCATCATCAACATCAATGCCTTCCTCTCACAAAATTCTTAAATATTTAATCAATAGCATTAAATAAACATTTATGTTCTTCCCTGGTTGTCTTGGACTCAAAATCATCATTGATAGCATCATATATTCGCGCTTCATGCACAACCATGAAGATGGGTTTTAAATTATGAGAAGAACATGCCATGACATATTATTAGTACTCAAATTACCAAAAGGGTTCATTCCTTCAGTGGAAAATGTAAGCGTAAGGTTCCTTGATTCAAGGGAAAAATCTGGAAACAAGAAATCAGTTTTTTCCATTGCAACGAATCAACTACATGGCAAAATTTTCCATCACACACTCTTTCATCTGCATTCCATCCAGTATTCTTTGCATCATTAACATTAGAAAACAATCTCTTGGACCTTTGAATTATCCGTAGGTACCAAATCACCTTGGAATAAACATCCTTTATAGTCACACTGTCATCATCATCAACATCATTGTCCTTCTACTTGTAGTGTGACTCCCCATACCTGAGGTACTCCTTCAAGTTTTCATACTTTTTCCTATATAATAAGCAATCATTACAACATGCATGAATTTTGGCATATTCCAAACCCATTGGACGCAATATCTTGTTGGCCTCATAACTATGGTTCGACAACATGTTACCTTCTGGAAGTATTTCTTTCAACAATTTAAGCAATTTAGTGAAACTTCTATCCGTACACCCACCTCTTTCCTTAAGATTAAATAGTCTTAACACAACTGAAAATCTTCCCATATACAACGACTCTTCCATGTCTCTTTGCAAAGTATCTACCATATTAAATTTCTTTAAAGCATCTACTATAATGTCACGAATCATGTCTTCTACATTATCATTCACAAATTCACCATCTTCCATTGTATGTGACATAGGTCTTTTTTGTCACTTCACCATGTCATACCAATTTCGTGTAACTTTAAATAATTCCATCATAACCTAAATGATTCAATATATCTTTCTTTTGATTTTTTTACATATTTCAGCAACTTTAAAAGGACATCAAAAATCCCCTAATTGTTAGGAAGGTTTTTTTTCTGCAAAATCAAGAAATTGTATAACCCCATTCTCATACTCTTTATTTAATCTATTGTATTTCATCCAACTGGAATCCATAATAACATAAAACTTATGAAAATAGTACAACACCAATAAAAATGAACTTTCCATCTCAATGAAACAACATTAACAACAAACAACTAAAAATACCTTAAAAACAACTACATTATACCCATAATAATAACAATAACAACAATGACAAGAACAACATCAACGACGGAAACAACAACGACGGAAACAACAACGACAACAACAACAAACAACAACAACGGTAATGGAGAACTTGTACATACCAGAAATGTGATGAGAGGCTAAAAGAAAAGTGTTGCTTCCTTCCTCCTTGATAATGGTGTTCTTTCATTCGCTAGAGAGTAATAGTGATCTTTCGTTCGCCGGGGTTCAAAAAGTGAAATGAGACTTAACATTAACTCTGAAGGAATAAAAATTTAGATAGTTTTTATACCGGTTTTCTTGAAACCCGAGGGAAAATATCCAACGTAAATTCTATAAAAAATAAAGGAACCTTTTTGGTTCTAAATGAATAAAAAAATTAGAGAGTTATTATCTCAGTTTTCTAAAAAATCGAGGTAACATATCCGACGTAAAATATATAAAAAATAAACACGCCTTGGATCTTAGTAGAAAGAGTTGGATCGGTATCGCATGAAGACCATGTTGTCTGCTCAGATAGAGAAGTTGAAATTCTCCCTTGCCGACGGGGAGAAACATTCTAAGAAGGTTTTTGAAGATGCATCTAAAGCATATGCATTCGAAGCGGATCAGAATAATCTTCAAAAGCGGAAGGATGATTGGACCAATGCTTTGAAGGAACTCGAAGAGATATTAGGTCTGAGAACCCCGAAGAGATACTTCCAACCATCATCTCATAATACAGCCCATGCAAAGTTCCCATTAACGTGTCTACTAACTCCTTCTCTAACAGTGGTGGTTGCACACGGGATGCCCATTCCCTCCATCTCTGAGCATACTCCTTGAAGGACTCTTCTTTCTTCTGGGACAAATTCCGAAGTTTCATGCAGGTAGGCGCCATGTCCAGGTTATATTTGTAATGCTTTAGGAAAGCATTATCAAGATCTGCCCATGTTCGAATATGCGTTCTCTCCAATTGCATATACCAGTCTGAAGATGCCCTACTCAGGCTATCTTGAAAATAGTGAATCATCAACTTCTGATCGTGAGAACGGGCATGCATCTTCCTGTAATACATACAAAGAGTATTTCTTGGACAAGTGAGCCCCTTGTATTTTTCGAAGTCAGGTACTTTGAACTTTGGTGGAATCACCATATCAGGAACTAGGCTCAATTCGAGAGCGTCTACTTCGAAAGCGTCGAAACCCTCCACAACTTTTAATCTTTCTTCCAGGGCTTTGTACTGATTCATCACTAATGGACTATCAACAACATGAGTAATAGTCGTCTTTGAGGGCTCTTGGTTGGATCCTCTGGGTCATGGTCTCCGTATTGCAGGTCCAAGTAATTGTCTGCATCATTGGTCGGAATATGTAGGGTACGAGATGCCCCTTCTTTTGGCAGCGGTGGGACAAACCCTTCATTTTCAGCTTCTTGTTGGACCATGATGGATTTATGGGGTCCTGCCTCTGACTCTTTCCTTAGTTGGTGACCACTTGATGCACCAATAGGCTGGGCTACTTCTTCGAAAGCTGCCCTGGTAATCTGGTCTTGTCTGTCAATAATGTTCTTCAAAGCTAGGATAACTTGACTCAGATCTCCTTTCATTGAAGTGACTTCACCCTTTACTTGGTCAAGATCCTCTCTGAACGCAGCCTGAGTTTCCTTGATTTTCTCCATTACTTTTTTGTTGATAAGCCTTTGTTTGATAAAGAGGCCAAGGAGGTGGAGATCTTCTTTTACCAATGGTTCAACTGGAGAGATGTTTTTGAAAAATAAGTTTTGATATGATATGCAGGTGTTTGTGAATGCATGCGTGCGAATAAATGTGTATGAATATGAAAGGGGTTACCTGTCCTATTCACTTGGGTATGTATCCGTCTTTTGCTTATTATTTTACTTATGGACTATTTAAAATAGATATGCAAACGAGATGTGGAAACAAAATGCCTTTATTGAAGGTAACATAATTCAGATATTGAAAAATATTATAATCTTAAACCAAAACTTTATTTGCATGAAATCAAGCGAAAGGAAATAAGTCTTCTAGGTGTGCCTACGGATATCAGATCTGGAAGTCATCCACCTTGACCTGACAAAGCCTGGGAAAATATTTAGCACATTATTTCCTTTTCGTGGCTTTGATTTCAGACATGTTGACGCAGGCAGGTTATTTCCTTCGGTATCCATTTTTAAAGACAGTCACCGAGATCTTGATTTTATTTTTTTGGTACCCCGTGAATAAGACAAAGAAATGGGTGATGAATATATGATGAAATGTATGACGAATACATGAAATATATGAATGCATAGGTGTAGGGTTGAATGATGGGGTTTTATGATAAGTACCCCTATAAGGTAGGGATGTATGGTTTAGTGACGGGGTTTTTGTGATAAGTATCCTTAGAAGGTAGGTTCCTTAATTTTGACCTATGGTTGATCTACCCTCCCAGAAGGTGGTTTCCTTAAGGGTATCATGAATAACACTAGAGGGAAAAGGCGCAAGGGCCTCCCTTAGGTGGAGCCTCTTTACGGACCGAGACGTCCGTCTCAAAGTCGTGAAAGGTATCGTCATGAGATTTTGGGTTAAGGTCGTTACAAAGAGTCATGGGTGACCTTCCAAAGTCCTACTCGGCAAGAGGATATCTCTTGATAAGTATTCCTTTTTCGGAAGTCCACCGACTCTAGGAGAAGTTGTCACATAAACTCGTAGAGATGATGTACCCCCTAAGCTAATAGACGAACCTTCTTGCTAAGGGTTATATTGGAAATATTTTTTGAGGTAGAAAGATCTCGCCACACAGTAAATATATGATGATAAGAGAATTTGACAGTAAATAAATAAAAGCGATAAAATAGATAAATGCAAATAATAAATAAAGCAAATAAAAATAAGAAACCCAAAAAATACTTAAGCCTAGGGTTAAGGAGAATCCCCAGCAGAGTCGCCAGCTTTAGCAACTGGTTTTTTAATCAAGAGTCTCCACTATTAGTTTTTATCCTAGGAAAAGGAATCTAACAGAAAACCCTAATTCACAGACAGAGATTCTAGGTTTCGGACTCAATTAGACGAAAGGAAGGTGTTAGGCACCTTTCATCTACCTTGTTCACAAGGATACTATACTCTAGGTTTAGGTTTGGGGTAAACTGGATTTTAAGTTTTAATTAGAAAGAAAAGTGTCATAATTTTTTAATAGGGGAACTCGCTACGATTTTTTGATCGTATTCCTACGTATCCTCTTATGAGGAATCAGAGTCCTAATTCGTAGTTCGCATGGGTTGGTGTTTTTTAGGGGTTTGCAAGCATATTTTGAATCACTTCGCCCTCGATCGGGGGTAGTGATTGTGGAGATTTTGACTGAGCGTGTAGTAAGCCAAAACTAGTTTGAAACCCATTTGCAAAAAAAATTGATTAGCTTAATTTATTGCGAAAAAATAGTTTGATGATTGTTTGTATTTTTTTAGTCGTATTATTTGCGAAGATCTTGATTAATGCATGATTAGAGAAAAAATTAATGCAAATAATATATAAAATAATATATGCAATTGTGATATAAAATAATTTATTTGATAATATAATAGTAATATTTAAATAGTAAATAAAATATATTAATAATAACATTTACATAAAAAGGGATTGTAAATAATAAATGATAATTATAAATAATGATAAAAATTAAATAATTATAACAATATATAATAATAATACCAAAATATATTAATAATAATATAAAATCACAATTTGATAATAATAATAATAATAATAATTGTAAATAAAAATATATATGTATATTTAAAAAAAATAGAAATAATAATTAAATTATAAAAATAAATTAAATTCAAGAGGGGGGGGGGGGGGGGGTGTAAATTCTAATTAACGAGTAAACAGGGAGGTGTCTTTAGGAGGCTGGATTACGTGGGCGAGGGTGTATGGAAAATAAGGTAGGACTTGGCCTACGGCCGTCCGATCACGATCACGCGGAGGATAACAAGGGAGTATGATAATTATTGTGAGCCAGCGCGCATGGAATTGAAACGGATTACATTTTGTTTTTATTCATTTACATTGTTTTGTTGTTACAGAAAACTCCACTTATTCATCTTCCTCTCTCTCGTACACACAAACCCTTTCACTCTCTCTCACTTTAACCCTAATTCCCAAACCACCACCGGTGGTGCTCTACCAAAACCCCAACACGAATCTGACCCCCAAAACCCCATAAATCCCAAAAATAACAACAAATCAACCAAATAAAAACGCTAAGTTCAGTTACCTTTTCACGATTTTGCTTGCTCTCAGCCTTTGAATGTTCTGGATTTAGTATTGATCCTTGCTCTCCTTCGCTTTTACAGGTTACGGTGTAGCTTGAAGGTGGTGCGGCGACGGATCAATGGAGATTGTGGTTTCAGATAATGAAACCCCAATCGTCCTTCTCTCGGATCTTCAACCAACAACAAGGTTATTTGCTCTTCGGTGTTCTTCACACAAGCCCTTCTCCGTTCTTTTCTTTTTCGTCTTCTCTCCTCCTCTATTTTTGTTCTTTCCTGTAAAACCCAAGTTCGAAAATAAATTTGACTGTAGCACTAAGACGGGCAAATTTGGGGTATGACAGCTGCCCTTATTTAATAACTCTTCAATTGAATGGTGCGAGAATGCATAGGTCTTGTTCATTTGAATCCGAGATTTATTTAATAATGGAAGACCCCCAAAATTTAACCAAAGACTGGCTAGATAGGGTTACGCTGGTATAGCATATCCCCACGGGTTGTCTGGATAGGGTTACGCTGATATAGCATACCCCCAAGAGTTTTGAAGAGAATAGGCAAAGATGATGATGTATCACTTTACCAGGATGTGACAACGAGGCAGATGGTTTTGAGCTTGAGAGATTAATGTTGTATGTCTTGGTTTGGTTTTGATTATTCACCCATTTGGAGGATGAATAAAACAATAATTGATGATGCATGGCTGCTTGAAGATTGAGGCCACGGGTTATGTTTGTGAATCGCTGCATGACGTCTGAAGCGATGGACTAGAGTTTTGGGATTAAGAAAACACATTGTTGCATGAAGTCCAATGCAATGGGTTAAAGTTTTGTTTTCTTTTGAGCATTACAGAATGAAGTTTGAGGCGATGGTTTGTGTTACAGAGTGAAGAAGTGTACATTGCTGCATGAAGTCTGAGGCAATGAGTTTGGTTCGCAAATTGCTGCGTGAAGTCTGATGCGATAGGCTGGATTTTATGGAATAAAGAAACACATTACTGCATTTAGACTAAGACAATGGGTCAGGTTCGTAAATCACAGCGTAAGTTATGATGTGATAAGCTAAATTTGGTTTTCGTACATCGTTGCGTGAAGCCTGAGGCGATGATCTATGTCGCAGAATAAGAGATACATTGTTGCATGAAGTTCGAGGCAACGGTTTGCAAATCACTGCGTGAAGTCTGATGTGATAAGCTAAATTTGTTATTTCGAGCATCGCTACATGAAGTCTGAGACGATGGTCTAGAGTTTGGAACACATTGTTGCATGAAGTCTGAGGCAATGGGTTAAGTTCACAAATCACTATTTGAAGTCTGATGTGATAAGCTAAATTTATTGCTTCGAACATCGCTGCATGAAGTCTGAGACAATGATCTGCGTTACGAAATAAGGGAACACACTGCTGCATGAAGACTTAGGCAATGGGTTAGGTTCACAAATCGCTGCGTGAAGTATGAGGCGATAAGCTAGGTTTTGGTTTTCGAGCATCGCTGCATGAAGTCTGAGGCGATGGTCTGGGTTATGGAATAAAGAAGCACATTTTTGCACAATATCTTAGGCAATGGTCTATATTACCGACCAAGGAACCGCACTGCTACCTGATGTCTTAGGCAACGGTTTAAGTTGAGGAGAGTACATTGACGCTTAGAGGCAATGTACCGAGTTTTATTTTTTTCGAACATTGCTGCACGTCGACTTAGGCGATGTTTGGGTTGCGAAATAAAGAAGCACATTGTTGCCCGAGGTCTTAGGTAATGGTTTATGTTACATCGCGAGAAACCGCACTACTGCATGATGTCTTAGGCAGTGGGTTGAATGAGGAGAGTACATTGAAGCTTAGAGGCAATGTACTGAGTTTTGCGAATACATTGCAACTTAGAGGATGTACTGAGTTTTGAGAATACATTGCGGCTTAGAGGCAATGTACTAAGTTTTGAGAATACATTGCGGCTTAGAGGAAATGCACCGAGTTTTGCGAATACATTGCAGCTTAGAGGCAATGTTCCGAGTTTTGAGAATACATTGCGGCTTAGAGGCAACATACTGAGCTTTGTGAATACATTGCGGCTTAGAGGCAATGTACTGAGTTTTGAGAATACATTGCGGCTTAGAGGTAATGTATCGAGTTTCGTTCATTACTGCATGAAGACTTAGGTGATGGGCTGAACGCGTCATGACATGGAGACTTAGATGAAGGGTTGAATCGTAGGAGAAGTGTTTTGTTGATTGACCCTTAGACGATGTAATCGAGGGTGGGGTTATTTGTCTGATTGTTATGTGTTATGCATGCGTATTGAATGTTGAAATGTATGATGTTTGACATTGACATGGAACCCTGACTATATGCGTATTGTATGCAAGAATGCATAGTGTATGTATGCTCGAGATATGCAAAATGTGTGTATGTATGAAATGTGTGTAAGATGCGCGTATGCCTTGAAATGTTATGAAGACTATTTCTGGCATCCTCCTTTAAACCATTGGCTTAGAGTTACCAATTCCTGGCGTTGTATGTTGTGTCATCATAGCACTGTTGAACTTGAATGTTAGCAAAATTTGAACATTGATTTTGTATTGTGAGAACGGGAGTAGACGTAGACATAGATGCAGGTAATGGCCTATGTGTAGATTTGTATGTTGTGAGCGCAGGCGTAGACGTATGTATTGGCATATGTGTGGCCTTTGAGCATAGACGTATGTAGATTTGTATGTTGTGAGCGCAGGCATAAGCGTAGACGTACGTATAGAATTGACAGGAGTACACATGTGCGTGGACGCGTGCGAACATAGACTTCATGTTGCAAGTGTACGCATAGGCGTTGACATGGACGTAGACTTTGTGTACGGACGCGTAGATATGTGTATAGACTTTGTATTGTTGAGTGTAAGCATATGCGCAGATGTACGTGTGGGCGTAGATTTTTTTGCATCGTGAGCATAGATATAGGTGTAGACTTTTGTGTTGCTAGACGTAGGAGTAGGCATATGCGTGGACATAGACGTGGATTTTCTTTCAATATTTTTCTGACCAAAATGTTTCTCCGATGTTTTGTCAAATGATTTTATTTTGTTAACCCCCGAAATGATTTCAAGACAATATTCATAAGTAATGATCGTAGTGTTTTGTAAACAACTCTGGGAAAAGAAAAAACGCAATTTGAAAGATGTAAAGAAAGCAAATTTTTTATTGATATGCCTCTGAATAGGCGAGAATACAAGATGCAATTCCTAGGAAGAGGTAATTACATAAAGTTTTAAACTGTAAATGGCAATAAAAATGATAATTGCTACGGTTGTTCCCCAATATCCTTTTAATGATCTTATCTCCCTTGCTTCTGAGTTGAATGATTCAGATCTATCTCTCCCTTCGTGGTTCGTAGTCGCAGTTCTTAGATCACAGTCTTTTTGTTCTTTATTTCTTTGTATGAGGTCCCTAACTTTTGCCTGGATTGCCCTTGCGGGTTTTCAATCCACCGGGATAAATTTTTTTGTTATATGCCCCTAATTTTTGCCTGGATCGCGCTTTAAGGTTTTCGATCCACCGGGACGCTCCTTTTTTCCTAAGTTGCCCGTTTAGGGTTTGAGCTTAGCGAGCTTCTTGTACATAGTATTTTTTACTGTGTCTGAATTTGCCGGATGCGGTGGTTCTTCCCCATCCATTGTTGTGAGGATAAGATTACCCCCGGAGGATGCTGTTTTGACTACGTACGGACCTTCGTAATTTGGAGTCCGTTTACCACGTGATTCGAGGCGAGGTAGTAGAATCTTCTTGAGTACTAGACCATGTCGTGGTTCTTCTTGTATAGTATACCTTTTTTTAAAAAATTATGAGGCTATATTCCATATAGTTCGTTTGTCGATGCTAGAGACATTTTCAGGATGTTGTTTTTTCCAGGTACTTCTTGATGTCGTAAAACCAAGGCTTGTCATCCGGTCTTTCTTTGATAGTAAGGCAATGTGCGGGCTCTTCGAAGTATCTGTTTGTGATGTGCGGTTCGTGGTTTAAACAAGTTATCTTTAACATATACGATATAGTTTCCAGGGCGTCCGCCATTTGGTTTCCTTTTCGTGGGATATGACTGAAAATGATCTTTGTGAATTCCATAGTCAGTTTTAAAACATGATCCCGATATGGAATCAGTTTTGGATGCTTGGTATCCTGTTCACCATTGAATTGGTATATGGCTTGTGAGCATTCTTTGGAGAAGTCAATACTTCCCCCGTATCGTGCCCTGGTGCATTTGAAGCCTCGTTGAACGTGGATACCCAACGTGCCCCTGGCTTGGGTTTTTCGTCAAATCTTGGTATTTCGTAGTTGCTTATTTTTACAGCACTGTCTGTATTTAGCCTTGGCCTGTTTCTGTAGATATGTGAAATAACTCGACCAGCTTCTTTGTGGTTCCGCTCTGACATTGCCCCTTAGCTTGGTTTCTTCCGGGTCTTCCCCTGTGCTCAAATTAATTGCCTCTTGATATGGTTGCGTATTGTTAGTTTTTCTTTTTATTTCTCTCACCATTTTCTCAGAGAGTTCCACATCTTTATCATCTTCCTTTTTAGCTTGGTTGATATGAGCATCAAAATTATATCAGATTGCACCAGTAGCATTATCGGTGGTTTTGGGCATGAATTTGCACACTTATCATGTTTTGGCGCAGATTTAGTATATGAATATTTGAAAATGCATATGAGAAGAAAGTATTGTCATTTTTAAATTTGAGATATACATGCAAGAGAAATAAAGGGATCTTAATTGAAAACAAAATATAACTTTTATTAATCGTAAATATTTTCCGAAACAAAATGAGGAACCCTTACAAGCAACCCTTATGCCTCGGGATTGACATAGGTTCTTTCAAAAACAAGAAAATTAATTAGGAAATAAAAAGATCTCAAGAATCTCCACGGTCGTCCATCTTTTAAGTTTTCCTCTTGGGGCGCATTCTCAGATGAATTCAGTTGCCCCTTTGGTGTTGGCCTTGTTGGATATCTTCACCACATGTCCGCCATGCACTACTCCATTGTTGACAGAGGTCTCTTGGATTGGAGGAAAATGTGCTTCGCCCTTCAAAGCAGCTTTATATTCTTCTTCAGGGTATTGTTCGAACTAGACTATCCCCTGGTCCACTAGCCTTTGTAGAGCTCTTTCGAAAGCTTCATTGTGTCCTAGCGGGAGTCAACATCCCAACAGATATTCTTTCAGTGAGTTCTTCGAGGTTTTTGCTTGTCTTCTTACCCCAGAGTCAGTGACTACTTCGATTGCATTTATTGTTAGCCCATCGTGCGATGGCGTAGAGTCTGATGTGATGTTGGGCTTCTCGAAAGTGATGTCTTGAGAATCCAACAAATCCTGCACCTTGTGTTTGAAAGGCCAACATTGTTCTATGTTATGTCCAAGAGAATTAGCACGATACTCGCATTTGGCGTTAGCATCATATCTTCGTGGGAGTGGCCCGACTGGAGGAGCTAGAGGCTCGAGTTCCACTAAGGATGCCTTAACTAGTTGTTGTAATAGCTGACTGGGTGGCATCGGGAGTGGATCAAATTTCCTAGGGTGCCTTCTGCCTTGCTGCTGCCCTAGTGGGATCACTAATGGTTGTTGTACCCTAGGTTGTGATGCTACAGCATTAATTTATCCCTCTTTTCCTTTGGGGAGGTTTGAAGCAGGCCGCTTTGAATTGTAGGGAGCATTTGATGGTCCCCCTGATATCTTCCCACTTTTTATCCCAGTTTCGATTATTTCTCCGATGGTTACTAGGTCTGAGAACCCTGAAGAGATACTTCCAACCATCATCTCATAATACAGCCCGTGCAAAGTTCCCAAGAACGTGTCTACTAACTCCTTCTCTAACAGTGATGGTTGCACACGGGATGCCCATTCCCTCCATCTTTGAGCTTACTCCTTGGAGGACTCTTCTTTCTTCTGGGACAAATTCTGGAGTTGCATGCGGGTAGGCGCCATGTCCAAGTTATATTTGTAAGTATTTAGGAAAGCATTAGCAAGATCTGCCCATGTTCGAATATGCTTTCGCTCCAATTGCATATACCAGTCTGAAGATGCCTCACTCAGGCTATCTTGAAAATAGTGAATCATCAGCTTCTGATTATGGGCATGGGCATGCATCTTCCTATAATACATACGAAGATGATTTCTTAGACAAGTGAGCCCCTTGTATTTTTCGAAGTTAGGTACTTTGAACTTTGGTGGAATCACCACATCAGGAACTAGGCCCATTTCGAGAGTGTCTACTTCGAAAGTGTCAAAACCCTCCACAACTTTTAATCTTTCTTCCATGGCTTTATACTGATTCATCACTAATGGATTATCAACAGCATTGGTAACAGTCGTCTTTGAGGGCGCTTAGTTGGCATCCTATGGGTCGTGGTCTCTGTATTGTAGGTCTAAGTAATTGTCTGCATCATTGGTCGGAATCTGTAGGGTACGAGATGCCCCTGCTTTTGGTAGCGGTAGGACAAACCCTTCAGTTTCAGCTTCTTGTTGGACCATGACGGATTTTTAGGGTCCTGCCTCTAACTCTTTCCTTAGTTGGTGACCGCTTGATGCACCAATAGGCTATGCTACTTCTTCGAAAGCTGCCCTGGGAATCTGGTCTTGTCTGTCAATAATGTTCTTCAAAGCTAGGAGAACTTGACTCAGATCTCCTTTTATTGAAGTGACGTCACCCTTTACTTGGTCAAGATCCTCTCTGAATGCAGCATGAGTTTCCTCGATTTTCTCCATTGCTTTTTTGTTGATAAGCCTTTGTTTGATACAGAGGCCAAGGAGGTGGAGATATTCTTTTACCAATGGTTCAACTGGAGAGATGTTTTTGAAAAATGAGTTTTTATATGATATGCAGGTGTTTGTGAATGCATGCGTGTGAATAAATGTGTACGAATATGAAAGGGGTTAACTGTCCTATTCACTTGGGTATGTATCCGTCTTTTGCTTATTATTTTATGTAGCGACTATCTTTAAAATAGATACGCAAACAAGATGTGGAAACAAAATGCCTTTATTGATGGTAACATAATTCAGATATTGAAAAATATTACAATCTTAAACCAAAACTTTATTTGCGTGAAATCAAGCGAAAGGAAATAAGTCTTCTAGGTGGGCCTGCGGATATCTGATCTTGAAGTCATCCACCTTGACCTGACAAAGCTTGGGAAAATCTTCAGCACGTTATTTCCTTTTCGTGGCTTTGATTTCAAACATGTTTTGCGTGTTGATGCAAGCAGGTTGTTTCCTTCGGTATCCATTTTTAAAGACAGTCACCGAGATCTTGATTTTATTTTTTTTGGTACCCCGTGAATAAGACAAAGAAACGGGTGACGAATATATGATGAAATGTATGACGAATACATGAAATATATGAATGCATAGGTGTAGGGTTGAATGATGGGGTTTTATGATAAGTACCCCTATAAGGTATGGATGTATGGTTTAGTGACGGGGTTTTTGTGATAAGTATCCTTAGAAGGTAGGTTCCTTAATTTTGACCTACGGTTGATCTACCCTCCCAGAAGGTGGTTTCCTTAAGGGTATCATGAATAACACTAGAGGGAAAAGGCGCAAGGGCCTCCCTTAGGTGGAGCCTCTTTACGGACCGAGACGTCCATCTCAAAGTCGTGAAAGGTCTCGTCATGAGATTTGGGTTAAGTTCGTTACAAAGAGTCATGGGTGACCTTCCAAAGTCCTACTTGTCAAGAGGATATCTCTTGATAAGTATTCCTTTTTCAGAAGTCCACCGACTCTAGGCGAAGTCGTCACATAAACTCGTAGGGATGATGTACCCCCATAAGCTAATAGACGAACCTTCTTGCTAAGGGTTATATTGGAAATATTTTTTGAGGTAGAAATATCTCACCACGCAGTAAATATATGATGATAAGAGAATTTTACAGTAAATAAATAAATGCGGTAAAATAGATAAATTCAATAAATAAATAAATAAAGTAAATAAAAATAAGAAACCCCAAAAGTACCTAAACTTAGGGTTAAGGAGAATCCCCAGCAGAGTCACCAACTGTAGCAACTGGTTTTTTAATCAAGAGTTGCCACTATTAGTTTTTATCCTAGGGAAAGGAATCTAACAGAAAACCCTAATTCGCAAACAGATATTCTAGGTTTCAGACTCAATTAGAGGAAAGGAAGGTAGGTGTTAGGCACCTTTCATCTACCTTGTTCACAAGGATACCATACTCTAGGTTTAGGTTTGGGGTAAATTGGATTTTAAGTTTTAATTAGAAAGAAAAGTGTCTTAATTTTTTAATAAGGGAACTCGCTACGATTTTTTGATCGCATGCCTACGTATCCTCTTATGAGGAATCAGAGTCCCAATTCGTAGTTCGCATGGGTTGGTGTTTTTTAGGGGTTTGCAAGCATATTTTGAATCACTTCGCACTCGGTCGGGAGTAGTGATTGTGGAGATTTTGACTGAGCGCGTAGTAAGCCAAAACTAGTTTGAAACCCATTTGCAAAAAACAGTTGATTAGCTTAGTTTATTGCGAAAAAATAGTTTGATGATTTGTTTGTGTGTTTTAATCGTATTATTTGCGAAGATCTTGATTAATGCATGATTAGAGAAAAATTTAATGCAAATAATATATAAAATAATATATGCAATTGTGATATAAAATAATTTATTTGATAATATAATAGTAATATTTAAATAGTAAATAAAATATATTAATTGTAACATTTACATAAAAAGGGATTGTAAATAATAAATGATAATTATAAATAATGATAAAAATTAAATAATTATAACAATATATAATAATAAAATAAAAATATAATAATAATAATATAAAATCACTATTTGATAATAATAATAATTATTGTAAATAAAAATATATATGTATATTTTAAAAAAATTAGAAATAATAATTGAATTATAAAAATAAATTAAATTAAAGGGGGGTGTAAATTCTAATTAACGAGTAAACAGGGAGGTGTCTTTAGGAGGCTAGATTACGTGGGTGAGGGTGTATGGAAAATAAGGTAGGACTTGGCCTACGGCCGTCCGATCATGATCACGCGGAGGATAACAAGGGAGTATGATAATTATTGTGAGCCAGAGCACATGGAATTGAAACGGATTACATTTTGTTTTTTATCCATTTACATTGTTTTGTTGTTGCAGAAAACTCCACTTATTCATCTTCCTCTCTCTCGTACACACAAACCCTTTCACTCTCTCTCACTTTAACCCTAATTCCCAAACCACTACGGCGGTGCTCTACCAAAACCCCAACACGAATCTAACCCCCAAAACCCCCTAAATCACAAAAATAACAACAAATCAACCAAATAAAAATGCTAAGTTCAGTAACCCTTTCGCGATTTCGCTTGCTCTCTGCCTTTGAATGTTCTGGATTTAGTATTGATCCCTGCTCTCCTTCGCTTTTGCAGGTTACGGTGGAGCTTGAAGGTGGTGTGGCGGCGGATCAACGGAGATTGTGGTTTCAGATAATGAAACCCCAATCGTCCTTCTCTCGGATCTTCAACCAACAACAAGGTTATTTTCTCTTCGGTGTTCTTCACGCAAGCCCTTCTCCGTTCTTTTCTTTTTCGTCTTCTCTCCTCCTCTATTTTTGTTCTTTCCTGTAAAACCCAAGTTCGAAAATAACTTTGATGGTAGCACTAAGGCGGGAAAATTTGGGGTATAACAGTGACCATGTTTTGAACTACATTCAGCATTACAGAGGATCTTACCCAGCCATAGGTAAATGATCCGTGTCCCTGCCCTCGAGATGATAGCTCGGACTGAGGTGGATGTCTCCAAGATTCACCACACTCGCCCTTGGATTGGCTAGATATAGAGAGGGGTGTGCCATATACTCTTAAGAGTGTATATTTCTTTAAATGAGGAATTTTAATGTTGTATTTGTACGTGTAATGCGTCTCTGATAGCATCACGGGAGGAATTAGTTGCTATAGTCGGACATTTATAGCATCTCCGACAACTCCCCTAAGCTCTAAAGAAGCAGGCATTGTGGAGAATTGATTATTGCAACCGGTCCCTCCAAGCGTGTTTGATAGTAGCCCTGAATTTTGAAGATGTACGTAGCCAGTGGGGAGTTGATTGTTGTAGCCAAATGCTCAAAGCGTGTCTGACATCACCTCTAAATTTTGAAGACGCATATGGCACTTTGGGGAATTGATTATTGTAGTCAGGCACTTGAGGTGAGTCCGATAACACCCTTTAATCTTCATGTGGGTTTTTATTATTGTAGTCTAACGAGCAAAGTGTTTCTGATAGCACCTCTGAATCCTTAAGACGGGAATCGTCTGTATTGATTGTTCCCCATGTTGCAACAACGTGTATTCACTATTATATAACTAATTTACAAACACATTTATTAAACACTGCATCAGGGTACAAGTGTGTAATAGACGCTTCCCTCAGATCTGGTATCTGGGGTGGCTTGATACTCGGTGGATCCTAAGGAACGGCCTTCAGCTAGGGATGTGTTAAGTCTGTGATTTTATGACTGACAACAATTTTGGTAAAACATGTTTAATATGGAAAAACATTTATCACAACCAGATGTTGATTAAGATGTCATGACATCTTGACCAACTGGTAAAACAGAGTCTGCTATTACTATTTTTGACAAATGTTCTGACAGATGTTGTGACATTCTATACCAGAACATCAAAATAGTACAACTATTTTAAATCCTTGAAGATTTAATTGTATAAATGAGATTTTGGATGATTTTAGTTCTCATACAGACAACTAAGCAATGATATTTTAGGAACAATGCAAATTTGATTTGGTTTCATAAAAGGGATCTTGGAGACTTTTTAGGAAACTTTGAAGATTTTTTTCCTATTTTTGGGGAGAAGATTCTGCATGTCATTTACAACTAGAAGATTGGATTTGATTGAAGAGTCCAAGCTCATACTGGAAGAGTTTGTATATAAGGACTTACTAAACCTAGAAACTTAATAAATATTACTGAAAAATTGTGCGTGCGTAGAATAAGGGTTTAGGGTTTGAGAGTTCTTTCAGGTGTTTGTGTGTGTGTATGTGTCTCATGTATCTTCTGATACATTGAGGTATACTGATTGTTCATTGTTACTTTACAATCACTCATGAGCTTTTAAGTAAAGAGTCGATTGTGTATCAAGTTATTGTTCTTACTCATGAGCTTTTAAGCAAAGAGTCGATTGTGTATCAAGTTATTATTCTCACTCATGAGCTTTTAAGCAAAGAGTTAAGTATTGTTTATTGGAAGTGTAATCTTCTATTTTGGTTCTTGTCACTGGTTTGTGACTGGTTTTATCACTTAGGTGATTATGGGAAGTGAGATGGAGTTCTCCTATCTAGAGGGTTCTATGTAGTAATTGCATGGGTAGTGATTAGGTGATAAGTTGTAAACTAGGATTGTTTAGGCTTTAAACTAATACTATTATAGTGGATTTTCTTCATGGCTTTGATTCCCCCAGAGTAAGTGATGTTTTACTGATATGGGTTAACAATTGATTGTGTCTTTTACCTTCTACAATTTAATTATGCATAATTTCTATTTTGGTTAAATTGTTCTGTTAATAGATGATGTGTTAACATCTGTCTTGACATTGTATTTTGGTGTTGGAGATCAGTCTTGACATTTGTATTGCAAGTTCCATAATTTCAATTGGCATCAGAGCAGGTACCTTGTTTTGTTTATTGGGTGATCTCCAAGGAGAATATTTTCTAATACTATGGACAAGGAAGGAGGATACAATAACTTACCACCTATATTAGATGGTGCAAACTATGACTATTGGAAGGTTAGAATGGTGGTTTTTCTAAAATCCATGGACATCAAATCTTGGAAAGCTGTTTTGAAAGGATGGAATCATCCTGTTGTGAAGGAAAAAGATGGGAATGAGTCCTTGAAGCCAGAAGAATATTGGTCCAAAGAGGAATATGAATTAGTATTGGAAATTCTAAAGCCTTGGATGCTTTATTCAATGGAGTGGACAAGAATGACTTTAGGTTAATAAATACATGTATTGTAGCTAAAGATGCTTGGGAGATCCTCAAGACAGCTCATGAATGCACATCTAAGGTAAAGATGTCCATACTTCGGCTTCTCACTACCAAACTTGAGAATCTAAAGATGAATAATTATGAAAGCATTAAGGACTTCACATAAATGTTGTTGAAATTGCAAATGAATCTAGTTCCTTGGAAGAGATGATGTCTGAAGCAAAATTGGTTATAAAGATTCTCAGGTCCCTACCTAAGAAATTTGACATGAAGGTAACTGCCATTGAAGAAGCTCAAGATATCAACAACATGAAAGTTGATGAACTTGTTGGGTTACTTCAAACTTTTGAATTGGCTATTAGTGACAAGTCTGAGAAAAAGAACAAGAGCATAACTTTTGGATCTAATGTTGAAGATGAAGAGAGTCGACCTGATCTAGATACTGATGAAGGTCTGTCAAATACCATTGTATTACTTGGGAAGTAATTCAATAGAATTCTAAAGAAAATGGGTAGAAGGGGTAGACCAGATGTCAAGAATATCCCATCTAGCATCAGGAATAACTATGACTCTCAGAAGAATACCAGGCCTGAAGAGAAGTCCAATTAAAGCAAAGGAATTCAATGTTATGAGTGTAAAGGTTTTGGTCACATTAGGCTAGAATGTCCCACTTTTCTCAAGAAATTGAAAAAGGGCTTGTTTGTATCTTGGTCTAATGATGATGAGTTAGAAGATGAATCTAACACTGAGACTGTCTAACTAGTGACTGCTCTCTCTGGAAGATGGGTAAATGAAGTAGAAGCTTGTGATGAATTGTCATTTATGAAGATCTGGATGTGTCCTACAAGAATACTGTGACAGGTGTGAAGAAAGTCTCAAGACAAAGAAAGATCATAGCTAAATTGGAGAATGAGAAGAAGAAGATTCTTTGTACTATTTCTCATCTACAAAGTGAGGTAACTCTCTTAAATTCCAAGCTTAGTAACATGACAGATTCCTTGAGGAAGATGAATAATGAAGTTGATATGGTGAAAGATGATGGAGATACAGAAGTTTAATATCAATCTGATAATAAACAAAGTAAAGTGTCTGTAGAAAAGTCATTTCCTCCTGAAAAGAAGAAAATGATCACCATGTCCAACCACATGTTACAACATCCTAGCAGACATGATGTAACTTCATCCAAATTTCAATCATCAAGTTGGAAATGTCATTATAGTGGTGAGTATGGTCATCTAAAGCCTTTTTTATACAAATTGTATGGAGATCAAAAATATTCAGATCAGTCCAAGGGTAATCAAGTGAGTAAAAAGAGAAGTGTTAAGGATAGGGATGCTAATATTTTAGCTCATAATTCCTTAAGATCTTTAACTACAGAAGACTGGTACTTTGATAGTGGATGTTCTTGACATATGACATGGATTCAGAAGTTGTTGATGGATACCAAATCTCAGCCCACATGTTCTATCAGATTTGGTGATGGATTTAATGGTGAAATTAAAGGAGTTGGAAAATTGATTTGTGCCAGATCACCTAATTCAGAAGATGTTCTTCAAGTGAAAGGATTAATTTCTAATCTCATCAACATTAGTCAGTTGTGTGACCAAGGATTATTAGTCAATTTCTCAAAGCCATAATGCCTAGTCAAAGATGATAAAGATGTTGCCCTAATGAAGGGTATAAGGTCTAAAGACAACTGTTATATGTGGGAACCTCAAATAACTGCTTACTCTTCTACATGTTTAGGAACCAATGAGGATGAAGTGAAGTTATGACACCACAAACTTGGACACCTTCAGCACAAAAGAATGAAGGAAATCATATCTGAAGGAGCCATTAGAGGAATACCAGAACTCAAGATTGAGTAAGGGAAAGTCTATGGTAAGTGTGAGATTATAAAGCAACCCAAGATGTTACATCAAAATTTGCAACATCATATTACTTCCAAAGTGTTGGAACTTCATCACATGGACTTAATGGGACAAATGCAGATATAAAGCTTGGATGGAAAGAGGTATGTCTATGTGACTATAGATGATTTTTCAAGGTTTACATGGATGAACTTTCTTAGAGAAATATCAGACACCTTTGAAGTCTTTAAAGATCTATGTCAAAGTGTTCAAAAGGAGAAGAATATTGTGATTGTAAAGGTTAGAAGCTACCATGACAAGGAGTTTGAGAATGAAAAATTCGCTGAATTTTGTGCTTCTGAAGACATCAGTCATGAGTTTTCTTTTTCCATCACTTCTCAGCAACATGGAATTGTTGAGTAAAAGACCAGGGCTATACAAGATCAGCCAGAGTCACGCTTCATACTAAGCAATTGCCTTTGCACTTTTGGGTTGAAGCTATGAATATTTCATGCTACATTCATAATAGGGTCACTTTGAGAAGAGGTACTTCAAGGAATCCTACAGTCAAATACTTTCATACCTTTGGAAGTAAATGCTATGTCTTAACTAACAAACATCAAAATGGTAAGAAGGGTCTCATAAGTGATGAAGGGGTATTTCTGGGTTACTCGTCAAGCAGCAGAGCTTATAGAGTTTTTAACTTCAGAACTGGAATCACAATGGAATCTATCAGTGTGGTAATTGATGATTCAATTACTAAACAAATGATGGATGTTGAAGACAATGTTGGAACATCCTCTGTGCATACTCATGAGGCACTAAGGAAGGTAATTTGTGATTCACAAGCACTAAATAAGTGAGTTCTCAAGCCAACTAAGGTCTCTCTACTAGAGATCAGATAGAACAATGCAAGGAATTGATTTCAAGCCACCTTAATGAAGAAGACATCACTAAATCCAATAAAGGAAGATCTTGAATTGCATAATTGGAATCATTTTTTATTGTGTGCCTTACTCTTTAAGCATGAAATAATTCTACAAGGAAAAGTGGGTCAGTAGTACTGATAGATGTTTATCTCTAGAAACAGTCTGATTTCCTATTTAAATAAGAAAATATTTCCTTCTGGGAATACTTCTGAAGCTGAATATGGTGGAACAAGAAGAGGTTTCTCTCAACTGGTATGAATGAAACAAATTTTGAAGGATTATAATGACAAATATGATGTCTTGACATTATGCTGTGAATATATTAGTGATATCCAACATCTCATTCAACATGATTGGAACAAGGATCAACTAACTGTCATGTTTACTAAATCCTTATATGAAAATCAATTTGAGAACATAAGCAGTGAGGTAGGAACTTGCACTATTGAGGAGTGTTGTACCCCAAAATTTTCCTTCTTGCCATTAAGCTTCATTGGTGTATGCAATTTATCATCATACATATTCATCATATGCATAACATCTGTTTTAATTGTGTGAGATCAAGGATATAATGATAGTTAAGTGTGTATCATTTAAAGAAGAAGAGAATTGACTTTCATGAGTTAGAAGCTTGAAGTATCATCATCATGAGCATAATCTCAATACAAAAGACTTTATTGTTCAAGGGCTCCTAAAGATTCATCAAAGGAATTAGGGTTTGGAGGATCGTTCTCAATCTCCTAACTTATGGCTCTAAGTTGGGGTTTTGGTCAAAGTTAACTCGTGGTTAACTTTCTGGGCAAAACATGATTCCATGGTCTTATATTGGCTTCAAGGCATCTATGTATATCTTATTGATCATCATAATTCATCAGAAGATTCTAATTGGATAGGGGAAGTTGAGAATTGATTGCATTGGGCAAAAGTCAACAGCCAAGGTCAAAAGTCAACATTTTGATTCTTTGATCAAAATGGGTCATTTTGAGTCAACATTCATGAAATCAAGAGGATTGATCAAAGGAAATCAAGAGAATCATGAGAAATCACAAAATTGCTAAATTTAGGGTTTTGCATTTTTCACTAAGTATGGAGAATTCATGTTCATGTGGTTATTTTGCAAGATTCATAACTCACTCATCAGTAATCAAAAATTGGAAAACCCATGCTCAAATTAAAGAGGGATTTTCATATAACAATTTCACCATAGGAAGTTATCTCCAAAAAGTGAACGGATTGGAAGATATGGAAGTTTGAAGTGGAGTATTCATTGGTTTTTGATAGCTCAACACTTAGTGAAATTTTGAAGCTTTTGATCATATTCATGTACATGTTTTCCAAGGAAATTGCCTCAATGGTCCAAGTCTCATTTTGCTTTGCATTTAACATGGAATTTGTTGTATGACTTTCAAGCTTTCCATTGACACCAAAATTGCATCATTTGGCTTATTGTGTTTCAAGTTATGTTGCTTCAAAGTTGCGAGATCAAGTTGACAAATATGACAAAATACTTAGAGATTTTTAAGTGTTTGAGATCAGCTTCATGAAGGCATTTTCGTGGCCAGTTTCATGGTGCTTCCAAGTTTCATTTCAATTTTTTATCAACACAAGAATTGTTCATCTTAGTCACTCTTTCCATTAAGCTCAGAACCTTCTCATTTGAATAAAAACTCACCAAGTTATGATTGAGAGAAGACGACTGAATGTTGTTTTTCGTTAGCATGAGATTTTGTTTCATTTTAGCAATATCAGCAAAATGGCTTGCAGCATGTTGTCATATACTTCACTACACACGCACACCACCCCAAATTATTACTCTAAATGGCCAAACAAGCCTCACATCCATGCTTGCATATATTCAAAAGGTGTGACCAAAAGAGGAAAATGTGAGAAGTTTGTACAAACTTCCCCTCCACTCTCTCACGTGCCAACTATCTCCACACACTTTTCTCACCTTCTCCTCACTCCAAAATGCAGCAATAAGAGAGCCTATCAACACCAAAACGCATCACAACTTCACTCTTATCTCACATTTCATTTTTGTATAACAAACTGCTCCACTCTTTTCTAACCATAGTTAAGTTTTAACCTTACCCAAACCTCATATAAAATCACTCTCTTCATTCAAAACGAGGCAATGACTTCATTTTAAAAGGATTTTCAAATCTCAAACGAGTTTTCTCTCAAGACTTTCTCTCTATTGAAGCTCTCAAGAATTGCTCCTTTCTCTTTCTCTCTTGCTATAATCAGTATAAGTGAAGATCATTGAAGGCCTCAGTAGAGTTCTCTTGAGTTTCTTGCATCGATTTCAAGCGCAACGAACGCCTCTCCATTTGGTAAATCTTTTCAAAACTTCATACTCTTTCCTCATGCTAGAATATGGTGTTTTAGACTCATTCATATGCATTTGGAAGTCCTACAATAAGTAGGCATTCATTTACATTTTGAATATGTGATGTTTGCTTGATTTCATTTTTTGATAGCTTACTTTGACGTGCGTTTTTCATTGTGATTGATTACTTGTTTATGAAAATAGTAGTAGATTCATGATCTACATGAAAAAACGAGTGGAATAGTGGAAACCATTTTCGTTTTTGTGTTGATTTTGCTTGCTCCGATGATAGAGTGATCGGAGAAGACGACTGGAGAAAGGGCTTCAGCGTCGCTCTTCATGTTTAAAAGTTGGATTGATGATTTGTTTTGTTTTGATTAGATCTGGTTGATATTTTAGTTTCCACCTCATTTCCATGAAGTTCAATATTTGTGTTTTTTTATTTTAATTAAATAAAATGCAAAAATCAGAAGAAGAAAAAAAGAGTTAGTGAAACTATATGGATTGGGCCTCACATTACTTCCTTTCCACACCCCACCGTTTTGGGCCTGGGCACGTACATCACTGGTCACAGTTCATTTAGGTTTTTGCTATTACACCCCATGCCTTATTAATTGATCAACTCTTGTCCATTTCAATTTCAATTTTATTTTTGGTTATCTCTCATAACAAAAAATCCACAAAAATATGTTTTGTTTTCTTTTTAGTCTTAACTAATTTTTCGTTTTTTTACTTATTTTAATTTTCCTTTTAATTTTAAATTTTATTTTGAATTAATTGTGGAAGGTGTTTTAAATGACTATCCTATTGTTTAGGGTTTGTGTTTGTTACTTTTTGAACATGCTCTTGAGCCAAACTTTTTGATGTTTTATTGTGTTAAATTGATGCATGCTTGTTTTCCTTTTGAGAACTTGAAATGCATGCTTAGTTGTTGAGATAGTGGTTGATGTTTAATGTTTGTTTGAGGTGATTTTTGACCATTCTTTTAGGCACTTTAAGACAATTAATTGGTGTCTGATCTCATGTTATTTTGATGCCAGTTCATTTTATTTTTGATTTCTCCTAAATGAATGTTTGAAAGTCTTGATGCATGCCTAATTATCTAGAGGATTGCTTGCATTATTGGTTCATTAGAGGAATGTATTTGTGCAACCATTTAGGGCTTGTTCCTCACTTTTTATTGAGTTACTTTCCACGAGTTAGAGTCATAGTTCTAATGTTTACTTGATCATTCAAATGCTTTGAATAGATGATACATCTTGATGATGATTTGAAGTGATGTTTATCTAACTTGTGGTATAAGTTTTGAACATGACTTGTATGATTGCATCTTGATGCGTGAGAGTTTTTTAGGATGAGAATAGTGTGATCGGTGGATCTGGAACTGACTGTTTAACGCTGGTTCGCGAAATGTCGCGGAAGCAAGAGTCGCCACCGTCTTTTATTTTCTCCAAATGGAAAGGACAAAAGCACAGAAAAATTCCTTTTAAGAGATTGCTCTCGGTTCGGGAGGTAGGTTATAGAAAGGGAAGGTGTTAGCACCCTTTCTATCCATGGTTATCCATGGGCTCTTAGATACTTGCTCAATGTGTTTTCAAAATTGTTTGTTTGCTTTTCAATGTGGGTTTAAAAAGTTTCTTTGAAAAATTTCAGTTCGACTCATACGTCAGAGTGTTTGAAAAGTTTGCTTTGAAAGCTTTTGAAAAGTGTCAGTGTGAAAAGTCTTTTTGAGTTTGTTTTGAGATTAGAGCAAGTATCCTTGAGAACCTACCTACCCTAAGGAATTCGTCTGTGTAAATGTCCTTTAAAGTAGTGCCATCCCACCATTGAGAGGTAGGTAGCACCACCGTTGGAGGTGTTCGGGTCAATTCGATTTTTAGGGACATGGTGATCACCGGAGCAATAGGAAGACACCTTAGAAGCTACCCTCATGCCAGGTTCCCGGATCATGAGGACTTACTAAGACATCCTCTACTCGACGATCACCTTTCGAAAGGCAACAGTGAGGCGTACCCTAGGGGTGGTGTGTGCGAATTGTGTGTCATGTTTCAGTTATTTGTCTTGTCATGTTTGTCGTATTCTACGCTTGATTTTAATTAGGGCCATTCATTCTTGCATGCATTTTAACAGTTATAAAGTTTGCGGAAAATAAATCTAAGGCTATTACAAATGGCGCGGGTCCACATCGCCAAAATTAAACCGGACCCGATTTAGCGAAAAATAAATAAAGCGGAAAAATAAAGTGCGAAAAGTAAATTTACATGGCTTTGGGAGATTTACAGAATTATAATATGCAATAAAGTAAATGCGCAAAAGAAAATAATTAAACAACACTAGGGCGTTGGACCCTTTTGCAAACAATTAAAAATAAGGAATTAAGAATAAAATAATAAAAAAGAATTAAATGCTTTTGATATTTTTGTATTTTTTAGATTTAATAAGGAAAAGAAATTAATTGAAATTAAATTAAAAGGCAAACCCTAATTCTAATATTTTTATTTATTATGAAGGAATTAAAATATAATCTAAGTTAAACCCTAATTTATTTATACACAATTTTTAATTTATGAAAGTAACTAAATAATATTATTCTGAAAAGAAGGAAAAATTAAAAGAAAAATAATAAAAAAATATTAAACCTAAATTCTATTTTTGGTGTTTTTTATTAAAAAGATTAAAACTATAACCTAATTAAACTAAATATTTACATATATTAATTTATTGATGAAAATAATTAAAATTAAAAAATATATTTTTATTTGGACATTTTTTATTTTTATGATGTTTTTTTTGTATTTTTTTGTAAAAAAGGATATTTAATTAAATCAGAAAATAAATAAACAAATAAATAATTAAAAATAATAAAGGATAAAAGAAAATTAGAAAAGATAGAACCAGGGGGGGTTTTCTGTCCCATTATGGAGGTGTAAATTTGAGAGGCCTGGCCCAATTGAGTTTGCCATATGTTGACTTTCCTGGATCGTGTGCTAGTGCATTGACCACGTTCACCATAGGCCTGGGATCTGAGCCCTTGATCTGCCTCTCCTGGACACCTGTGCGTTTGGATCTTGTGGACACACGGTATGCATCATTGCTGACGCTGCATAGGAAATTGGTTTGAAAAATAATAATGAAATTTGCAAGACCTGGGACTTGAACCCAGGTCTTTGAAGTTACCAGCATAACACTTGACCACTGAACCAAGCGCGTTTCAATTAACATATAATAAACAATAAACAATATAATAAGAACGCGTTAGTGCTTTTGGAAATTCGCGCGAAATTCAAATGGACCTATCACCAATGGACACGAGGTCGTCTTCTTCCCCACCCTGTAACACAAGACACTATGGGAACGGTTTTTGAAACGTTGTTTTAGAGGGTTTATGAGAAAATAGCGACTGGCCCCTCGACGCTCATAAATTGAGCGCGAGGGTGCCATCTTCTTCGTCTCAACCTGCTTAAGCTAATGGCACTGGTCTGGAAGTGTAATTTTCCCTTGGGCAAAAAACCCCAAATCAAGAAACCTGCAACCCTAAATATCGTTCATGGCCAAATCACATGTATTGCTCAAAAATGAAATTAATTAGTATGGTTAGCTTTAGAACATCATGAGAAACAAGAATTCATAAACAAAAAATGCAAAAGATGTATGATTTGTGGTATATGATTTCAAAAAATTCGCTTTGCAGTTTGAGTTCTAACCAACGATTCTTTGTGCTTTAGTTGATGTTAATGATTGAGGAGCATTCAGTGATGCTTCAGGATGATGATGAAACGAAAATTGAAGCTTCAATCGACCTCTAAGGTTGATTTCAGTGTTTGAGTTTTTTGTAAAAAATTTCAATATGCAATGGCCTCTTGTGCGCAGCTTGCAGTCTCTTTGGCATTAGGTCTTGATTCTGATCATATAGTGAGTGATTAGGTTAAGAAAAATTGGACAAAATCTCATGCCATAATGGATTTCAATATTTGATTTTACAAGATCTTTTTTTGAATCTTTTTTCATGTTATTTGGTTCAAATCTGATCAATTCTCATCAAAACTTGCTTAATTAAGAAGTGCACGAAATATTGACCTTGGAATGTGCATAAAAAGATTTTTTTAGGTTAGGTTTATATTTTTCATGTATTAAAATGATTTAAATGAATATAAATTAATATAAATTCAAATAAATAATTAAAAAATATGAAAATACTTCCCTTTGGGCCTATTGGTCGTGCATAGGCTTGGCATGAAGAAACTTGGAAGAAAAATGGGCCCATTTGCATTTTTAGGTCATTTGAACCATTGTTGACTTTCAAAAATTTCCAAATATTTCCCAACTTCCACAAGGCATAACTTGGTCAATTTTTAAGCTTTTCACATGTTCTTGGACATTTTGGAAAGGTCTTTGAGTCCTTTAACCAATGCCTTTGGTCCCATGTCATTTTGATTCACCAATCTCAAGTTATGGCCTTTGACTTAAAGTCACTTTTTGTTGACTTTTGAAAATGACCTATAATGTTGAAATTGATAACTTTTTGTGAGAGCATTTCTTGGACTTGGAACATGAAGATGAATTGTAGGAAATGTCTTTCTCTTCAAAATGAGCTTTGGATGGAATTTTTCTGATAATCCATGTGAAAGTTATGCCCTGGTCAATTTCAGTTGACTTTTTCAACTGTCCAAATATAGCAACTTTTGCATCTTTGATGATTTCTGAGCCAAACTTTGAGAATCATGATCAAGCATTGATCAAATGATGTTTGTGGCTTCAAAATGATATGTTGACCAAAAATTTGAACTTTTGACTGCCAAATGACCATTTTGCCCCTACAGTTGACTGTAGTGCAATCTAGGGTTTTGACTGTGCAATTTTGAGCTGAATGTCTTGAAACTTGACATGAGGATGTTTGACCACATTTGTAGGCATATGAGACTTGATTGGGCCTTTGAAAAGTTCATTTGCTTGATCAGAACCCAAACCCTAGTTTTGACTGTATAGGAGACAGTTGAGCTGCACAACCCTTGGGGAATTTTGTGACCTTGGCTTGACAAATCTTGGAGAATATGGGAGGGCAAATTTTGGGGTACAACAGTTGCCCCTGTTCAATCTTCTTAGACCTGAGGATGTAGATTGGCTGACGTGCCTTTCGTAATCCGAGGGTAGAAGATGATTGAACACTAGAGTGCCCAGAAATTTGCGCTCACATAGTGACGGTATGGTGATGGGAATGGGCTTATAGATGCCATTTGGAGATTGCCGGATAGGATGATGGGCTTATAGATGCCATCTAGATGTTGATTGCAGTGGGAGATTCCTTAGCTAGAACCTGCATACCTGCAAAATAGAAAACGAATACCTGACACGTTGCAGGAGTTGGTTTTAGATGCTTGGTATAGATATATCCTGACTGGCTACAGGAGCTGAGTCTGGAGCTTCAAACGCTGATGAATGAACCAGGGATTGTTACTACCTTAGCATGAATGGTAAGGGAACCTCGGGTGACTTTATCTTCAACAACGCTCGTTGAGAAAAATCTTGGGTGTCTTCTACTGGAATAAGAATCAGGGAGATCTTAGGGTCGATCTGACTGAACCAGAGAGGCCTTTGATTGGGTAAGAATCAGGAAAATCTTAGGGTCGATTTAACTGAACCGGACAAGGTCTTGGAATATCTTCAACTGGATAAGCATCAGGGATATCTTAGGGTCGATCTGACTGAACCAAGAGAAGGCCTTTGACTGGATAAGTATCAGGAAAATCTTAGGGTCGATTTAACTGAACCGGTCTAGGTCTTGAAACATCTTCAACTGGATAAGCATCAGGGAGATCTTAGGGTCGATCTGACTGAACCAAGAGAAGGCCTTGGACTGGGTAAGAATCAGGAAAATCTTAGGATCGATTTAACTGAACCTGTCTAGGTCTTGAAATATCTTCAACTGGATAAGCATCAGGGAGATCTTAGGGTCGATCTGACTGAACCAGAGAAGGCCTTTGACTGGATAAGAATCAGGAAAATCTTAGGATCGATTTAACTGAACCTGACAAGGTCTTGGAATATCTTCAACTGGATAAGAATCAGGGAGATCTTAGGGTCGATCTGATTGAACCAGAGAAGGCCTTTGACTGGATAAGCATCAGGAAAATCTTAGGGTCGATTTAACTGAACCGGACAAGGTCTTGGAATATCTTCAACTGGATAAGCATCAGGGAGATCTTAGGGTCGATCTGACTGAACCAGAGAAGGCCTTTGACTGGATAAGCATCAGGAAAATCTTAGGGTCGATTTAACTGAACCGGACAAGGTCTTGAAACGTGATTGAGAATTTTAGCTGCATCTTTCCTGAAAGGTAAAAGTCAGTCATATGCAATGCATGATATGGGTCAAGCAATGATGTTCTCGATATAAATGAGACTTGTATGATGCAATACGTTATGCATGCTATAATGATGTATATGATGTTTGATGTATGTTTTCGTCTAGGAAAATGAATCCTTGACGGATGCCGGGAAGTTGTATCCTGGGCTGATGTTGAAGAATAAATATTGCTTCCGCTGGGGATGATGATTTGCAAGAATACCGGTAGGAGAGGATAACTCCGTTGAGGAATAGACTTGGCAAATGAAGCTTCTATGGGGAGAAAAGATACTCTGATGACCATGCTGGGAAGCAATACTCTGTGGGGATAGAGATGCTTTGCTGATTGTTGATAGTAGTTTGCTGAGGATACCCTTGTTGTTGGAAGTGCTGATGGACTTCGCTGGGGTAAGAAGACTTCGTTGACGACGCTCTTTCCGTGGCTTTTGGCTGAGGATAACCCAGTTATATCCTGTTAAGGAAATAACTCTTTAAATAAAGTCGGACGACGTGTTCGTGCTCTGCGAAGGGATAAGCTTCCAGAATATACTGGGGATAAGCTTACTGCTTGGGGATATGACTTCCAACTTTGCTGGTGAAACTGGGTTGGACTCTTCTGGGGAAGGTTTTGATATGCTGGGGAGGTGACTCCTTTGCATGTTGAGATACCGCCGGGGAACAATCTTTAGGCCAAGACTGCCGGGGATACTTGTTTAAGAATATATGCTGCTGGGGAAGTATTGAGATCTACGGGAAGATACTCAATTTCCTTGATATTTGACAATTTTGCCTGGAGAAGAATGTATTGACTTGCTGAACCACTCTCTGGGGAATTAAGATACACTTGGCCGTCTTCTTTAGCTGAACCTGCCTTGGTACCTTGGAGGATAGAACAATTAGACTGCTCAGACAACTCTTTTATTGCCCCTGTTTCTAGTGTCACCTGCAATGAATTCCTTTGTTTCGTATGCAAATATTCATGAGTTAGCAAATTATTGTCAATGCATACATCACAAATTTGAACCTTGGACGTTCTTCGCAAAACAAAACAGAAAAAAGGAAAAACATTTGGCACGTTTAACTGAAGATATATTTTTATTGATTTTTGAATGGCCTGAAAATAGGCGTTTGGTATACAAGAGGCCGACGTCCTAGTAAGAGGTACGTCGCCGATCAAGAGAGTTTATACAAGTTTGTACAAAAGAAAGTAAAACAGCTGTGTGAAAGATGAATGATCCACTGGGTTTCAACTCTGCTATTGTCTTTATGACTCCGAGCGTCTCATCACTTGATGACCTTGGTTGAAGGTGAAGCTGACCGATCGATGCCGTTTGAACTTGATGCAGATACCGGATTCTGGATGCAAAATGATCAATGAGACATAGTTTTACGCTTTTATCCCTAATTTTTGCCTGGACCGCCCTTTCGGGTTTTCAGTCCACCGGGATACCCATTTTTGCCCAAGCCGCCTTTTCAGGTTTTCGACTTGCCGGGTGTACAGATTTTTTATTTTCATCCCTACATTTTGCCCGAACCCTTTTGGTTCGACGGGAAGCCCTAACTTTTGCCTAGGCATGTCAGCCTAGCGGGTCTTTTTTCATGCGTAGTATTTTTTAACTATGTCTGCATTGGCGGGGTGAGGAAGGTCGTCACCATTCATGTTGGTTAAGATCATTGCTCCTCCTGAGAACACATGCTTAACCACAAATGGCCCTTCGTATGTAGGGGTCCATTTGCCCCTTGGATCACTCTGAGGAAGGATGATTCGCTTGATCACCAGATCCCCGACTTGATATTCCTGTGGTCTGACCTTTTTGTTAAATGCCCTGATCATCCGTTTCTGATACGTCTGACCATGACAGATAGCAGCAAGTCTCTTTTCGTCAATGAGGTTGAGTTGGTCAAGTCGTGTCTGGATCCAATCATCTTCGTTCAGATTTGCATCCTTCATTATCCGGAGAGAGGGAATTTGCACCTCGATCGGCAAGACTGCCTCCATGCCATAAACCAGAGAGAAAGGAGTTGCCCCGGTTGACGTCCTGGCTGAGGTACGGTACCCATGCAAAGCGAACGGTAACATCTCGTGCCAATCTTTGTAAGTTACTGTCATTTTCTGCACGATCTTCTTGATGTTTTTGTTAGCTGCTTCTACAGCCCCATTCATCTTCGGTCTGTAAGGAGAAGAATTGTGGTGCTGTATCTTGAATTGTTCGCAAAGCTCAGCGATCATCTTATTGTTTAGATTGGTACCGTTGTCTGTAATGATCCGCTCAGGGACGCCGTATCGACAAATCAGATTGTGCCGAATAAACCGTGCTACAACAGTCTTGGTTACTGTGGCATAGGATGCTGCCTCAACCCACTTCGTAAAATAGTCAATCGCCACTAGGATGAAGCGATGTCCGTTAGATGCCGTAGGTTTTATCTCGCCGATCATGTCTATGCCCCACATTACAAACGGCCAAGGCGCAGTCAGAACATTCAGGGGAACCGGAGGAACATGCACCTTATCCGCATAGATCTGGCACTTGTGGCATGTCCTAGAATGTTGGTAGCAGTCAGCTTCCATTGTGGACCAATAATATCCTGCCCGTAGGATCTTTTTAGCCATGGTGTGTCCACTGGAATGTGTACCAAAGGTCCCTTCATGTAGCTCTTCCATGATTCGTTCTGCTTCAGTCTTATCCACGCAACGCAGTAAGGTTGAATCATGGTTTCGCTTGTACAAGATGCCGTTGCTTAGGAAGAACTTGGCTGCGAACCTCCTCAGGAATTTCTTATCATTGATGGATGCACCTTCAGGGTATTCCTGAGCTTCCAGATATCTCTTCACTTCGTGGTACCAAGGCTTCTCGGTTACTATTTCAGTTTCGAGATCACAACAGTATGCCGGTTCGTCCAGTTTCCAGATGATGATCTGGGGAGCTTCATTATCCCATTTAACCTTGAACATTGAAGACATTGTAGCTAACGCGTCCGCTAACTGATTCTCTTCTCTTGGAAAGTGCTCGAAGGTTATCTCGATAAAGTGGGGAATCAGGGTCAACACACATTCTCTGTAAGGAATCAAGTTTGGATGTTTCGTATCCCACTCTCCTTTGATCTGATTGATCACAAGAGCGGAATCTCCGAAAACACTTAGAAATTTGATCCTTAGGTCAATCGCAGCTTGAAGACCCATGATGCACGCCTCATACTCCGCCATGTTGTTGGTGCAGTTGAAACATAGCCGGGCAGTGAGTGGAGTATGAGTACCTTGAGGGGATATGATGATGGCGCCGATACCATTTCCCAAAGCATTGGAAGCTCCGTCAAAGTGCATAGACCATCGGGATCCTGGCTCAGGTCCTTCATCCGGTCCAGGTACCTCACAATCCGTTACAATCATAATGCTTTCATCCGGAAACTCGAAGTTCATTGATTGGTAGTCATCTACAGCTTGATGAGCTAAGTGGTCTGCCAATACACTCCCCTTGATGGCTTTCTGGGTTGTGTACTGAATGTCGTATTCCGTCAAGATCATTTGCCATCTTGCAATTCTCCCAGACAGAGCAGGCTTTTCGAATATGTACTTAATAGGATCCATCTTTGAGATCAACAAGGTAGTGTGAGTCAACATATACTGTCTCAGCCGGCGAGCAGCCCATACCAAAGCGCAGCAAGTTTTCTCAAGCAGTGAGTATCGGGTCTCACAGTCGGTAAACTTTTTGCTAAGGTAATAAATGGCATGCTCTTTTCGGCCAGACTCGTCATGCTGCCCCAGCACACACCCCATTGAGTTGTCAAGCACTGTCAGATATAGGATCAGAGGTCTCCCTTCAACCGGTGGCATAAGGATAGGTGGTTCTTGGAGATACTCTTTGATTCTGTCGAAAGCAGCCTGACATTCATCGTTCCAACGTACTACCTGATCTTTCTTCAGCAGCTTGAAGATTGGCTCACAGGTAGCAGTCAGATGAGAGATGAATCGAGCGATGTAATTCAGGCGTCCTAAAAAACCTCTGACTTCCTTCTCTGTCCTAGGAACTGGCATCTCTTGAATAGCTTTGACCTTAGCAGGGTCCACTTGAATACCTTTATCACTGACCACGAAGCCTAGCAACTTCCCAGATCTTACCCCGAAGGTGCACTTGTTCGGGTTCAATCTCAGCTTGTACAGTTTCAACCGGTCAAACAACTTCTGCAGATGATCTAGATGCCCTTCCTCAGTCTGGGACCTAGCGATCATGTCGTCCACATACACTTCGATCTCATGATGGATCATATCATGGAATAAGGCAACCATGGCACGTTGGTAGGTTGCCCCAGCATTCTTTAATCCGAACGGCATGACCTTGTAACAGAAGGTGCCCCACTGAGTAACAAATGTAGTCTTTTCCATGTCTTCAGGTGCCATCTTAATCTGATTGTAGCCTGAAAAGCCATCCATGAAAGAGAATACCTTGTGCTGAGCAGTGTTATCAACAAGGACATCAATGTGAGGTAAGGGGAAGTCATCCTTGGGGCTGGCCCTGTTCAGATCCCTGTAATCGACACACATTCTGACCTTGCCGTCCTTTTTAGGTACCGGCACCACATTAGCAACCCACTGAGGGTAAGAAGTCACTGCAAGGAACCCGGCATCAAACTGTTTCATTACCTCGGCTTTAATCTTCTCGGACATCTCTGGACGCATCCGACGGACCTTTTGTTTAACTGGAGGGCAGTCTTCCCTAGTCGGCAAATGATGGACAACAATATCGGTATCCAACCCTGGCATGTCTTCGTAGGACCAGGCAAAGATCTCCATATAGTCATGTAACATCTTGGTTAACCGTTGCTTCACGCTGAGCTCTAGGTTGGCACCAATCTTTACCTCTTTTCTGTCTGCTTCAGTACCCAGGTTTATGGTTTCCACTGGCTCTTCATGGGGTTGAATTGCCCGCTCTTCCTGAAGCAACAGTCTAGCAAGCTCGCCAGGCACTTCGCAATCATCTTCACCTTCGTCTTCGGCTAAGTTGATCGGATTTTCGAAGTCATAATTGGCATTAGCAGAGCTGTTATCAGTAAGATCCAGAGTGGATTGGAACCTGTATGAGTGAGTGTGTGTGTAAATACAGCTGTTTTGAAAATTATGTAAAAGGAAATGAAAGATAGAAAAGGAACACAATATTTGCAATGCGAAAAACGTCCAAGATTTTTATTCATGATGTATAAAATGACAGTTTGTATGCCCTCACAAATAGAACCACGGTGCCTCGGGTAAGACACTGGGCCATAGAGTTTATCATTGTCTATTACAAAATAACAAAACATGGGAATTCATTACTGTGTCACAAAGGTAACAGGGGTATGATCCTTTGCACTCCAATTGTTCAATCCTTCTTCGGCCGTCGGATAAATCCAGCTGTTGAATTCGGCTTCGTCCACTTCAAGGTCTTCCCCGACAGCATTCGCTTCTGAACCTTTAATAAATACCGGAGGCCTTCCGATCTTCTCTTTCCTCATAGCTCTCTGCCCTTCTGAGGTGAAACCCAGCCCAAGTTTATCAGTCTTCTGGGTGAAGTCTGGAAGTCTGCCCCAGTTGGCACCTTCACCCTTCTGTACCACAGCCCTGGCATCCTTTAGGGAAGCCATCTTCAGAGGACCACCTGCTGTTTCTGCTGCGATTGGAAACACCTCCTCGAAGTGCTGAAAGGGGGTCTCAATAAATTCCCCATCCATTTCAATGTATCTGAATGAGTTCAGGTGACTCACCATATATTCTTCCTCACCTTGCACGGTGACAATCTTCCCTCTGACGGGGTACTTCAGCTTTTGATGCAAGGTAGAGGTCACTGCCCCAGCCTTATGTATCCAGGGTCGACCCAGCAGACAAGAGTAAGACGGACGGATATCCATCACATAAAAAGTGGAGTCGAACACCTGAGAGCCCACACGAATCGGAATGTCAACTTCCCCATGGACCATCCTCTTTGAACCGTCAAAGGCCCTGACGATGATGTTGCTGGGTTTCAAATCCAGACCTTCGCAATCTAGACGATCCAGAGCCTTCTTGGGTAGCACATTCAAAGATGACCCAGTATCAACCAACACATGTGCCAAGGTGGTGCCCCTGCATTCGATTGAGACATGCAGAGCATCATTATGATCTCTCCCCTTTGTGGTCAAATCAGCATCTGAGAACCCCAAGCCATTATCTGCCGTTAGGCTTGCCACGCAATCAGTGAATTGGACTGCAGAGGTTTCATGTGGCACATGGGCCGTCTTGAGGAATGAGATGAGGGCCTTTGCATGGGCCTCAGAGCACAGCAGTAAAGAGAGCATGGATATCTTGGAGGGCGTATGCCCCAACTGTTCCACAACATTGAAATCGCTCTTCTTTATAATTTTCAAAATCTCCTCCATCTCTTGTGGGGAGGCCTCAGCAGCTATAGGTATGGGTGCCTCCATCTGGGCAGGCTCGGTTTCAATTCCCTTGCCCCGAGCATTGGATGACTCGGCAGCAGGAGAGACAATCAGATCAGCAGCAGGAACAACAACCTGATCAGCAACAGGAGTAGGTGTACTTGCAGGATTTATCAGGAGCGGTCTTCGGGCAGCAGGTGGCGCAATGTCAGGCGAGAAGAGCCTGCCACTGCGGGTAACTTTGGCCGGGCCAGTGATGTCACAGATGCTGGCGCCAGCGTTGAGCTCTTGTTTAACTCCGTTTATATATACATCTGCCCCATAGTGCCAAGGGACGGCTTTGTTGGATACATAGGGCAGGGGCCCAGGAACAGTGATAGTAACAGGTGCAACGGTCAGAATTTGAACGGGCTTCTTCTGGAGAGCCGGGACCGGATTGTTGAAGATAGTCACCACAGAGACTTCTTCCATTGGAACCATACGAACAGCAGACTTCTTGAATAGAATCTCCTTGCTATCCATTAAGCTTTGGATGCCTAACTTTAGCAAGGGACAACCGGATGGGGACACAACACAGAACAGGCAACCCTCACTACAACCCGGAAATAAACCGGCCTGCAGTAGGTTCTTCTTAATGATCTTTAAAGGAGTGGCTAGATCATTCACAGAAACAGCATAAACATCTTCCTCGACAGCATTTACCCCGTGCTGAGGCATAGGGGCAGTGACTACATTTGGCTTTGCAGGCGCTTCGAATTGTATCTCTTTAGCATCGATAAGGTCTTGCACCTTATTCTTTAACGCCCAACAATCATCAGTAGAGTGCCCCGGGCTTTCTGAGTGGTAAGCACAACGAGCATTCGGGTTGTACTTGGGGGATGCAGTATTTGGGAACTTCGGTGCCTCCCTGACAGTCACTAAATTAGTTGCGAGCAACTGTGGCAGGATCTGCGACAAAGTCATGTTTAAGCGGGTGAATTCCCTCCGGGGTCTTTCCACCTTCTGAGTATTGTTTGGCCGGGGAGCGGCAGCAGGCTTAGCAATCATTACCGCACTGACAGATTGGCGGTGTTCATTTCTTTCTGTTCTCCTAGACCCATACACGGCACTAGACTCCTTCTTGAATGGTTTCTTGTCCGAACTAGATGATGATGCAGCCTTTGCAATCTTCCCAGACTTCAACCCAGCTTCAATCCTTTCTCCAGTCAAGATCAAATCAGTGAAACCAGCAGAAGAATTCCCGATGAGATGGTTAAAGAATGGCCCAGATAGGGTCCCCAAGAACATGTCAACCAACTCCCGATCAGTCAATGGTGGCTGCACCCTGCCAGCCAGGTCTCTCCACTTCTGAGCGTACTCCTTAAAACCTTCGCTTGCGCCTAACGCCATACCCTGGAGTTGGGTACGTGTGGGGGCAAGGTCGGCATTATACTGATACTGCTTGTAGAAAGCAGTAGCCAGCTCCTCCCAGTTACGAACTTTGGTCCCATCCAGCTGATAGAACCATTCGAGATGAGTCCCTGAAAGACTCTCCTGGAAGAAGTGGATCCATAGATTCTTGTCCGCAGAGTACGGCTGAATTTTTCGAACATAGGACCTCAAATGCAGCTTGGGACAGGATGCCCCGTCATACTTGGAGAAGGTGGGTGCTTTGAACTTGTGCGGGATGATTATACCAGTCGACAAACCCAGATCTCCGAAATCCAGCCCAGGTGCCTGTTGCACCTCCATAGCCTTCAGCCTGTCTTCCAGTTGTTTGTACCTGTCGTCCTCAGGAGGGTACTGCTCTTCATCAAAATCTGTCTCGTTGTCGGAGACTTCTGGAGTAGGAAGCTTTACTTCTGCCTGAGAAGGACTCTTGCCAACAGAAGAAACAGCCTCTTCACGCTGCAGAGTATTACCCAACCTTCGGCCCGAGTTGAATAGAACAGTTCTTCTTTTCTTCTTCTTCTCCTTCTTCAGGAGCATAGTCTTCAGTTCCTTTTGGCCTTTAGCTAGACCCATGATTAGCTCTTGAAACTGCGCATTCTGCGCCTGGAGAGCCTTGATTGATGTTTCTGTTGATTCGGATCCGAGATTCATGATGCTGAAATAAACAGCGAAGAACTGTAAGCAACCTGAAAAGGGGAAAAACCTGCTATGCACATGATGTATGAAATGCGTATGCAGTGCATTCAAGGGTTCGAAAGTTCAAATTCGTTGTAGACAAGAAAAGAACACACGTTATCATTAATGAAATCATTGTTTAATACATCAGAGCCTCATGGGCAAAAGATACAAAAATCAAGTCAATCCCAAAATACACTGCGCATCCTTTTCGGAGCTATGTAGGTGTTGAGGTTCCTCTCCTCATGCAACAGACGGGTGAGCTCCAAGACCTTCTTTTCACTGGCATGCAGACTAGTCTCAAGAGAATTCCGCTCTTCCTTAAGCTGGATCCAGCTCTTCTGCATCTCTTCCCAGGATGTGGGCATATCAGGGTGCTGAATAACATGAGACACTTCCCCTTCCAAGACAGGCTCTTTGATTACTGGAAGCATGTGAGGATAAGGCATCACTAACTTCTGAGAGCGGGCGCGTACCCATTTGAGATAAGGCTCCAAAGGGATGGAGTTCCTATGCCCCAGTGTCTTGCTGTCTATCCTACTAGGCATCCTCCAAGCTCTGATGAATCTCTGGCGAAGTCCTTGAGTATCATTGTCGAAGTCAAAAACTATGTCAGGAATCAACATGTCATGAGGACCGTCCCTCCGAGCATAACCAAACTGTCTCCAAGCCAGGCACGGGCTATAAGTAATACCTCCTCTGATTCCAAGTAAAGGAACATTAGGGTACTCCCCACAACGATCAATGATAGTGACATCTCCTCTGGATCTAGGACACCAATGTATATCTGCATGTGTAAGAGTCATCAACCGTTGTGACCATCTCAAACCCCGCTCATTCTTCAAGACTGATTGGGGAAGGTGCGAAATAAACCACCTTCCCAGGAGAGGAGTGCAACACATAAGGACACCTCTTTTTCTCATGGTTCGAGTGTAACATGAGTGAAGGATGTCCCCCAGCAACGTAGGTATAGGATTCCTGGACATAAAGATCTGAACATCACTGATATCAACGAGCTGATCTGGGTTAGGGAACAATACCAAACCATAAACAAGGAGGGCCACAACCTCTTCAAAAGCTTGCAAGTCAAGAGAGTTCCAACATTCAAGGGCTTTCTCAAACAGAAACCTGGCTAAGAACCCTTTGACGCCACTTCTAACTTCCCAATGTCCCTTGAGGTCAGATGACTGTAGATGTAAGGCTTTGGCAATCTCTTCGAGCTTAGGTTCCTTTTCTGTACCGTTGAAAGGTAGCTGATCAAGGATAGGGATCTTCAGGAGCCGGGAGAACTCCTCCAATGTAGGTACCAACTGATAGTCCAAGAAGGTAAAACAGTGATGCAGGGGATCAAAGAACTGGAACAAGACCTTTATCATATCTTCCTCAATGTTGGTGTTGACCAAGCTGATGAGGCTTCCATGCCTGTCACTGAATGAAGAGTTCTCGGGAATCCTGGATATAAGCTCCTTAAGCTGAGGAGGGATCCTTACAAGATTGACCTGAATTGTCTTTCTACGACCAGTTTCCATGTCCTACAAAACAAGAACAAAGATGAAAATTCGAACCCCTGAAATGGTTAGTCAATGCATATGATGCTGGATGATGTCATGATGCTATGATTAAACACACCACAGATATTTACAAAGACAAACATGTAGGGCACACAAGGCAAGCAAGACAAGCCCTTAAGGTTTAAGGCCAGCATGGGGTCTGGGTAGTACCCTCTTGAAGTTGGTGGGTTCAACCTGTCCTAATCAAAGTAACCGGGTTCTAAGGTTCCCAATATCACGGGATTGCTTTCATTGTTCATCGTTTCGATTTAGCCACTGAACTGGCGACCGAAATATTCCAGGAAAGCAACCCTCAATTGAGCGTAGTATCGAGTATCAACCAACCTCGGACTGCACCAAAGTCAGTTATCTCACTACCCTAAAGAGGCCAAGATAGTTCAATTAAGGTTCCTAAGGTCTGTTGATGCTTCATGACACCACGCGGAGGCCCCGTACTCTCCTTGACTGAACTCAAGGGTTACCGGTACACACCAAAGTGCCACATCAACGTAGCAGACTGCTTCAACCGTGTCGGTATACCCCGCACAGTTCTCTCACAGCCTTGTTGCTACTTTCTAAGAAAGGTATCCCCCAGATCCGGGTTAGGATCTATAGAACTCCCAAGCAACCCACAATTTAAAGCACACAAGGAAAACAATTGAAAACACAGTTATGAACTAGCCCTAAGGTACACCTCACTTTAAGTTTAATTCCCCAGCAGAGTCGCCAGTTCTGTGATCGGTGGATCTGGAACTGACTGTTTAACGCTGGTTCGCGAAATGTCGCGAAAGCAAGAGTCGCCACCGTCTTTTATTTTCTCCAAATGGAAAGGACAAAAGCACAGAAAAATTCCTTTTAAGAGATTGCTCTCGGTTCGGGAGGTAGGTTATAGAAAGGGAAGGTGTTAGCACCCTTTCTATCCATGGTTATCCATGGGCTCTTAGATACTTGCTCAATGTGTTTTCAAAATTGTTTGTTTGCTTTTCAATGTGGGTTTAAAAAGTTTCTTTGAAAAATTTCAGTTCGACTCATACGTCAGAGTGTTTGAAAAGTTTGCTTTGAAAGCTTTTGAAAAGTGTCAGTGTGAAAAGTCTTTTTGAGTTTGTTTTGAGATTAGAGCAAGTATCCTTGAGAACCTACCTACCCTAAGGAATTCGTCTGTGTAAATGTCCTTTAAAGTAGTGCCATCCCACCATTGAGAGGTAGGTAGCACCACCGTTGGAGGTGTTCGGGTCAATTCGATTTTTAGGGACATGGTGATCACCGGAGCAATAGGAAGACACCTTAGAAGCTACCCTCATGCCAGGTTCCCGGATCATGAGGACTTACTAAGACATCCTCTACTCGACGATCACCTTTCAAAAGGCAACATTGAGGCGTACCCTAGGGGTGGTGTGTGCGAATTGTGTGTCATGTTTCAGTTATTTGTCTTGTCATGTTTGTCGTATTCTACGCTTGATTTTAATTAGGGCCATTCATTCTTGCATGCATTTTAACAGTTATAAAGTTTGCGGAAAATAAATCTAAGGCTATTACAAATGGCGCGGGTCCACATCGCCAAAATTAAACCGGACCCGATTTAGCGAAAAATAAATAAAGCGGAAAAATAAAGTGCGAAAAGTAAATTTACATGGCTTTGGGAGATTTACAGAATTATAATATGCAATAAAGTAAATGCGCAAAAGAAAATAATTAAACAACACTAGGGCGTTGGACCCTTTTGCAAACAATTAAAAATAAGGAATTAAGAATAAAATAATAAAAAAGAATTAAATGCTTTTGATATTTTTGTATTTTTTAGATTTAATAAGGAAAAGAAATTAATTGAAATTAAATTAAAAGGCAAACCCTAATTCTAATATTTTTATTTATTATGAAGGAATTAAAATATAATCTAAGTTAAACCCTAATTTATTTATACACAATTTTTAATTTATGAAAGTAACTAAATAATATTATTCTGAAAAGAAGGAAAAATTAAAAGAAAAATAATAAAAAAATATTAAACCTAAATTCTATTTTTGGTGTTTTTTATTAAAAAGATTAAAACTATAACCTAATTAAACTAAATATTTACATATATTAATTTATTGATGAAAATAATTAAAATTAAAAAATATATTTTTATTTGGACATTTTTTATTTTTATGATGTTTTTTTTGTATTTTTTTGTAAAAAAGGATATTTAATTAAATCAGAAAATAAATAAACAAATAAATAATTAAAAATAATAAAGGATAAAAGAAAATTAGAAAAGATAGAACCAGGGGGGGTTTTCTGTCCCATTATGGAGGTGTAAATTTGAGAGGCCTGGCCCAATTGAGTTTGCCATATGTTGACTTTCCTGGATCGTGTGCTAGTGCATTGACCACGTTCACCATAGGCCTGGGATCTGAGCCCTTGATCTGCCTCTCCTGGACACCTGTGCGTTTGGATCTTGTGGACACACGGTATGCATCATTGCTGACGCTGCATAGGAAATTGGTTTGAAAAATAATAATGAAATTTGCAAGACCTGGGACTTGAACCCAGGTCTTTGAAGTTACCAGCACAACACTTGACCACTGAACCAAGCGCGTTTCAATTAACATATAATAAACAATAAACAATATAATAAGAACGCGTTAGTGCTTTTGGAAATTCGCGCGAAATTCAAATGGACCTATCACCAATGGACACGAGGTCGTCTTCTTCCCCACCCTGTAACACAAGACACTATGGGAACGGTTTTTGAAACGTTGTTTTAGAGGGTTTATGAGAAAATAGCGACTGGCCCCTCGACGCTCATAAATTGAGCGCGAGGGTGCCATCTTCTTCGTCTCAACCTGCTTAAGCTAATGGCACTGGTCTGGAAGTGTAATTTTCCCTTGGGCAAAAAACCCCAAATCAAGAAACCTGCAACCCTAAATATCGTTCATGGCCAAATCACATGTATTGCTCAAAAATGAAATTAATTAGTATGGTTAGCTTTAGAACATCATGAGAAACAAGAATTCATAAACAAAAAATGCAAAAGATGTATGATTTGTGGTATATGATTTCAAAAAATTCGCTTTGCAGTTTGAGTTCTAACCAACGATTCTTTGTGCTTTAGTTGATGTTAATGATTGAGGAGCATTCAGTGATGCTTCAGGATGATGATGAAACGAAAATTGAAGCTTCAATCGACCTCTAAGGTTGATTTCAGTGTTTGAGTTTTTTGTAAAAAATTTCAATATGCAATGGCCTCTTGTGCGCAGCTTGCAGTCTCTTTGGCATTAGGTCTTGATTCTGATCATATAGTGAGTGATTAGGTTAAGAAAAATTGGACAAAATCTCATGCCATAATGGATTTCAATATTTGATTTTACAAGATCTTTTTTTGAATCTTTTTTCATGTTATTTGGTTCAAATCTGATCAATTCTCATCAAAACTTGCTTAATTAAGAAGTGCACGAAATATTGACCTTGGAATGTGCATAAAAAGATTTTTTTAGGTTAGGTTTATATTTTTCATGTATTAAAATGATTTAAATGAATATAAATTAATATAAATTCAAATAAATAATTAAAAAATATGAAAATACTTCCCTTTGGGCCTATTGGTCGTGCATAGGCTTGGCATGAAGAAACTTGGAAGAAAAATGGGCCCATTTGCATTTTTAGGTCATTTGAACCATTGTTGACTTTCAAAAATTTCCAAAAATTTCCCAACTTCCACAAGGCATAACTTGGTCAATTTTTAAGCTTTTCACATGTTCTTGGACATTTTGGAAAGGTCCTTGAGTCCTTTAACCAATGCCTTTGGTCCCATGTCATTTTGATTCACCAATCTCAAGTTATGGCCTTTGACTTAAAGTCACTTTTTGTTGACTTTTGAAAATGACCTATAATGTTGAAATTGATAACTTTTTGTGAGAGCATTTCTTGGACTTGGAACATGAAGATGAATTGTAGGAAATGTCTTTCTCTTCAAAATGAGCTTTGGATGGAATTTTTCTGATAATCCATGTGAAAGTTATGCCCTGGTCAATTTCAGTTGACTTTTTCAACTATCCAAATATAGCAACTTTTGCATCTTTGATGATTTCTGAGCCAAACTTTGAGAATCATGATCAAGCATTGATCAAATGATGTTTGTGGCTTCAAAATGATATGTTGACCAAAAATTTGAACTTTTGACTGCCAAATGACCATTTTGCCCCTACAGTTGACTGTAGTGCAATCTAGGGTTTTGACTGTGCAATTTTGAGCTGAATGTCTTGAAACTTGACATGAGGATGTTTGACCACATTTGTAGGCATATGAGACTTGATTGGGCCTTTGAAAAGTTCATTTGCTTGATCAGAACCCAAACCCTAGTTTTGACTGTATAGGAGACAGTTGAGCTGCACAACCCTTGGGGAATTTTGTGACCTTGGCTTGACAAATCTTGGAGAATATGGGAGGGCAAATTTTGGGGTACAACAAATAGCATGCCTTTCCTTATGACTTGGTTGGTCTTAGTACCTCATTTATTTATTTTATTTGAATTCTTTGTTAGCATCATGATGATGATTCATTTACTTGATGCATTAGGGTTTGATTGTTGGTTGTTTAACCTATTCTTGTGCATGATGATTGATGTTTGTGAGACATGATGAATGATGAATACTTGGTGTATGCTTCTTACTTGTATTGTCTTATTTCTCTATCACATGAGTACTTGTTCATTTGTTTACCATGAATGGATGATTCCTCTTAAGGATGACATTGATTGTTGAATTGCTTAGTTGCTTGTTCATATTTTTTAATGTGATGTTTGTGTGAACTTCTTGTAACCTTGAGCCATGTTTTGGATTGTTTTCTTGCCTAATCTATGCCTTATTTTATTTATATGTTTGAGCTTTGATGTATTGATCCTTGTTTTCTTTAGTTCTTAGGGACTAGTTATTGACTCTTGTGTGGTTCTTTAACCTATTCTTTATTCATCCTTTATGAATATTTCTCAATCTTTGGAACTTGTTTACTTGAACTCTTTTAGGTGTAGTTGCTTCCATGTTTAGGTCTTCATCTTACATGATTCATTTTGCCTTTGTGTGCTAAGTAGTGTTGTTTGTTTGATGCCTAGAGCTTTGCTTGTTTGTGTACTTGTTGTTTGCTCTTGCTTAGGTTCTAAAACATATAATGTTGAAACCTTTTGAGAATGACCCTTATGGATTTATATGTGTTGGATTATTTACTTTGACTTATCTTTGCTTATTTGTGGATGACTTGAAGCTGCTTAAGGCTTAACATTGTTTGTTTGCAACTTATTGATTGTACTTGTTTAAGTGTGACTTTGTCTTGAGTCTTGTTCAAGCATTTGAGATGTTACTCTTCGTTATTACCTTTGCACTTTGATGTGCTTATTTTCATACTTGCTTGTGCTCATATTTACCTTTAGGAGTTTGATTCCACCTTGTCTAAGATGTAAATTGAATAGACTTTAGGTTTTAAACCAAGCATGCTAACATTAGGTAGAAATTCCCTTAATCCTTTCCCTTAGGACCATGAGGAATGATAACTTCTAGGTAGTTCCCCTTTGATATCCTAACTCTAGGACCATATTGCATGACAACATTAGGACTTGAGTTTCACTTAGATTTTTGTTTTCCCTTTTGCATTGCATCTAAAACTAAAACTTATTTTTCACATCAATAACCTCAAAATCTCCTAATAAATAAAGATGTGAATCATATGCAGTTGAGTCTTTTGGAAAAGAGTGGGGTGGAACATTCCTAACCTTTAATTTCTTCCATGTTCAGACTTTATTACGATTCAATTCTCAAATCTTTTCACAAATAAGCAGAGAAGTAGTAAGTGTCCCTCCATTGGGATCCATTTGCTATTATCCCAACAAAACACCTCAACAAAACAAATCTCTTTTGCATTAGGGCTTTTATTTTGAAAACCTTTTCATATAAGAACATGTTAATTCCTTTCTACGACAAATGTGTGAGTCTCCAAAGGTCGAGCGACAATAGAATGTGAAATTAACATCATTCATAAAAAACATAAATAAACCAAATTTTTTTAGAAGAACTACGGTGCTCTAATTCTCTATTGCACGATGGGGATACGTAGGCACGGGGTTTTAAAATCGAGGTGAGTGCAATAATAAAACTTTATTTTTGTTTGTTAACAATTCATTATCATGCATTATCTTAGCTTGTAAGCTTTAGATAAACACACCCTTTGATTAGGACTACAAGATTGGACCCTGCTGAGTACAACGGACTTGAGGGGGGCTAATAACTCCCCTTTGTGTAATCGACTCCCTTAACCTTCTCTTGGTCTCGTGAGACCTTGAGCTCTTCCTTTATAAGTTTTCTTCAGTGTTTTTATTTCCCTTCCTTGGAATAAATAAATATTCGATGGTGGCTTCATTGTTTAATATTTTTCTACTTGCTTCAAGGAATTATAGTGCTGTACCCCAAAATTTGCCCTCTCCTTTTTCAAAACACTTCTCAAGATCAATAGATTGATAGTTGAAATTTGGTCAACTGATGAAAAAGTCAACTGTACACTGAAAAGTCAAACTTTGACTTTTTGATCAAAATCAAGTTTCAAAAATCAGATTTCATCAAGACATGTCGAAATACAAAGCTTGATCCTCAAGAAATCTAGAAAGTCAAAAGTCAATGTGAAAAGTCAAACTCTTCAAGACTTAGAAGTTTTTCTAAGTGTTTTTTTTATACATGATAATTTTATGTCTTCATGTCAATTTTTCATCATGATGCAAGATGATTCAAGGAAAACTTCCAACATGAAAGTTGTAGATCTCAATGAGATCTAAAACTTTGTAGGGCAGAACTTTTTTTAGCGATGCTTGGATTTTGATTTATAAATTCATGAAGTCATGGCATTTTTGAATAAACACTAAGAGAAATTTTTAGTAGTTTTGGTAAGGATTTTATCCCAACTTCTTGGCATTTTTTCACATAGTTCCAAGTTGATTTTGTCAAAATGCCCAACATAAAAGTTATATAGGATGTTTCAAGCTTTCCAAAACATCCAAGAGAATTAATTTATCATACTTGAGATAGGAGATTCAAGGGCATGAAGTTGAGCATCCATTCTTGAATTTCAAGTCATTTTAATGGAGAACACATAACAAAACCCTTATGCTATGCTGCATAATCTTGTATTGCAGGCCTTCTTACTTGCCAATATCACTATAATTTAATGCTTACACCCACTCTTGAGCTATTACCCAAGTGTTTAAGCCATTGTCCAAAAGATGTTTCCATTTATGGCATAAAGGCACCATTGCTATTCTTGAAAAGCAAGCTTGTTGGCACAAAACTTGTCTTTATCTCCATACCTTATTTGTTTCTAATTTTTACTCCACCATAAATCATGGAAAGAAGCCCCTCTAAACTAACAACTTTGGTACTTCATCTTGGGACCATGACATAACTTGATATTTGCAATTCAACCTAGCCATAACTCCATAGTTTGTAAACTAAATCAGCTTGTTCACAAACTCTTTGCCTATAAATTGAAGGAGAATTTGCAAGAGAAAGGGGTCAGAAAAAATAGAGAGCTTCTTGTATGTAGAAAAATTCTCAAAACCCCTCATACTCTCAAAAACCATAAATGTCCATAAAACTTCCACTCTTGAGCTTTGAAGTCCAAATCTTTGAAACTCATACCTTACAAGTTTTCCCCAAACAAACCATCCAAATACCTCACATATATCATATAGAAGTTGTCCAAACATAAGAACCACTTCTGTAACATCATTATCACCATCTCCCAAACTCACACACAATGTTTTGGAAGTTGACTTGGTTGGAGAGATTCAAACACGTTCAGTATAAAGTAAAGATTAGAACAACTTCAAGGAAGTCTAAGGAAGCTCAAGCAATCATCACATTACAACTAGAAACATCCATACACATTTTGAGTTTTCACTTCAAGAGGTAAGTTTTCTCAAACTGTGATATCCTTGTTCATACATTATTTTACTTTCGTTTCCAAAAGAATAAAATTGGGCAAATCAAAGTAGAAGAGTTGCAAACACTAAAAATCACAAAAAAGCGCTTCTAGAAGTCTGACACAGCCGGCCGTGTCACCTGACACGGGCCATGTCAGAAAGAAAACATAAAAAAATGGCAAGACAGGGCTCTAACACGGGTGCCCGTGTCACAGGACATTGCCCGTGTCCCACATACTGGAGTTAAAACTTGACAAAATGGTAGGACAGGGTCCTGACACGGGTGCCCGTGTCACATGACACTGACCGTGTCAGCACAGTTGGGACAAAAAAAGACATGCATATTTATTACAGGGTCCTAACACGGGTGCTCATGTTACAGGACACGCTCCGTGTCAGTTTCAACACCAAAAATCTTGATTTTTTGATACTTTTTGCTATTATTTTTGTTCAATTTGGTTGTAATAGTAATTAGGTTTTAATTGCTTTCCTCCCCATTTATAATTTGTATCCCCATCCCCTAAATGATGTAATAGTGTAGGATATTTACATTCCGTAATTTATCGGTTTCAAATATAAATGCTAGTAATTAGGGTTTGTGTGGCAAGATAAAATCAATCTTAGACAACCCTAATTCAAGACAAAAGAATGCATGAAAAATAAACACTTGCACACCTTGCACCTCTAGGGTTAGCTCCCCTTTGTTGCCTTGAGAATAAATGGTCATGTTATGCATGTGAGACATCTTGGCAAAAACAACAAATTACAAGATCAAAGTCCCTCGATGACACTACGAATGTTGCCTTACGGATGATCTTATTCCCTTGAGAAAAATGCTAAGATATCTCACAACATTGCATCTTATGACTATACGATGATCCGCGCCCGTCCCATAACATCCAAAGATAGGGTTACTTACCAATCAATAGTGAGATAACAATATCAAAGGAAGAGAGAAATGAACAAAAGACTTTTGAGTAGGTAGAACGTTCTTAGTTTCTTGCTCACAATCCATCTTCAAAAAAACAAACATCTTTTCAAACACACCAAACACTTTCAAAAACATGAAATATTTTCAAAAGTCAACAATTTGTATGCATTCTTATAGAGACGAGAATCATTACAAAGTTCGCCTAAACGAAGGCGCTTTTCAAAAATACTTTCAAAATCCACCACAAACACATTTCAATCAGAGCAATTTCAAAAGTGATCTAGCAAGCAACTAAGAGCCCATAGATAACTATGGATGAAAAGGGTGTTAACACATTCCCTTTTCATATCTACCCCCCGAAATTAAGAAAATATCTCAAAGGTCTTTCCTGTTCTTTTCACCCTTTCCTTATTGGATAAAAGAAAAGTCGGTGGCGACTCTTGCTATCTGCAACAATTACGACAAAATGCAAAACAACCAACTCAGTTCTCCCACCGTATTACAGAACTGACGACTCTACTGGGGAAATTTATTAAAAGTGGGGTTACCTTAGAGCTAGATCACCTTTAAATGCTTTCATTGTTTGACTTGCTTGCTTTACATTACGGGTCCTTGTTTGGGTTTGTATTGACCCTCTACCCGGATCGGGGAACATTATTAGGTAAGTAGCAATAGATTGTGGAGATTGTGAGGGGTATACCGACATGGTTGAAGCAATGGATGAGTTAGTGTGACACATTTTTTTGTACCGGTAGCCCTTGAGTCTAGTCAAGGAGAATACGGGACCGCTGTGTGGTGTCATGTAGCACTAACTGACCTTAGAACCTTTAATTGAACAACTTGGCCATTAGGAAGTAGTGATATAGTTGACTTTGGTGCAGTCCGAAGTTGGTTGATACTCGATGCTACGCTCATTGAGTCGGACTTTTGGGATATCTCGGTCGCCAATAAAGAGGCTTGCGCTGAAATAATGCCCAATGAAGAAAGATCAGTGATATTGAGATTCCCTAGAACCCGGGTACTTTCTAGGACAGATTGAACCAACTAAACTTCAAGAGGGTACTTACCTATTGTTGTACCCCAAAATTTTCCCTCTCATTCTTCAAGGTTTTTCTCACAAGGATTCTCAAAGTTCAAGCTTGCACAAGTACTTTGGAATTTTCCAGTACCAAAATTAAAAGGAAACTGTCAAAAAGGGAGAAAATAGATAAAAATAACATTTTGACAAATTTGGAGGAAAACAGGTCTCCTTCGACTGGACAAGTCTACTGACCACAAGCCTACTTCGACTTGGACAAGTTTACTGCCTACAAGCCTATTTCGACTGGACAAGTCTGTTGCCTGCATGCATCCTTCGTTTGGACTTGAAACATCCTCTACACAAAAGCTTCGATTGGAGTTTTGGTTCCCTTAGAATCAGCATCTTTCAAACCCAACTCTGAATCCTTCGATGCAGTCTTCTTTAATACATTTCTGGAACTCTTCGACACAAGTGGAAAGCATGACTTTGAAAGGACACTGATCAAATCTTTGGACCATGCTACATAATCTTACCTTACAAGCCTTAATGCTTGTATTTCACTCCATAATTAATTACTTACATTTTGGATTAAGCTATTGTCCAAGTGATTAAGCCTTTGTCCAGAAGTTTTTTGTATGAAAGTGAACTTGCTAAGTAAAAATCATGTCCCAAGCCCATGCTTTGCTTAAATCCAGTTTGTACTTCACCATAAGTCAGGGAAGTCAGCTCCTTTTAACCAACAACTTCAGTACTTCACCTTGGGATCTTGGAAAAAAAACTGACATAGCTTAATATTCACGTTTCAGCCAAGCCACATCTTTGTTTAAACTCCCAAGCCTTTTCTCTATAAATAGAGGAACCATTGACAAAGAAAGGGTCCAAATTTTTTTTAGAGAGAAAAATCACAAAAATCCTCAAGAACTAAAACTCTCCCATATTCTCAAACTCTCCCATATTCTCAGACTCTCCAACATTCTCAAACCTTCAAAACTCTAAGATTTCTTTCATAAAAAAGCCTCAGTAGTGTACCTTTCGATTTACTTCCCTTATACTGTAGCAACCTTCGATTCACGCATCACCATCATATACTCTCTTTCGATTCAGTGACTGCCCAAACCAAGCAGTAACAGAACTAGCTTCAGGAAGATCCCAGCGAAACTCCCTCCACCATCAAAAAAGTCACCTACAGCTCTTTCGACTAAACACTTCAAGAGGTAAGTTCTCTCTAAACTTGGAACTCTTTCATTTAAACATCATATGCACATGCCAATAAAGAAAAATGTAGGTATTTCTAGACCATGTTTTAACATTCGATTCTGACTGCCCATATGCTGAAAACTCAACCTTAATTAGTTATAATTTGGACCTTGAGACCCATTAGTTTTTGTGCTAACCCCTGGACTGTAGTTATGTTTGGAAGTTGCATTTTAAGAATTTAAGACAGGTTTGTCATACCCTTCGATTGGCTAGCTGCACAAGCCTTTCAAATAACAATCTAAGGGCCTAATATGCTTACAATGAGTCAGCAAGGAGCCTGTGAAAAAGCCAGAACCCCCAGTCGAAGGAGACAAAAAGGCAAATCGAAGGACATGACTCCACTGACTCCAACCTCCAGTCAAAGGAGACAAAGGAAAATTGAAGGCATGACTCCACTGATTCCAGAATCCAAGTTAAAAGTAGCCAAAATGCGCAGAACCGAAGGGTGTTCCTGCCTGAGTCAAAAGACCTTCTTTTTCTTGCCTTTATTTTATTTCTGCCTTTATAATTTCATGCTATTCAATATGGTTGTAATAGTGTAGGGTTTTATCTTCTTTTTTTTGCATTTTATTATTTTTGTATGCTTACTAGTAGAATAGGAAATGTATGGCAAGATAAAATCAACAAGTAGACAACTCCTAAATCAAAGACTAAATGCATGCAAATAAAACACTTGCACACAAGCATCCTTAGGGTTTCTCCACTTGGTTGCCTAAAATAAATTGGCCATGTTACGCATGCGAAGTATCTTGGCAAAACAAAACAAATATAAGATTATAGCGCCTCGATGACTCTATTCAAAAGTTTCCTTATAAAATGATCTTGGTCCCTAAAAAATGCTAAGATACTTTGCAACATTGCTATCATGGCTATACGATGACCCACGCCCGTCCCGTTTACATCCAAAGATAGGGTTGCTTACCAAATCAATGGTAAGTCAACAATGTCAAAGGAATAGAAGATGCTAAGAAAGAAATTTGAGTAGGTAGATAGCTTCTAAGTTACTTTCTCCATTTCAAACAATCCTTGCTATTTTCAAAAACAAACACACACATTTCAAAAACATCTTACAAACATTGAAAACATTTTCAAAAGACAAACATCTTTGTATACATTCTTATGAACGAGAATCATTACAAAGATTGCTTAAACGAATGGCCTCTTTTCCAAAATACTTTCAAAATCACATTGTGATACGGTGGCCAGAACCGGGACGTGTTTTCCCTATTTCGTTAAGGAATTATGCTGGTTTGCGTTTTGCATTTGTTTTTGCAAAATGTCGCGGTAAGCAAGAGTCGCCATCGACTTTTATTTTATCCAACAAGGAAAGGAAAAAAGCACAGAAAAATTCCTTTTTTGAGATATTTCTGAGTACGGGGGGTAGATTATACAAAGGGAAGGTATTAGCACCCTTTCTATCCGTAGTTATCTACGGGCTCTTAGGTACTTGCTCATCATTTTCAAAATTGTTTTCTTTGTGTTTGTGGGCTTTGAAAAGTTTTTGTTTTAACTTCGATTTAACTCTTGCTTCTGTCTTCAAGAGTGTAATTAAGTGTTTTGAAAACTTTGTTTGTAAAGGAGTGTAAGTGTGAAAAAAAGTTTGTTTTGATTGAGCAAGTGCTTAAGAGCTAATCTACCTACTCGAAAAAAAGGGTCGTTATGTATTCGTTTCCTTTAACAATGTTATCCCACTATTAGTGAGTAGGTAGCACCGTCGTTGGAATTTTTAGGGTCAATTCGAAAGGGACGTACGGTCACTAAAGCAATGTTAGGACGTCTTAGTAGTAACCCTAATGTCTTAGATCATTTATCTGAGGCAACAATATCCTAGGCAACTTGATCTTTGGACAAAAGGACGACCACTAAAACATCCTATACTCAATGATCGTTTACCGAAGGCTAGCAAGTGGGACTGTACTCTAGGAGTGCGCATGTGCGAATGATTCAATTTTAGTTTATTTATCTTTGCACATTTAGGGTGATCTAACTGTTTTAAATTTAGTCATACATTCTTGTCATGCATCCTATTATCAAACATCTAACAGTTAAATATTTGCAGAATTTAAAATGCGGAAATTAAACTACGCTATTACAAGGCTTCGGGTATTTACATAGCCAAAAACAAAACCTTTGAAAGTAAAGCAAAAATGAAAAGTAAAAGTCCTAATTAAAACTATTACAAACCGTGAGCAGATACAATAATTGGGATAAAAAATAAAATAAAGCGTGCGATGAAAAATTAGATCGAATTCGAACTAGGGTTTTGACCCTTCTATCCTAATGAAAATAGAAAACGTTTTTGTTATTTTTTAGGAAAAAAGATTAGGTTTTTAAAATTAAATGCTAAATTAATTAGTTATTAAATTAATTAGTGAAAATAATTACATGACATATTTTGATTTTTTGGTTATTTTAGGAAAAAAATAAAATATAATTAAGTTAGTAATAAAACCTATTTATTCTAATTAATTTTAATTATTTGCAAAAAAAAGAAATTAAAGTTACCTAATTTAACAAACCTAATTAAATTAATCAATTTTTTAATAAAAATAAAACCTAGACCTAATTTGTGAAAAATAATATTTTTTGTGATTTTTTGATAAAAAGAAAATAATTTGATTGGTTAGTAAATAAATAAAATAATTAAATGAAATAAAATAAAATATAAAAGAAGATAGAGATGTTGGGCCTGGAATTAGGGGGTGCAAGAATCAAATTCTAGGCCCATTTGAGTGAGGATCCACTTGACTTTTTGATTCCAGTGCATACGCGTTTGACTTGGCTTTGGTGCACCTTCTTGGATGGCCATCAGATTTGGCCATCCAGCCACTTGGCGTACTGGATTTTGAAGGCGTATGATACTCCTTGGCTTGGTATGCACATGAGATTACCTGAAAGAAATTGAGAAAAATGCATTTTGGTGGAGGCAGGGGTCAAACCCCTGACCCGAACCCCTGACCCCAAGCTTCCAGCGCCTTAAAGCGTGCCTGGCTACCACTGGGCCATTTGTTCTTACTGTACATAAATCAAATAATAACAATAATATGTAAAACAAAGAATTAGTGGAAAATTGAAAAAAATGCACGCTGCTGGTTTGAATAGGCCAATAGAATGGTGACAACTGGTCATCTTCTTCCCCTCTCCGTGGGTAAAAGTCCCAGACTTTTACCTACGGACGCTTGTCCATAGCTATAAGTAGAGCTTGCTCCAAAATCTTCCATGGGAATATAAATGAAACCTAACGCCATGGCTGGATTCGTCTCATCATTCTGAACATGATGGTACCACTTACGAAGGCTAATTTTTCCTGTAAACAAAAACCCTAAAACAGACTCCAAAACCCTAACAATGGCAGTTTACAATTCAGTCCATGAAAATGCAATTGGGTATTATAGAAAGCTTGCAAACATGATGGTGATCAAGAATGTACAATTATTTTATGCTATCAGTGCAAGAATAATGCTATTCGAATTCAAGAATATAGCAATACCGTGACGGACTTACAATGCGTGGTAGGGCTTGAAAACACTTGCTTTCGATTGCTTTAGCTTGCTGATACTCCCAAGAATTGATTGGGATTGCTAGAAGGCCTTGAGGATGCCTGGAATACTGAATTTGATCTCACACTTTTTCTTGATTTTTTCAGATTTTGTTCTTGTTCATGCGCCTGAATCCAGTCGGGTCTAAATCCAGTCATCTTCGCTCAAACCTGCGTCCTTCATAATCCGAAGAGAGGGTATCTGAACTTCAATGGGAAAGACTGCCTCCATACCATATACCAAGGAATAGGGTGTTGCCCCTGTTGACGTTCGCGCTGAGGTGAGGTACCCATGAAGAGCAAATGGTAACATCTCGTGCCAATCTTTGTATGTCACCGTCATCTTTTGCACAATCTTCTTGATGTTCTTATTAGCCGCTTCAACAGCCCCATTCATCTTCGGCCGGTAAGGAGAAGAGTTGTGATGTTGTATCTTGAACTGTTTGCAGAGCTCGGTGATCATCGTATTGTTGAGATTTGTACCATTGTTTGTAATGATCCTCTCTGGTACACCATATCAACAGATCAGGTTGTGCCGAATAAACCATGCCACGAAGTTCTTGGTCACAGTAGCAAAGGAAGCTGCTTCAACCCACTTTGTAAAGTAATCAATAGCTACCAGAATGAAACGATGCCTGTTGGACGTAGCAGGTCTGATCTCGCCGATCATGTTGATGCCCCACATTGCAAACAGCCAAGGAGTTGTCAAGACGTTCAAAGGAACTGGAGGTATGTGCACCTTATCAGCATAGACTTGGCACTTATGACAAGCCCGGGAATGCTGATAACAGTCGGCTTCCATGGTAGACCAATAATATCTCGCCCGAAGGATTTTCTTTGCCATGGTATGTCCACTGGAATGAGTTCTGAAAGTACCTTCATGTAACTCTACCATAATCCTTTATGCTTCGTTCTTATCCACACATCGCAGTAAGGTTGAATCATGGTTACCCTTGTAAAGGATACCATTACTGATGAAGAACTTCGTCGCAAACCTCCTCAGAAGCTTCTTATCATTAATAGATGCACCCTCTGGGTATTCCTGAGCCTAAAGATACTTTTTTACCTCATGAAACCAGGGTTTATCTGCTACCTCTTCAGTCTCAATGTCACAACAATGTGCAGGTTCGTCCAACCTCTCAATGGTAATCTGGGGAGCCTTATTGTCCCATTTGACTTTGAACATAGAAGACATCATAGCTAGCGCGTCCGCTAACTGATTCTCCTCTCTAGGGAAGTGTTCAAAGGTTATCTCCTCGAAGTGCGGGAGCAACGTCAGTACATACTCTTTGTAAGGAATAAGATTTGGGTGTTTCGTATCCCACTCGCCTTTGATCTGACTGATCACGAGAGCAGAATCTCCGAATACACTTAAGAACTTAATCCTTAGGTCAATAGCTGCTCGAAGGCCCATGATGCACGCTTCATACTCCGCCATATTGTTGGTGCAGTTAAAACATAATCGGGCGGTGAATGGAGTATGACAGCCTTCAGGAGATATGATCACGGCGTCAATGCCATTACCCAAAGCATTTGAAGCTCCATTAAAATACATAGACCATTGGGATCCCTCCTCAGGTCCTTCATCCGGTCCAGGTATTTCATAGTCAGTCACCAACATGATGTTCTCATCCGGAAACTCGAAGTTCATAGACTGGTAATCATCCACTGCCTGATGTGCCAAATGATCTGCCAACACACTTCCCTTGATTGCTTTTTGGGTCATGTATTAGATGTCATACTCAGTCAAGATCATCTTCCATCTTGTTATTCTTCCGGATAAGGCAAGCTTCTCGAAGATATACTTGATTGGATCCATCTTTGATATCAATAGAGTAGTGTGAGTCAGCATATACTGTCTCATCCAGTGAGCAGCCCATGCCAAAGCGCAACAAGTTTTCTCAAGCAGTGATTATCGGGTCTCACAGTCGGTAAACTTTTTGCTAAGGTAATAAATAGCATGCTCTTTTCGGCCAGACTCGTCATGTTGCCCCAGCACGCACCCCATCGAATTATCGAGTACTGTCAAGTATAAGATCAAAGGTCTCCCTTCAACTGGAGGAATCAAAATAGGTGGCTCTTGGAGAAATTCCTTTATCCTTTCGAAAGCGGCTTGACATTCATCATTCCATCTTACCACTTGATCTTTCTTCAGTAACTTGAAGATTGGCTCACAAGTAGCCGTCAGGTGTGAGATGAATCGGGCAATATAATTCAGTTATCCCAAAAAGCCTCTGACTTCCTTTTCTGTTTGGGGAGCTGGCATTTCCTGTATAGCCTTCACCTTTGCAGGATCCACTTGAATACCTTTATCACTAACGACAAAACCCAACAGCTTACCAGACCTCACTCGGAAGGTGCACTTATTCAGATTTAGCCTCAGTCTGTACATTTTCAACCTGTCAAATAGTTTCTGGAGGTGGTTAAAAAGTTCCTCTTCAGTTTGGGATCTTGCAATCATGTCATCAACGTATACCTCAATCTCATGATGAATCATGTCATGGAACAAAGCGACCATGGCACGCTGATATGTTTCCCCAACATTCTTCAATCCGAACGGCATGACCTCGTAGCAAAAGGTACCCCACTGCATAACAAAAGTTGTCTTCTCCATATCCTCGGGAGCCGTCTTAATCTGATTGTAACCGGAGAAACTATCCATAAAGGAGAAGACCTTATGATGTACGGTGTTGTCGACCAGAACATCGATATGAGGCAGAGGGAAATCATCCTTGGGGCTTGCCCTGTTCAGATCCCTATAGTCAACACACATTCGAACCTTACCATCCTTCTTCGGCACCGGAACCATGTTGGCGACCCACTGCGGGTAAGAAGTAACTACTAGAAAACCGGCATCAAACTGTTTCATAACTTCAGCCTTGACTTTCTCAGACATCTCTGGGCGCATTCGACGAACTTTCTGTTTCACTGGAGGACAGTCTTCCTTGGTGGGCAGGCGGTGAACCACAATATCGGTATCCAACCCAGACATATCTTTGTAAGACCAGGCAAAGATCTCAACATAGTCACACAACATCTATATCAACCGTTGCTTGACACTAGATTCCAGATTTGTGCCGATCTTAACCTCTTTCTTGTCTTCCTCTATACCCAGATTTACTGTTTCCACTGGCTCTTCATGGGGTTGTATGGCCCTCTCTTCCTGAAGTAACAGTCTAGCAAGTTCATCAGGCACTTCACAATCATCTTCACCTTCGTCCTCGGCTTGGTTGATCGGACTTTCGAAGTTATAACTGGCAGTAGTAGAGTTGTTATCAGTGGGATCCAGAGTGGATGTAGACCTGTATATGTGAGTGTGTGTAAGACAAATAGCTGTTTTGCAAGATAGAAAAGAAAAAACAAGGAGCACAAAATTCGTAATGCAAGAAAACGTCCAATGCTTTTATTGATGATACATGGAAATGATAAATATTAAGCCCTCACAAACAAAGCCACGGTGCCTCGGATAAGACACCGGGCCGTAAAAGTTTCAAATTGTCTGTTACAAATCTCAAAACAAAAGTCTTATTATTGTGTAATAAAAGAAATGGGCACGAAGTCCTTTGCCATCCAATTGCTTAATCCACCGTCGGTAGTCGGGTAAATCCAGCCTTTGAAATATGACTCTTCTTCATCATCCCCAATTGCATTCACTCCCTGATCATGTTTGGGCATAGGTGCCGTTATGACGTTGGGCTTTTCTGGTGCTTCAAACTCGATCTCCTTAGCATCAATCAGGTCTTGTACCTTATTCTTCAAATCCCAGCAATTGTCCGTATCATGCCATGGGCTATCGTAGTGATAAGCACAACGGACGTTTGGATTATACAGCGGTGATGTAGTACTGGGATTCTTTGGAGCCTCCCTCAGAGTCACCAAGTTCGTCTTTAACAATTACGGCTGAATTTGAGATAGAGTCATACTGAGCCAAGTATACTGTCTTTGTGGCCTTTCTACTCTTTGCTGAGTGTTGCATTGTGGGGAAACAACAGGTCTTGATATAACTACCGCATTAACCGCTTGGCGGTGTTTGAGTCGATTTTGGCTCCCCGAGCTATAAACTGCACTAGCTTCTTTCTTGAAAGGCTTCTTCTCTTTACTTGACGAAGAACCCTTCTGTATCTTGCCGCTCTTGACACCAGCCTCAACTCTCTCCCCAGTCATAATCAATTCAGTGAACCCAGACGATGAACTTCTGATCAAATGATTTAAGTACGAACCAGACAAAGTCCCAAGAAACATACCCACCAACTCCCTATCAGCCAGAGGGGGTTGTACTCTTCCAGCAAGATCTCTCCATTTCTGAGCGTAGTCCTTTAAACCTTCGCTCGCACCCATAGACATACCCTGAAGTTGGGTACGCGTGGGAGCAAGGTCAGCATTATACTGGTATTGCTTGAAAAAAGCAGTAACAAGGTCCTCCCAGTTGCGGATGTTAGCTCCTTCCAGTTGGTAGAACCATTCAAGTTGAGTCCCTGACAGACTATCTTGAAAGAAATGAACCCAAAGGTTCCTATCAGCAGTATATGGTTGAATCTTTCTGACATACGAGTGGAGGTGTAACTTCGGGCAGGAGACCCCATCGTACTTAGCAAAGACAGAAGCTTTAAACTTGTGTAGGATCACCACCCCAGATGCCAAACCCAAATCTTCGAAGTCCAACCCAGGTATCTTCTGGATCTCCGTTGCACTTAGCTGGTCTTCAAGTTGTTTATACCTATCCTTGGCAGGAGGATACTGGTCTTCATCAAAATCTGTGTCATTGTCAGAAACCACAGGGCTAGGACCCTTCCTTTCCTCTTGATTCTCTCCCCCTCCAGATGAGTGAGACAAATCAACTTCCTCTCGCAACCTGCTCCCAAATCTGTGACCCATATTCAGGAGGACCGTCTTCTTCTTCTTCTTCTTCTTCTTCTTCTTCTTCTTCTTCTTCTTGTCCTTCAAGATAAGAGTCTTCAAATCTTTCTGCCCCTTGTCCAAGTTCAAGAACATTTCCTAGAACTGAGCATTCTGAGCTTGAAGAGCCTTAATAGCTTGATCAGTAGGTGTTTCAGAAGACATGATTGCTGAAATAAACAGCGAAGAAGATGAGAAACCTGTAAGGGTACCTGTGATGAGGTGCATGGGAATGGAATGCGTATGAAATGATTTCAAAGACTTAGGGAGATTCAAATTTGTAAACCAAAATAAAACACACTTTTATTAGATTAAAACTTGAAACAATGTTTAACAAATGCCTTTAAGGCGTTACAAAAGAAATACTAAAAAGCAAATCTAAACTAGAAATAGCAAAAGACATCAGCGCTCCCATGGTCGTTTTCCTTTCGTGCTGACATAATTGTTGATTGTCCTCTCAGTCTCCAACTGCCTTGTAAGCCTCAGGATCTTCCGTTCCTGCAAATGATACTTCTCTCTGTAAGTATCCCGTTCTTCCCTTAGCTGGATCCAAGACCTCTTCAATGCCCCAATATCAGTAGGCATGTATGGATGGAAGACCGTATAAGGAACCCCTTCTTCATCAGTATGCTCTACAATCACCAGCAAAACGGCTTCATATGGCATCCCGAGCTTTTGAGCACGGGCTCGAACCCACCAGAGATACGGTTGCATCAGGAGAGAAGTCTTCATTCCTAGCTCATGTGGATCAGACTTGTTCACCCGGTCCCAGGCTCATATAAACCTACGGCGATGTCCCTCAACATCCCCCTGGAAGTCAAAGACAATGGCTGGAAGCATCAGCTCATGAGGACCGTCCCTTTGAGCTCGTCCAAACTGTCGTAAGGCCAAACAAGGATTATAGGTTATCCCTCCTCTAATTCCAAGCAAAGGATGTCTTCAAATGCTTGAAAATCTAAACTGTCCCAGAACTGTTGAGCTTGATCAATCAAGAACTTAGCCCGGAAGCCTTTAACCCCACTCTGAATGTCCCAGTTAGACACTACATCAGCCTTTGTTAGATGGAGGGCTGAAGCAATATCCTCTATCCTAGGAGCTATCTCCAAACCTGTAAAGGATGTCTGCTCTAGAATAGATATACCAAGTAAATTAGAGAACTCCTCCAAAGTAGGGACCAACTGATAGTCCGGGAAGGTGAAATAGTGATGCAACGGGTCAAAGAACTAGAACAAGACACTCACCATTTGCTCATCCAACTTGGAAGTTACCAGGCTGAGGAGATGACCATGTCTTCTGACAAAGGAAGAAGTATCAGGAACTTTTTAAACCAACTCTCTAAGCTGAGCATGTATCTGCACGAAGCTGATCCGAATGGTATTTATGCGCATAGATGCCATGATCTGCAAAACAGAACAAAGATGAATCCCCTTGGTCTTTGAAATGGTTAGTCTAATGAAATATGCATGCGATGTCATGATGCATGATGTCATGATAGAAACACACCACAGGTATCACAGATAGCAAACATGGTAAGGGCAAACAAGTCACACAATAGCCCTTAAATTTCAGGATGGCATGGAGTTTAGGTATTACCCTCTTTCAGTTTAGTTGGTTCAATCTGTCCTAGTAATAGTAACCGGGTTCTAGAGGATCTCAATATCACTGACCATCCTCGATCGGTCATAATTCCAGTTTAGCAACCTTTTCTTGCAGCCGGAATCATCGCGAGAGTATGGTCTCAATGAGTGTAGCATACTGCTACTTTTCTATGGCAAAGTTGGTCAATTATAGATTCTAAGGTCAGTTGATGCTTAATGACCCATTAGCAGCCCCATACTCTCCTTGTTCCTCCACAAGGGATATCGGTACCAACTAATGTGTCACACCAACGTAGCTACTGATTCAGCCGTATCGGTCTACGTCGTACAGTTCCCCCAGTCTATTGCTACTTACCAAAAAGGTGTCCCCAGATCCGGGTTAGGATCTATAGTAACTCCGATACAAAGCCCACAAAGATAAAGCAAACAGATCAAACAATTGAAAACAATATAATGAATTATTCCTAAGGTACACCCCACTTATTATACTCCCCAGCAGAGTCTCCAGTTCTGTGATACGGTGGCCATAACCGGGACGTGTTTTCCCTATTCCATTAAGGAATTATGCTGGTTTGTGTTTTGCGTTTGTTTTTGTAAAATGTCGTGGTAAGCAAGAGTCTCCACCGACTTTTATTTTATCCAACAAGGAAAGGAAAAAAGCACAGAAAAATTCCTTTTTTGAGATATTTTTTAGTACGAAGGGGGGGGGGGGGGGTAGATTATAGAAAGGGAAGGTATTAGCACCATTTCTATCCGTAGTTATCTACGGGCTCTTAGGTACTTGCTCATCATTTTCAAAATTGTTTTCTTTGTGTTTGTGGGCTTTGAAAAGTTTTTGTTTTAACTTTGATTTAACTCTTGCTTCTGTCTTCAAGAGTTTAATGAAGTGTTTTGAAAACTTTGTTTGTAAAGGAGTGTAAGTGTGAAAAAAAGTTTGTTTTGATTGAGCAAGTACTTAAGAGTTAATCTACCTACTCGAAAAAAAGAATCATTATGTATTTGTTTCCTTTAAACAATGCTATCCCACTATTAGTGAGTAGGTAGCACCGTCGTTGGATTTTTGAGGGTCAATTCAAAAGGGACGTACGGTCACTAAAGCAATGTTAGGACGTCTTAGTAGTAACCCTAATGTCTTAGATCATTTATCTGAGGCAACAATATCCGAGGCAACCTTTCCGAGGCAACTTGATCTTTGGACAAAAGGACGACCACTAAAACATCCTATACTCAATGACCGTTTACCGAAGGCAACCAAGTAGGAGTGTACTCTAGGAGTGCGCATGTGCGAATGATTCAATTTCAGTTTATTTATCTTTTCACATTTAGGGTGATCTAACTGTTTTAAATTTAGTCATACATTCTTGTCATGCATCCTATTATCAAACATCTAACAGTTAAATATTTGCGAAATTTAAAATGCGGAAATTAAACTACGCTATTACAAGGCTTCAGATATCTACATAGCCAAAAACAAACCCTTTGAAAGTAAAGCGATAATGAAAAGTAAAAGTCCTAATTAAAACTATTACAAACCGTGAGCAGATACAATAATTGGGATAAAAAATAAAATAAAGCGTGCGATGAAAAATTAGATTGAATGCGGACTAGGGTTTTGACCCTTCTATCCTAATGAAAATAGAAAACGTTTTTGTTATTTTTTAAGAAAAAAGATTAGGTTTTTAAAATTAAATGCTAAATTAATTAGTTATTAAATTAATTAATGAAAATAATTACATGACATATTTTTGATTTTTTGGTTATTTTAGGAAAAATTAAAATATAATTAAGTTAGTAATAAAACCTATTTATTCTAATTAATTTTAATTATTTGCAAAAAAATAAATTAAAGTTACCTAATTTAACAAACCTAATTAAATTAATCAATTTTTTAATAAAAATAAAACCTAGACCTAATTTGTGAAAAATAATATTTTTTGTGATTTTTTGATAAAAAGAAAATAATTTGATTGGTTAGTAAATAAATAAATGAAATAAAATAAAATATAAAAGAAGATAGAGATGTTGGGCCTGAAATTAGGGGGTGCAAGAATCAAATTCTAGGCCCATTTGAGTGAGATCCGCTTGACTTTTTTATTCCAGTGCATACGCGTTTGACTTGGCTTTGGTGCACCTTCCTGGATGGCCATCAGATTTGGCCATCCAGCCACTTGGCATACTGGATTTTGAAGGCGTATGATACTCCTTGGCCTGGTATGCACATGAGATTACCTGAAAGAAATTGAGAAAAATGCATTTTGGTGGAGGCAGGGGTCGAACCCCTGACCCCAAGCTTCCAGCGCCTTAAAGCGTGCCTGGCTACCACTGGGCCATTTGTTCTTATTGTACATAAATCAAATAATAACATTAATATGTAAAACAAAGAATTAGTGGAAAATTGAAAAAAAAATGCGCGTTGCTGGTTTGAATAGGCCAAATGGAACGGTGACAACTGGTCATCTTCTTCCCATCTCCGTGGGTAAAAGTCCCAGACTTTTACCTACGGACGCTTGTCCGTAGCTATAAGAAGAGCTTTCTCCAAAATCTTCCATGGGCATATAAATGAAACCTAACGCCATGGCTGGATTCATCTCATCATTCTGAACATGATGGTACCACTTACGAAGGTTAATTTTTCTTGTAAACAAAAACCCTAAAACAGACTCCAAAACCCTAACAATGGCAGTTTACAATTCAGTCCATGAAAATGCAATTGGGTATTATAGCAAGCTTGCAAACATGATGGTGATCAAGAATGTACAATTATTTTATGCTATCAGTGCAAGAATAATGCTATTCGAATTCAAGAATATAGCAATATCGTGACGGACTTACAGTGTGTGGTAGGGCTTGAAAACGCTTGCTTTCGATTGCTTTAGCTTGCTGATACTCCCAGGAATCGATTGGGATTGCTAGAAGGCCTTGAGGATGCTTGGAATACTGAATTCGATCTCATACTTTTTCTTGATTTTTTTCATATTTTGTTCTTGTCCATGCGCCTGTTTCTAACCTCTCTTTTAGGTCTGGCTTTGTTCTATATGTATTAATGAAGGGATTAGGGTTGATAACTGCTCTCAATCTTCCTCCATCAATGATTTGGATCTTTGATTTGATTCACTTTGAAAACTTTCCAAAATTGGCCAATTTCAATCCTTTTGTTCATACCATGCCTTGATACGATTTTGAATGACTTGCTAGCTGTAATTGGAACCTGAAACAAGCACAAAATCTCTTACTTTCAATATTTTGGATTTTATTTGATTTGTTTTGATTTAAATTGAATTAATTCAAATAAAATCAAAATAAAGAATAAAAATAAGATGTGGATAAGTGGCAAGGGCTAGAGCTCGTGGACTATGTTGCCAACTCAAAACAAGTGAAAAAGATTGGGCCCATTTGACAAAATTTGAAGTTTTAGGGATAGTTAACTTTTGGCAATTTTGCAAAAAAGGTCAACTTCGCCAATGCATAACTTTCTCAATTTTGAATCTTTGGAGGTGTTCTTGGACTTTTTAGAAAGCTTGATATGTCCTCTAATCAACCCTTTTTGTCTCATCCAATTTTGTTATTCCATTCTCATGTATGAAGCTTTAACAAAAAAGGTATTTTTGTTGACTTCTATAATGTCCAAATTCATAACTTCTTGTGAGTGCAAATTTAGAACTTGGGAGATGAAGATGGATTGTAGGAAATTGAATCATATTCAAAATGAGCTTTGGATGGGTCATTTATCATAAAGGATGAGAAAGTTATGCTTGGTCAAAGTTGAGTTGACTTTTCCTACAAAACACTAATTTAGCAACTTTTGAGTCTTGATGAATTATGAGCAATCATTGATGAATCATGATCAACCCTTGATCAAATGATGAAATATACTTCAAAATGAGGATGTTGACCAAAAATCTTGAAGTTTGACTGTATGTGGGCCATAATTGACTTTTGCCCTAGCACAGTCGATTTTTAGGCCTTTGAGCAATTGACTGAGAAAATTTCCGCTGCAAGGCTTGAAACTTGACATGGATGATCTTGAGAACATATTAGGACATTGGTGAGCATTTGGGATCCCTTGGACTCAAATATCTTGATGTAACATGAAACCCTAATTTGAGGTAGACTGCCTTAGGAGAGAGCTTGTCTGGCCAACCCTTGGATGAGCAACTTGAGTATCATTCTTGAAATGTTTTTTTTTAGAAATATAGGAGGGCAAATTTTGGGGTACAACAAACATCAAACACCATTTCAAACAAACCAAAGCAAGTGATCTAAGCAAGTAACTAAGAGCCCATGGAAAACCATGGATGAAAAGGGTGCTAGCACCTTCCCTTTTCATAATCTACCCCCTGAACTCAAGAAAACATCTCAAAGGTCTTTCCTGTGCTTTTTCACATTTCCTTTTGGATAAAAGAAAAGTCAGTGGTGACTTTTGCTAACCGCGACATTTGCGACAAAACGCAAAACCTCAAGTCAGTTCTCCCACCGCATCACAGAACTGGCGACTCTGCTGGGGAATTTTAATAAAAGTGGGGTTACCTTAGCGTTTAGATCAAATTTATTTGCTTACATTGATTGACTTGTTTGCTTTACAATTTGGTTCTTTGTTTGGGTTTGAATCCTCCACCCGGATTTGGGAAACATTATAGGTAAATAGCAATACGTTGTGGAAACTGTGCGGGGTATACCGATATGGTCTAAGCAATAGCTATGTTAGTGTGACATATTTGTGGGTACCGGTAGCCTTTGAGTTAATCAAAGAGGATACGCGGCCACTGAGTAATGTCATGAAGCACTAATGAACTTCTAGAACCCTTTACTTGACCAACTTGGCCTTTTAGGATGTAGTGAGATGACCGGCTTTGGTGCAGTCTGAAGTTGGTAGATACTCGATACTACACTCATTGAGGGTTGGTTTCTTGGGATATTTTGGTCTCCATTAAGGAGGCTTGAGCTGAAACAATGACCAAGGAAACAATCCAGTGATATTGAGCTCCTTAGAACCCGGTTACTATTTTTAGGACAGGTTAAGCCAACTAAAGTTCAAGAGGGTACTTACCTATGAAACCCCATGCAAGCCTAAACTAAGAACTTTCTTGATTTGTTTGTATATGCATCCACTAACCATTTCAAGGATTTTGGAGATTCATCTTTGTTCTTGTTTTGTAGGATATGGATTCACTTCGCAGGAAAACTATCCAAATCAACCTTGTAAGAATTCCTCCACAACTCAAGGAGCTAGCTTCAAGGATCCATGTGAACTCTCCATTCACCGAGAGGCATGGTCGTCTACTCAACTTGGTCACCTCCAACACAGAGGAGGATATGATGAAGGTTCTCTTCCAGTTCTTTGACCCTTTGCATCATTGCTTCACATTTCCTGACTATCAACTTGTGCCCACTTTGGAAGAATTCTCTCAACTTCTGAGGATTCCTATTCTCAATCAACTACCTTTCAACGGTATGTAAAGAGATCCAAATCCATAAGAGATTGCTCAAGCCCTGCACTTGCACTCATCTGATGTCACAACTCATTGGGAAACTAGAAGTGGTGTCAAAGGCTTCTTGGCAAAGTTTATGTTTGAGAAAGCCCAAAGCTGTTGGAATTCCCTAGACTTGCAAACTTTTGAGGAGATTGTAGCTCTTCTCATCTATGGGAGGGTCTTGTTCCCCAATCCTGACCAACTCATAGATGTTAGCGCTGTCAAAATCTTCATGTCACGCAATCCGGTGCCTACATTGCTAGGGGATATCCTACACTCTTTTCACACTCGCACAATGAGGAAAAGAGGTGTCCTTATGTGTTGCACTCCTCTCCTGGAAAGATGGTTTATTTCTCATCTTCCCCAATCAGTCTTAAAGAATGAGCAAGGATTAAGGTGGTCACAAAGGTTAATGACGCTCAAACATTCAGATATTCATTGGTGCTCTCGATCCAAAGAGAATGTTATCATTGTTGACCATTGTGGAGAATTCCCTAATGTCCCTCTACTTGGCATTAGGGGAGGCATCACCTACAACCCATGTTTAGCTCTAAGACGATTTGATTATGCCCGAAGGGATGGCTCACATGATATGTTGATTCAAGGCTTGGTTTTCGACTACGACAACAACGATCAAGGACTTCGCCAGAGATTCATCCAAGCTTGGAGGATGCTAAACAAGGTGGATAGCAAGACTTTGGGACACAAGAATTCCATCCCTTTTGAGCCTTACCTCAAGTGGGTACGAACCCGTGCTCAAAGTCTTATGATGCCTTATCTTTCCATTCTCCCAGTGATTATTGAGCCTGTTAAGGAGGGAGAAGTTCCATACACTATCCTACATCCTGACATGCCTACATCACTCGAAGACCTATAAAGGGATTGGATACAACTCAAGGGAGAGTGCGATACTTTCGGAGCCCAATTCTACGCAAGCGAGAAGAAGGTTTTGGAACTCACTCGGCTACTTCATGAAAAACATACTCTAAATACCTACATTGCACCAAAGAGGATGCGCAATGTCTTTTTATCTTAGAATTTTGTATTATTTTGCCCAAGGGGCATTGATGTACTCAAATTCTATCTTATTAATATAACGTGTGTTTCTTTTTTGTTTGAAACAAATTGAATTTTTAAATCCTTGAAAGCAATGCATGAATACATATCATTCATCATAAACATAAACAGGTCTTTGCAACAAGTTTCCTCATCTCTCTATTGTTTATTTCAGTAAGATGGATCTCGAACAGACGGTCAAAGACCTTCAAGCTCAAAACACACAATTTCAACAGTTACTCATGACCTTAGCCAAGGGGCAAGAGGAGCTAAAGACTCTGCTAGAAAAAGAAAAAGAGAAAAAGAAGAAGAAGCCAGCTGGTGTGGTAATCATGGGCAGAAGGTTTCAGGGACAAGCTAGAAGGACCTTAGATTTTCCAACAACATCTGATGAAAGGGAAAGAAAAGGAAAAGAAACGGCAGTTCCGTCAGACTCTGAAGAAGAGGAGGAAGAGCAGGACTACTCTGAACAACAATACCCTTCGGCTAATGATAAGTACAGACACCTGGAAGAGCGTTTAACTGCTATGGAAATACAGAGAGTACCGGGACTAGATTTTGGGGAATTGGGGTTAGTGTTAGGAATTGTGATCCCACCAAAGTTTAAAGTGCCATTATTTGTGAAATATGATGGGGTGTCTTGTCCTAAAATGCACCTCCGATTGTATGTCAGGAAGATTCAGCCGCACTCTGCCGACAAAGACTTGTGGGTCCACTTTTTCCAAGACAGTTTAGCAGGAATGCAACTTGATTGGTTTTACCAATTAGAAAGGGCCGACGTCCATAATTGGGAAGACCTGGCCGCAGCTTTCTATAAACAATACCAGTACAACGCCGATTTGGCGCCTACCTGTACTCAACTTCAGAGTATGGCTATGGTTTCCAATGAAGGCTTCAAAGTTTACGCGCAAAAGTGGATAGATTTGTCCAGAAGAGTGCAACCCCCTCTGTCTGAAAGGGAGTTGGTGGACATGTTCTTGGGAACTCTATCGGGCCCTTTCTTCAATCATCTAATTGGGAGTTCCTCTTCAGGGTTTACTGAATTGATATTAACCCACAAAAGGGTGGAAGCTGGTATAAGAAGTGGGAAGATTCAGAAAGATTCATCTGCCTCTACAGTTGTGAAAAAACCCTTCACTAGGAGGAAGGAGGTATCTGCTGTCTATTCACAAAGGAATCAAGGAAGAACTGAACACCGACCGGTGGTGGGGGCCGTTATGATCCCAAAGCCCACATCTGATCAACCGAGAAATAACCAGCCAAGGGTGGAAAGGTTGGTCCAGCAATTCACCAGGATTAACATGACTCTAGCTCAGGTTCTACCCCATCTTCTGAAATTGAATCTGGCAACTTTAAAGGAGGCCCCAAAGAATCCCAATACTACTTCCCCTCATTACCATCCAAATTCCAGATGCGAATACCATTCTGAAAGTCCAGGGCACGACACTAACAACTGTTGGGCTCTGAAGAACAAAATTCAAGACCTAATAGATGCGAAGGAAGTTGAGTTTGATGCGCCTGAGAAACCAAATGTCATCTCCGCTCCGATGCCTAGGCATGGTCACAATGCCAATGCAGTTGAGGAACAATTATTTATTGCCACTGTGGATGAACTGTTGACTCCACTCCCGATCATTAAGTTGAATTTGTTGAAAGCTGGTATATTCCCAGGTTGTGATAAAGACTGCCATGTTTTCCTATCCTCATCATTTGATTGCCCTCTGTTAAAAAAGGGTATCCAATGACTGATTGACAACCAAGAAATTCTGTTTGAGAATGCTCATGTTTCACCCATTCCTGTTAAAGACATTTCAATTATAACCATCTACGCCAATCCTTCCAGGGCCCCTAAAAGACCCGTTAAGATTACATCTGCTCCAAAGACTACTCCACTTAAGATTACAATGCCCAGGCCGGTCCCATACAAGTCAGATAAAACAGTACCATGGAATTATGGTGGAGAAATCTACTACCGTGGTATTAAACAAGATGGGTTGACCGCCGAAGAAGAAAGCTCCGAAGAAGAAAATTCCGACATTAGCAATATTGCCGGAACTAACAAGATTACCCACAGTGGTAGAATCTTCTCTCCAGAGATTGTCCCTCCAAAGGCAGTTTTTGGACCCGTGGCCGTTCCAAAGATTACCTCTACACCAGTGATCATACCTGCAAGCGTACCTGCCAACAAAGATGACACAATCCCTATCCCCGCCAATACTTCCACTGTTGAGGATAAAGGAAAAAGCATTCAAGAAGAGCCTGTCCGAACGAAGGCTCAATCACTAGCTATTCCCGAAACATCCAAGAAGGAGATGGAAGAGATCCTAAGGATAATAAAGAAAAGTGACTATGATGTGGTTGAATAGTTGGGGCAAACCCCCTCCAAGATCTCCATGCTAGCATTATTGTTGTGCTCTGAGGCACATGCAAAAGCTTTGATAAAATTTTTGAAGACAACCCATGTGCCACAAGAGACGCCTACTGACCAATTCCAGGATTGTGTGGCCAGTTTGACTGCTGATAATGGCTTAGGTTTCTCCGATGCTGATTTGATACCCAGAGGGAGAAAACACAACGATGCATTACATGTCTCTGTAGAGTGTAGAGGAACAACCCTAGCCCATGTCTTGGTAGACACTGGTTCATCTTTAAATGTCCTACCGAAGAAAGCCCTTGACAGGTTGGATTGCGAAGGGCCGACATTAAAACCCATAACATAGTGGTGAGAGCATTTGATGGTTCGAAGAGGATGGTCCACGGGGAGGTGGACATCCCAATAAAGATGGGAACCCAGATTTTCAACTCAACCTTCTATGTGATGGACATCCGTCCTTCTTATTCCTGTCTGTTAGGACGCCCCTGGATTCATAATGTCGGTGCCGTCACCTCCACACTACACCAAATGCTGAAGTACCCGGTCCAAGGAAAGATCATAACTGTCCATGGAGAAGAGGAGTATATGATTAGTCAACTAAATTCCTTCTGATATGTGGAGTTGGATGGCGAGTTCATTGAAACCCCTTTCCAACATTTTGAAGAAGTCTCTCAAGAAGTAGCGGTGACCAAGGCGGTATCCTCGATTCCTAAGATCACAAGACCTCCACTTCGGATGTCATCTCTAAGGGATGCAAAGGCAGTAGTGGAAAAGGGTGGATGCACCATCTGGGGGCAGCTTCCAGACATTCCGTATAAATCAGACAAGTTTGGCTTGGGGTTTACTTCAACTGCTCAAAAAAATGTGCGTCGTGCCCGTGCTGGAGGGCCACCTGTAAAGATTAGCAACCAAGGGGTCAATGCAGTAGAAGACAATGAAGAGGATGGCAGCTTGGAAGATTGGATATTTCCTACTGTCAACGGAGGACTTCGCAATTGGGAAGCCAGAGACTTTGTCGCAATAACTTTCATCTCTCAGTAATTTATCTTTTACATTTCTGTTGGACTTGTAATATTCACAAAAAAATTCGCACTTTAAAAACCTTGTGTCTTACCCGAGGCACAGTGGTCCATTTGTAAGGGTTTTTATTTCATCTTCATATGACATTCAATGAATCATGGACGCTTTTTCACATATAAACCTTTTCTGCTCATTGTCTTTCTTTTACATTCTATTGTTTAAAGATGGTTATACCCTTACACACACCCACACTCACAAATGCAGGTACCCCTCCATTCCGGATCCCATGGGTAACAATACTGCTATAGCCTTCAGTGACTCTGAAGATCTGATCTACCAAGCCGAATACGAAGGTGAGGAAGATTGTGAGGTGCCAGGGGAATTGGCCATACTACTACAACAAGAGGAAAGAGCTATTCAGCCTCATGAGGAGCTGTTGGATACAATCAATTTGGGTACCGAGGAGGATAAAAAGGAAATCAAAGTGGGTGCCAATTTAGAGCCGAGTGTCAAGGAGCGTCTAATTCATCTATTGCAGGATTATGTTGAGATTTTCGCCTGGTCATACGAAGACATGCCAGGGCTTGATACAGACATCGTGGTACATCGTCTGCCCACAAGAGAAGACTGTCCACCAGTGAAATAAAAAGTCCTCCGCATGAGACCTGACATGTCAGAGAAGATCAAAGCGGAAGTCATGAAATAGTTCAATGCTGGATTTCTGGTTGTTACTTCCTATCCTCAATGGGTTGCCAACATTGTTCCCGTGCCTAAAAAGGGCGGTAAAGTACGGATGTGCGTGGATTATAGAGATTTAAACAGGGCCAGCCCTAAAGATGATTTTCCACTTCCACACATCGACGTCCTGGTTGATAATACGGCCCAGCACAAAGTATTTTCTTTCATGGATGGATTCTCAGGCTATAACCAGATCAAAATGGCACCTAAGGACATGGAGAAAACTACATTTGTCACATAGTGGGGCACATTCTGCTATAAAGTGATGCCATTCAGACTGAAGAATGACGGGGCAACCTATCAACGCGCCATGGTAGCTTTGTTTCATGATATGATACATCATGAGATAGAGGTCTACGTAGATGACATGATAGCCCGATTGCAAACTGAAGAAGAACACCTTGATCACTTGCAAAAGTTGTTTGTCAGATTGAAGGAATACAAACTAAGGTTGAGCCCGAACAAGTGCACATTCGGAGTCCGGTCCGGTAAACTCTTAGGTTTCATTATCACCAACAAAGGCATCGAGGTTGATCCTGCCAAGGTTAAAGCAATACAAGAAATGCCTGCTCCTCGCACTGAGAAGGAAGTCAGAGGATTCTTGGGACGCCTAAACTATATTGCCAGATTCATTTCTCACCTAACATCTACTTGTGAACCAATCTTTAAACTATTCAAGAAAGATCAAGTAGTCAAATGGAATGATAAATGTCAGATTGCTTTTGACAAAATCAAAGAGTATTTACAAGAGCCTCCTGTCTTGATGCCACCAGTCGAGGGAAGACCACTGATCATGTATATGTCCGTTTTAGAGAACTCAATGGGGTGTGTATTGGGGCAGCATGACGAGTCTGGCCGAAAAGAGCATGCTATTTACTACCTGAGCAAAAAGTTTACCGACTGTGAAACCAGATATTCACTGCTCGAGAAAACTTGTTGCACTCTGGTATGGGCTGCTCGCCGGCTAAGACAGTATATGTTGACTCATACCACTCTGCTGATATCTAAGATGGATCCGATAAAGTACATCTTTGAGAAGCCTGCTCTGTTTGGGAGGATAACTAGATGGCAGATGATCCTAACAGAATATGACATACAGTACACTACCCAAAAAGCTATAAAGGGTAGCGTGCTAGATGATCATCTTGCTCATCAAGCTGTAGAAGATTATCAGTCCATGAAGTTTGAATTCCCGGACAAAGACATCATGACATTAGACAATTGTGAAGAAATCATACCATATGACGGACCTGGACAAGGATCCCGATGGACCCTGTTCTTTGATGGGGCATCCAATGCACTTGGTAATGGTATCGACGCTGTACTTATATCTCCGGAAGGGTGCCAAACTCCCTTTACTGCCAGACTTTGCTTCAACTGTACGAACAACATGGCAGAATACGAAGCATGCATCTTTGGTCTCAAGGCTGCCATAGACTTGGGAATCAAATCTTTAGTTGTGTTTGGAGATTCAGCTTTGGTCATCAGTCAGATCAAAGGAGAATGGGACACTAAGCATCCAAACCTTATCCCTTACAAAGAACATGTTTTGACATTGCTACCACATTTTGAGCAGATTATCTTCGAGCACTTCCCGCGAGAAGAAAATCAGCTAGCAGATGCTTTAGCCACAATGTCCTCTATGTTTAAACTTAATTGGGATAACGAGGCTACCCAGATCACCATTGAACGAATGGACGAACCAGCACACTATCACGAGATTAATACTGAAGAAGTAGTGGACCAGCCTTGGTTTCATGAAGTCAAAAGGTATCTCGAGACTCAAGAATATCCAGAAGGAGCTTCAATCAATGACAAAAAGTTCCTAAGGAGATTCTCCGCTAAGTTCTTCCTAAGTAATGGCATCATGTACAAACGTAATCATGATTCTATTCTGCTCTGTTGTGTGGATAAGATTGAAGCTGAAAAGATCATGGTTGAATTATATGAAGGTACCTTTGGCACTCACTCTAGTGGGCATACGATGGCGAAGAAAATTCTACGGGCAGGCTATTATTGGTCTACCATGGAAGCAGACTGCTATCAACACTCCCAGACCTGTCGTAAGTGTCAAATCTATGCAGATAAGGTGCATGTGCCTCTGGTTCCTCTAAATGTCTTAACAGCTCCTTGACCCTTCACTATGCGGGGAATCAATATGATTGGGGAGATCAAGCCTACAGCCTCCAATGGACACCGCTTCATTCTAGTGGCCATTGACTATTTCACAAAGTGGGTCGAAGCAGCTTCCTTCGCATCCGTTACTAAGAATGTTGTTGCCCGCTTCATCAAGCAGGATCTTATTTGCCGGTACGGTATCCCAGAAAGGATCATCACTGATAATGGTATGAACCTTAATAATACTATGATCACCGCATTATGCGAGCAGTTCAAGATTCAACATCACAATTCATCCCCCTATCGGCCAAAGATGAATGGTGCAGTCGAAGCTGCTAATAAAAACATTAAAAAGATCATACAGAAAATGACAGTCACCTACAAGGACTGGCATGAAATGCTATCGTTTGCTCTCCACGGGTACCGTACCACGAGGTCGTCTTGCCTATCGAGGTTCAAATCCCCTCTTTGAGAATTATGAAGGATGCAGGTTTGAGTGAGGTCGATTGGATCCGGACTCGGCTTGATCAGCTAAACTTAATTGATGGAAAGAGACTTACTGCTGTTTGCCATGGTCAGATGTATCAAAAATGGATGATCAAGGCTTTCAACAAGAAAGTCAGACGCCAAGTATATCAAGTTGGAGATCTAGTGATCAAGCGTATCATCTTGCCACAAAGTGATCCCAGGGGAAAATGGACTCCTACCTATAAATGACCATTTATAATCAAGAACATCTTCTCTGGTGGGGAAATGATCTTAACCACCATGGACGACGACGACCTGCCACACCCTGCGAACGCAGACATAGTCAAAAGATACTACGCATAAGAGACTCGCTAGGTTGACACACCTAGGAAAAACAAGGGCATCCCGGCGAACCAAAAGGTTCGGGCAAAAATTAGGGATAAAATAAAAGAATCTGTACACCCGGCAAGTTGAAAACCCGAAAGGGCGACTTGGGCAAAAAAAGGGTTTCCCGGTGGACCGAAAACACGAAAGGGCGGTCCAGGCAAAAGTTAGGGAATTAAAAGCGTATGACTATGTCTCGTTAGATCACTTTGAGGACAACCTCTTGACTTCTACTAACAAACTCGGAACTTCTGATCAATTCAATCATCTTCGGACGAAGCAACGAATGGACAAGATATTCGGAGATACAGAGGTTGTAGCAGAATGGGAACCCCATGGGATTATCACATATAGCTGTCTTTCTTTGTATAAATTTTTCTTATTTTTATGACACCATCCTCTTACTAGGATGTTTGTCTCCTTTGTACAAAATACTTATTCAAAGTAAATACAAAGATATCTCTTTAAAGTACAGAAAACTATTTGTCCTTTTCCTTTTACACTTGTGTTGTATTTGAAAAAACGTCCAATGATTCATTAATGAACATATGCATTTGAACATAATTATTGCTTACAACTAAGCAAAATGGAAAAGAACAATTACTGACAGGTTGAAAGAATAGGAAAATGTCTTTAGGCTATTCCATGAGCAATCCCTACAGTACGTCATTAAGATCCCCAGCGGAGCTGAAACTTCAAACTATTAATCCACAGTGGAAACCATCCAGTTTCTCCAAAATTCCCCAGCAAGTTGTCGTGAAGCCTGAAAACCAACCGGACAACAGCTAACTTCTATTTTTCCCTAACCTAGGATAATTCCCCAGTAGAGTGGCAGGTGACCGAAACTCCTGAACTTTTTCCAAATAGGAATAAGCTTTTTCCCCACAGAGTTTTCATTGTTCCCCAGCAGAACGAGGATTCCCATTGTTAAATCCCCAGTAGAAGTCATCAAAATTCTCTGGATTCCCCAAGCAGATTACTCAAGCAGTATACAACATTGCTCTCACAATAGGATTTTGTCAATACTTCAATTTCAAGATATGAAGAATCCACATATCCTCAGCAACAATCAAGGATTTATTTTCCTTAATCATACAGCAAATCAGCTTACATGCGCATACATTACATCCATATTATCATAAACATTGATAAAACACATATATTGCATCATACATTTCATGCAACATAATTTTGTGTTCCAGCTAACATTTTACCCTTTCAAGATAAGATTAACAGCTACTACTAAACAATGTGCAATCATGATACAGTTCAGATACGCTCCAAACACGGATGCCATTCTGTTACTCATTCAGATTCAACTATCAGATACAGTATGGATATGCTCCAGACACGGATGCCATTCTGATAATCATTCAGATTCAGATACAGTACGGATACACTCCAGACACGGATGCCATTCTGATACTCATTCAAATTCAGATACAATACAAATACGCTCCAGACACGGATGCCATTCTGATACTCATTCAGATTCAGATACAGTACAGATACGCTCCAGACGCGGACACCATTCTAATATTCATTCAGTTGCAACTTTTAGATACAGTTCAGATACGCTTCAAACACGAATGTCGTTCTGATACTCATTCAGTTTCTCTTTTAGATTCGGCAATCACTTTTGGATGGCATCTACAAGCCCATCTCCAACAATTTTCTATCATCTCTAAATGGCATCTTTAAGCCCATTCCCTCTACCATCACATTACCAAGTGCAAATTTATAGGCACTCTAGTGTCCAATCATCTTCCACCTTCGAGTTACGAATGGAAAAACCCGCCAATCTAACTCTTCAGGTCTAAGAAGATTGAACAGGGGCAGCAGTTGTACCCCAAAATTTTCCCTCTCATTCTTCAAGGCTTTTCTCACAAGGATTCTCAAGGTTTAAGCTTGCACAAGTACTTTGGAATTTTCCAAGACCAAAATTAAAAGGAAACTGTCAAAAAGGGAGAAAACAGATAAAAATAATATTTTGACAAATTTGGAGGAAAACAGGTCTCCTTCGACTCAGCCCTTCGACTGGACAAGTCTGCTGACCACAAGCCTACTTCGACTTAGACAAGTTTACTGCCTACAAGCCTGTTTCGACTGGACAAGTCTGCTGCCTGCATGCATCCTTCATTTGGACTTGAAACATCCTCCACACAAAAGCTTCGATTGGAGTTTTGGTTCCCTTCGAATCAACATCTTTCAAACCCAACTCTGAATCCTTTGACACAGTCTTCTTTAATACATTTATGGAACTCTTCGACACAAGTGGAAAGCAGTACTTTGAAAGGACACTGATCAAATCTTTGGACCATGCTACATAATCTTACCTTACAAGCCTTAATGCTTGTATTTCACTCCATAATTAATTACTTACATTTTGGATTAAGCTATTGTCTAGGTGATTAAGCCTTTGTCCAGAATTTTTTGTATGAAAGTGAACTTGCTAAGTACAAATCCTGTCCCAAGCCCATGCTTTGCTTAAATCATGTTTGTACTTCACCATAAGTCAGGGAAGTCAGCTCCTTTTAACCAACAACGTCAGTACTTCACCTTGGGATCTTAGAAGAAAAACTGACATAGCTTAATATTCACGTTTCAGCCAAGCCACATCTTTGTTTAAACTCCAAAGCCTTTTCTCTATAAATAGAGAAACCATTGACAAAGAAAGGGTCCAGATTTTTTTTAGAGAGAAAAATCACAAAAATCCTCAAGCACTAAAACTCTCCCATATTCTCAAACTCTCCCATATTCTCAGACTCTCCAACATTCTCAAACCTTCAAAACTCTATGATTTCTTTCATAAAAAAGCCTCAGTAGTGTACCTTTCGATTTACTTCACTTATATTGTAGCAACCTTCGATTCACGCATCACCATCATATACTCTCTTTCAATTCAGTGACTGACCAAACCAAGCAGTAACAGAACTAGCTTCAGGAAGATCCCAACGAAACTCCCTCCACCATCAAAAAAGTCACCTACAGCTCTTTCGACTAAACACTTCAAGAGGTAAGTTCTCTCTAAACTTGGAACTCTTTCATTTAAACATCATATGCACATGCCAATAAAGAAAAATGTAGGTATTTCTAGACCATGTTTTAACATTCGATTCTGACTGCCCATATGCTGAAAACTCAACCTTAATTAGTTATACTTTGGACCTTAAGACCCATTGGTTTTTGTGCTAACCCCTGGACTGTAGTTATGTTTGGATGTTGCAATTTAAGAATTTAAGACAGGTTTGTCATACCCTTCGATTGGCTAGCTGCACAAGCCTTTCGAATCACAATCTGAGGGCCTAATATGCTTACAATGAGTCAGCAAGGAGCCTGTGGAAAAGCCAGAACCCCCAGTCGAAGGAGACAGAAAGAAAAATCGAAGGACATGACTCCACTGACTCCAACCTCCAGTCGAAGGAGACAAAGGAAAATCGAAGGGCATGACTCCACTAATTCCAGACTCCAAGTCGAAAGTAGCCAAAATGCGCAGAATCGAAGGGTGTTCCTGCCTGAGTCGAAAGACCTTCTTTTTCTTGCCTTTATTTTATTTCTGCCTTTATAATTTCATGCTATTCAATATGGTTGTAATAGTGTAGGGTTTTATCTTTTTTTTTTGCATTTTATTATTTTTGTATGCTTGCTAGTAGAATAGGAAATGTATGGCAAGATAAAATCAACAAGTAGACAACTCCTAAATCAAAGACTAAACGCATGCAAATAACACACTTGCACACAAGCATCCTTAGGGTTTCTCCACTTGGTTTCCTAAAATAAAATGGCCATGTTACGCAGGCGAAGTATCTTGGCAAAACAAAACAAATATAAGATCATAGCCCCTCGATGCCGCTATTCAAAAGTTGCCTTATAAAATGATCTTGGTCCCTCAAAAATGCTAAGATACTTTGCAACATTGCTATCATGGCTATACGATGACCCACGCCCGTCCCGTTTACATCCAAAGATAGGGTTACTTACCAAATCAATGGTAAGTCAACAATGTCAAAGGAATAGAAGATGCATAAGAAAGACATTTGAGTAGGTAGATTGCTTCTAAGTTACTTGCTCCATTTCAAACAATCCTTGCTATTTTCAAAAACAAACAAACACATTTCAAAAACATCTTACAAACATTGAAAACATTTTCAAAAGACAAACATCTTTGTATACATTCTTACGAACGAGAATCATTACAAAGATTGCCTAAACGAATGGCCTCTTTTCCAAAATACTTTCAAAATCACATCAAACACCATTTCAAACAAATCAAAGCAAGTGATCTAAGCAAGTAACTAAGAGCCCATGGAAAACCATGGATGAAAAGGTGCTAGCACCTTCCCTTTTCATAATCTACCCCTCGAACTCAAGAAAACATCTCAAAGGTCTTTCCTGTGCTTTTTCACCTTTCCTTTTGGATAAAAGAAAAGTCTGTGGCGACTCTTGCTAACCGCGAAATTTGCGACAAAACACAAAACCTCATGTCAGTTCTCCCACCGCATCACACCATGGGATCTACCTCTCTCTTCCCTTCTATGATCGCTCTCCTTATGTTTTTCTGCCGCTTGCTTTTTCTCCAAAATTTCACGTTCTGACCAACAATCTTATTTACTTTATCTATTTATATTACCCTAATTCACTTATTTTATTTTATTATAAAATAAAATCTCAATTATTTCCAAATCCTCCTTATTACCCTATTTTATGTTATATTTCTATTTTCTCCCCAAACCATAATATCTCTATTTTTCTAATATTTCTATTATTCAATCAATTAATGAAAATTCTAAAATAATTAATCTATTCTAACTAAAATAATATTTTAATTAAATAATTATATAATTACTCAAATAAATTCAATTATTTAAGTAACTTTTTTGTTTTTCTAATTCTCACCACACCCTCAGTTCTTACTCACAACACCTATTTCCTGATTATCTCTAATCATCAAATAAATAACTGAATAACAATAATTTCAAAAACACACATATATCACTTAAATAATTAAAATAAAATAAAATAAAATAATAAAATAAAAAACAAATAACTAAAGTTGGGGTGTTACTGAGAGCTCTCATCTTCCCAGATGCCAAAAGGATTTTGATTGGCATTTGTTAAGGTCAGTAGATCTCTAACACTTCTCTGGCTTCGTGTTATGCAGAACCTCCCAGGTAGTTATCCCCTGAAATGCTCCATCAGGTGTTGATTGCTTTCCCCTCCAAATTGCCCCTCGTCGGCTCTCCTAGTTTTTCTTTGGGAACAGAGTCAGGGTGTTAGAGACCTTTCCAACCGGTGGAAAGCCTTGTGGCCCTCACTTACTTCATCGACCAAATACTCAAGCGATCTTTGATCCCCTAAGTTACCTCAAGTTCGGGGCTACCTCTCGTCTCGTAACTTCCTTATCACGCCGAGATCCCAGAGCTTGATTGATTGTTCGAGACCAAAATCTTGTTGTTATGATGATGAGATACCCTGTGTGAGGCTTTTACGATGATGAGATACCCGATATTGGTTGTCCAGAGTGGTAGTGAACCTGCCGCGTCTCTTGGATGTGATTTCTTTCAAACTTGATCGAGTTTGTGATGAACTTGGGTCCGGATCTGACAAGGTCTATTCGGAGGGTCATCCTAACGAAGTGGATCTTGCTTGGTTTTACAAATATGAATCTGGATCTGAGGGAGATCACCAATTGGGTTTCACATTCGTCTGGGACGATGCCTCCCATCGATTGGGACATCTCCCGACTAGATCTTGCTCTAAGGCATCTGTTGGCTTCACTCTAAGATGGACCAGAATCAATGTAACTGCTTGTTAGGTATCAACTTGGAATTCAGTGGATCCAAAAGGCACAAATTTAAGATTTTGGCTTCTTGTGACTTTGATTTCTTCACCGGAGACTTCTTCGAAGCTCAGATCTGAGGATCAAATGCGGAAATCTTAGGAATCAGAAGTCGGTTCTCATGGACAGAGCCATTGTTCTATTGCAAAATCAGAAATATGTTGAACCTTGTTTTACAGGTAATAGATTTTTAATCAAGACATCATCTTTGGATGATGACACTTATAAAGAAAAGAACAAAGACATCAATCATAATAAAGATGCAACCAATGGTAAGTTAAACAATGCACTTAAGCGGTTAAAGATACAAACCAATAAAATAAAGGTTTGATAAAAGTAACTATCAGATGATGGAAAACAAATTGGATTCTATCAAAAGCCTTAAGAGATCTCAAGCAAGTGTCAACACAAGCTATTACAATCGAAAAATGCTTAAAAAAATATCCAAAATTAGTAATTGAGTGTAAAAGTAAATGGACTTTTTCTTAGAAGTACGTGGCTATAAGCACACACACACACACACTAAAATATTTTTCTCAAATGATTTACCAAAGAAAAAAAACTTTGAAAAACATATAGAAGTTGCATAGAACAAGCTGGAAACCGTTTAAAATCCATGGAAGAACTATTTACTTTATTTAATCGGTTAGAGAAAATTGTCAACTGATTAAAAACACGCAAACTTGAGGCGCAAGGCAATTTGAATGCACCCAGATTATATGCAACAACTATATATATCATTTTTCCATATTGGGGACTTATATATGATTGATTATAAAAAATTAATCGATTAGAAAAAGCTTCATCCGTTAGATAACAACTTTTTCACTTAAATGATATTTCCTTTCTTGGGGACCTTCAAGCCTATAAATAGAGACTTCATTTCTCATTTCAAAACATCAAGAACACAAATTTGTGTATTGACACTCATACACTCTCTCAAATTTTTATTTTAACTTTCTCTCACTAGCTCTTATGAGTGAGGTCACCATTGTAATTCTAGAAGGGTAGAATTGTAAAAATTCACTAAGCTAATCATGTTTATAAACCTTTGTAGCGCCATTTTCCACTCTTTTTTGGGTCATAAATTCTCGGTCCCCCTTCCATGTAGGACAAGTGTCCTTATATAGTGGAGGTTTAGGGTTATGAAAAAGAGTAAAGTGGCCTTGAGATATTTTGTGGATATTTTCTCTATTTGATAAAAACTATAAAGAAATAACAAATTATATTTTCCTTAATAATTTAAAATAAAAGTAAAATAACTTAAACAATCTAAAATAATTCATTTTACATTTTATTAAAAATAAAATACAAAGCAAATAGAACAAATTATTATTGTCTAAAAAAGGAAAATTTTGAATAAAGACTTAAATCGAATAAAAAAGCCAATGCGTGCAAAAGTGCAATGATTCAAATGAAAGTTATTTTTATGCTTTTTGGATATAAACAAATGCGAATGAGAAAATTCAAGGTAAAATTTGGGGTGCGACAATTGCCCCATGAAGGAAAGCTTGATCGCAACCTTTTTTGAAAGGCATCTTGAATGAATGCAAAACCAAATTAACTGAGAACTATCCTGCCCCAGGTTAAGATTTATGGGTTTTTCTATACAGAAAGAAACTTCAACTTCTAGGCTCAAAGGGGTTGACAAGGGATTAACTTCCTTATTTCTCCATTGTTTAGGAATTGAAATAATGCTTGTACATCATCAACAAAGTTTTATTTGAAAGCATACCAATAACAATTATGGGTATTTTGTTTTTATCATCCTCCCTCCAATATTTGCATAAACAAAAGCTTGATAAAGAAAGTAAACATGAGAAATACATTTGAAAGCAGTAAATGAAAATGAATTGAATCAAAAAAAGGAAATGCATATTTCATTATAATTAACATGAAAGTACAAACAAAGTTTGAAAGCAACAATCAAAACAAATAAAGGAAAATGCAAACAGAAGGAAACATGGCCTAGTGACTAATCACCAACGAGGGTGAGTTATCTTGTTGATCCACTGGCTTTAAAGAGTGACTTCAGAGATGACAGTCCTCTGAAGTTGAGCTTCTCTAGTACTCAAGGCTTGTATCATTTCCATGAGCTCTCTTCTAACTCTTCTATTGTGACGTTCTTGGTCTTTCATTCTTCTTCTAACGTTGACTCTAGTTCCACCGTTGTGTAGAGGAATCAACTTGATGGTTGACAAATAACTGAAGATGAAGATAGGGGAAATGAGTTCTCTGACAACTTGAATGTATGAAAATGTATGCGAATAAATGCAACAAAATGTAATATCAATAATGCAAGAGATGAAATGCATCATGCAAGATTCAAAGGTAAACACTTCATATGGCACATAGGGAAATTCTGAGGTCGGGAAAAGTTGTAAGGTAACATCTACCCATTAACCCCTTATAGGTAGTCTCTAAGAGTTTTGGAAAATGATCCTCACCTCAGAAATACTGTCATCAATCGCAATGAACTTGCAAGGTGACAACATTTCAAAGAGATTCTCCTTTGAATGGTTAAAAAAACCACATGTTTAAAGGTTTTCTAAAGATCAGTTAGAGTTATGGAACCTTTATCCAGAAGTTGATGTCCACACGCTAACATACGAGACAAACAACCCCCTTAAAAAGCTCAACTCTAAAGTGGGTCTTCACGTTGTTCCATAAGACACTAATGTCCCATGGATATAAGCTACTCAACTACGTCCTAACTTAGGTGCACTCAAGCTTGGGAAGTGGGCTTTTCTCACAATATCAATGAAGCAATCCAGAATTCCCACATGATGAATATATCAACAGGATAATAAACAAAGCATAAGGAAGTAGATGACTGAAAAATAAACATAAGCAAGAATAAAAGCACCAAAAAGAAAGTAAAGTAAAATAATAAACACACAAACACACAACTAATAAACTAGGGTGGACTCGCTTAGAGATTTCTCCCTAGTGAAGTCGCCAATATGTAGGTCCGTTTTCCACTCTTTTTTTGGTCAGAAATTCTTGCCCCCCCCCCCCCCCCCCTTCCATGCAAGACAAGTGTCCTTATATAGTGGAGGTTTAGGGTTATAAAAAAAGACTAAAATGGCCCTGAGATATTTTGTAGATATTTTTCTCTATTTGATAAAAAATGTAAATAAATAACAAATTATATTTTCCTTAATAATTTAAAAGAAAAGTAAAACTAACTTAAACTATCTAAAATAATTTATTTGACATTTTCTTAACAATAAAATAGAAAGCAAAAAGAACAAATTATTATTGTCTAAAAAAGGAAAATTTTGAATAAAGACTTAAATCGAATAAAAATGCCAATGTGTGCAAAAATGCAATGATTCGAATGAAAGTAACTTTTTTATGATTTTTGGATATAAACAAATGCGAATGAGAAAATTCAGGGTAAATTTTGGGGTGCGACAACCTTGTTTGAATATTGTCCAAATAGGGATTATGTATGTGGTTCTAAGCTAAACGTGTTAAAAGCTTACCTTTGGGGATTGTGTGATTAGCCCTAATTATAGGTTGAAGATGAGCCTTGTCCCAAAATCTTCATTGGTTCTTGGTTAGCCTGGCTAAAACCAAGATAGGTTTAATATTCGCCTTGTCCCAAAATCTTCATTAGTCTAAGACCATCCTAGATAAAATCTCAGAGGTTATTTGGTTATCCTGTTAAATCAAAAGGGAGCTCAGATATTTTGGAACTTGAAGACAACCTCTACAAGGTCCGTCACTACTACAAAAATGCATATAAAAAATCGGATGCAAAATGCGTTTTACCTCGGCATTAGAAGTGAGGTAAATAAGGTCGTCATAAAAAGTAAAGACTTATCACCTCGGTGTTTAAAACACAGAGATCTAATTTTATTAGTGCATGAATTTGAACCTTAACTTCTATACTTTTATTATTTACAAAAACTAGCATCTTTATTTATCTCAGTTTATTAAGAAAATTGATGGTTTATTAGTTTTTCATTTAATAAAACTCGTTACATTGTTTACACAAAATATTAATAAAATAATTTGTTTCCAAACTATAGTGTTTACTCATAATTTTACATTTTTTTTACACAAAAGGATTAATTATTCATGAAGATCATATGTTGGATCTGCAATTCCTTGATATTATGGGGAAGATCAAATGTATGGGAAACACTTTTCTCCCAACAAAAAAAAAATATTCTCCATGGCTTTTACTTGCATTTGTTTCTACTATGAACAAAAAAAGGGTTAGATAAATAAATAATTTTTTGATAAAATAAATACTTAAGAATACAAACCTTAAACCAAAATAATTTTCTGCTCTTGCAATCCATCATAGAGAACTATTCATGAAAAACACTCATGCAAACCTTAAACTCTTCATGATGTTGGATCTTCAAATCCTTGATATTCCGGGAAATATCAAATGATGGGTGTGATCGGTGGAAATAAAACTGACTGTTTGAAAGCTGGTTCGTGAAATGTCGCGGTAAGCAAGAGTCGCCACCGTCTTTTATGTTCTCCAACATGGAAAGGACAAAAGCACAGCAAAATTCCTTTTTTGAGATGTCTCACGGTTCGGGAGGTAGATTTATAGAAAGGGAAGGTGTTAGCACCCTTTCTATCCGTGGTTATCCACGGGCTCTTAGGTACTTGCTCACTCTATGTTTTCAAAAATTGTTTGCTTTTCAAGTGTTTGTGGGTTTTGAAAAAGTTTCGTTTTGAAAACTTCTAGGTAACTCTGGTATCAGTCCTCAAGAGTGTATGAAGTGTTTGTTTGAAAACTTTTTGAAAGTGTAGGTGCGAAAAGATGTTTTTGTTTTTTTTAAAAGAGCAAGTACCCATGAGAAATCTACCTACTCTAAGGAATTAGGCTGTGTAAGAGTCCTTTAGACAGTACTCTCCCACTATTGAGAAGTAGGTAGCACCATCGTTGGAGTTGCGGGTCGATTCGATTATTAGGGACAATGTGGTCACCAAAGCAATGATAGGACGCCTTAGCGGTAACCCTAATGTCCTAGATCCTTTTTATCCGAGGCAATTGTTTTGAGGCAACCGGATCTTTAGACAGGAGGGCGACCTCTAAAACACCCTATACTTGACGACCACGTCGAGGCAACCAGTGAGGCGTACCCTAGGAGTGGCATGTGCATGTATGTTGAATTCAGTTAAGATTATCTTGTACATGTTATTTGTGAGCTACGCTTTGATTTTATTTGTCATACAAGTCTTGCAGGCATATTAACAGTTAAGAGTGTGGAAAATAAATTGCGGAAAGGTAAATCTACGCTATTACAAGGCGCGGATCTATACATCGCCAAAAACATAACCCGTTTGGAAAATAAATGCGAGAAAAGTAAGTAAAGCGATAAAAGCCTAATTAACTATTACATTTCCGGAGCAGATACATAAATAATCAAAATAACGAATTAAAATAATATACGCGCGGAAGAATTGATCGGGGCGTCCTGAGGGTTTTGACCCTTTTTTTTGAGAAAAAAATGAGATTTGTCCTTTTTTGCAATTAATGGAATATTAAACCTAATTTACTAATTAATTAATTATTTACAAGAAAAAGTATTTTTGTGGTTTTATGTTTTTAATGAAATAAAATAAAAAAAGAAATTAAAAGTGTTAAAGGAAAAAAAACCTAATTCTAGATTTGATTTTATTTAATGTGAAAAAGATTACAATTAACCTAATCAAACAATTAAATTAATTAATGAATTTATTTACAAAAAGTAATTGAAATTAATAAAAATATTTTTTGGCTTTCTGAATTTTATTGTGAAAAATGTTAATTTGTTAATTAATTAAATAATAATAATAATAATTAAAGAAAAATAAAAGGAAAAAGAAAATGAAAAAAGAATAGTGAACCATGGGTGCTGGGCCAGCAATGGGGTTTGTTTAGAAATCTGAGGCCCATTAAGCCAAGCCTGCGTTGACTTCCTGGATCAAGTGTCTATTGGTTGACTGAGTGCATGGTGAGGATCATCTCCTGGCCTTTGGATGCATGCCTATAGCCACTTGGCATATTGAGCGCTGGAGGCATATAGTGAGATGCTTTGGGGAATCTGCATGGGATCATGTTATGAAAAGAACAAACAAATATTATGGGGGACCTGGGATTCGAACCCAGGTCCCAACATTCAATGCCTGCACGCCTTAGCCACTGAGCCAACTGCTTCAATTGAAATAATAATAATAATAACTGGTTATTATATTAGTAAATCAACACAATGCCTGGAAAAAAATATAAAATGCGCTATTTTTTGAAAGGGAGAATGAGAGGGAGACGCGTCAGCGTCTTCTTCCTTTGTCACTGGTTTTTTTACCTGCGGATTTTTATCCGCAGGAGGTTTCGTAGATCGCTTCAAAAATCGTCCTCAGGCCATGAAAATGCTACCTGAGACCATGGGAATGTTCGTCTTGGTCCCCTGATCACATTTATACTCATGCTTTATCCTAATTTCACCTGGAACAAAAATACCTAAAATGAAAAAAGATGAACCCTAGAATCGGGCATCACGATTCAGGGCCTAAAAACGCAATTGGATATTACAGTTATGTTAGAAATCAAGTAAGGAACACAAATATGCCAATGCTTTTGAGAAAAAAATGCAAGAATGGAGAATTGAGGTTTCATGTTCAGGGGCCTGTTTCTGAAAACTTACAGCACTGTATGGTGAATCTTAGGACGTGTTAATGGTCGTCTTAGCTTCAGGGGATGGCAAGGAAGAGAGTCACGTGCTCCTTTTTGTCTGAAAATGCTTGCAACACTGTTTTTGGTCTCACACTTTTTCAACAATTTTTCACTTTTGCTTTGGCCGTTTGTGCAATGCTTAGGTCGTGTCTTAGGTTGGTACTGCTTGCTTATGTATGTGTGAACAAAATTAGGTCAGCAGCTGGGCCTTAATCTTGGTGTATTGAAGTCTTGAGATTTTGTTGACCACCATTAAAGGACCTTTCCATATTTGGTTCAAATCTTGGATTTTATGCACAAAAAGGCTTAGCACGAATTTGTGAGCTGGCATATGACATATAAAAGCTATTCAAACCACAAAGATGTTTTTCCATTAATTTTTAGATTTTATTTGAATTATTATGGATTTAAAATGAATTAAATCAATAAAAATTAAATAAAATGGAAAAATAAATGTTTGATCTTGAAATTAAGCATGGGACACGTGGGTGGCATGACAAGGCTGAATCAAGTGGAAGAAAGTGGGCCCTTTTGTCAAAAATTGAAGTTTCAAGGATAGTTGACTTTTGCCATTTCACAAAAATTTCCCAACTTCTCCAATGCATATCTTGCTCAATTTTGATCATATGAACATGTTTTTGGACATTTTGGAAAGGTCTTGAAGTCCTCTAACCAATGCCTTTGGTCTCATGTCATTTGGATTTACCAATCTCAAGTTATGGTCTTTGACTTAAAATGCCTTTTTGTTGACTTTTGAAATTGACCTATAATGTAGAAATTGATAACTTTTTGTGAGAGCATTTATTGGACTTGGAATGTGAAGATGAGTTGTAGGAAATGTCATCCCCTTCAAAATGAGCATTGGATGGGATTTTTCTAATGAACCATGAAAAAGTTATGCCTTGGTCAAGTTACAGTTGACTTTTCAACTGTCCAAAAATAGCAACTTTTGCATCTTTGATGATTTTTGAGTCATTCTTGTGGAATCATGATCAAGAATTGATCAAATGATGATTGTGTGCTCAAAATAAGATGTTGACCAAAAATTCTGACTTTTGACTGTAAAATGACCATTTTGCCCCTACAGGTGATTGTGAACCAAATAGGGCTTTTGACTGTGCAACTTGCCTCTGTGAGTCTTGAGACTTGACATGTAGATGCTTTACAATGTGTGTAGGCCTATGGGACTTGATTGGACCATTGAAAACCCGAGATTCATTAAGAGAACCAAAACCCTAATTTTGACTGGCTTAGGAGGCATTTGGACTGTGCAACCTTTGAGCAATCTTGGATCATTTGAAGATGATTCTTGACAAACCTTGAAAAATATGGGAGGGAAAATTTTGGGGTACAACAGTTGCCCCTGTTCAATCTTCTTAGACCTGAGGATGTAGATTGGCTTGCGCGCCTTTCGTGATCCGAAGGTGGAAGATGATTGAACACTATAGTGCCTAGAAATTTGCACTCGCATAGTAGAGTATCAGCAGTGTGATGGTGGGAATGGGCTTATAGATGCCATTTGGAGAGATGGTGGATAGGAGGATGGGCTTATAGATGCCATCTGGAGACGTGACAGAACCTTGTCGGGAATGGGCTTATAGATGCCATTTGGAAATGTGTGTCGATCGCGTAAGAGATTCCTTACCGAGAACTTGCATACCTGAGAAAGAAAGATGGTTTCCTGGCTTGCTACAGGTGTTGTTCTTCAATCTCTTCATGCAGATATGCCCTGGCTAGATACAGGTATCGAATCTACAATCAACTGCTCACAGATATGCCCTGGCTAGATATAGGTATCGAATCTGGAATTAGTCGTCTACAGATACGCCCTGGCTGGATACAGGTATCGAATCTCTAAACTCTTCATGCAGATATGCCCTGGCTGGATACAGGTATCGAATCTATAATCAATCACTCACAGATATGCCCTGGCTGGATCTAAGTATCGAATCTAGAATTGGTCGTCTACAGATATGCCCTGGCTGGATACAGGTATCGAATCTCTGAACTCTTCATGCAGATATGCCCTGGTTGGATACAGGTATCGAATCTACAACCAATCACTCACAGATATGCCCTGGCTGGATGCAGGTATCGAATCTGGAATTGGTCGTCTACAGATATGCCCTGGCTGGATACAGGTATCGAATCTCTAAACTTTTCATGCAGATATGCCCTGGCTGGATACAGGTGTCGAATCTACAATCAATCACTCACAGATATGCCCTGGCTAGATACAGGTATCGAATCTAGAATTAATCGTCTACAGATATGCCCTGGCTGGATACAGGTGTCGAATCTCTAAACTCTTCATGCAGATATGCCCTGGCCGGATACAGGTATCGAATCCATAATTAATCGCTCACAGATATGCCCTGGCTAGATACAGGCGTCGAATCTGGAACTGGTCGTCTACAGATATGCCCTGGCTGGATACAGGTATCGAATCTCTGAACTCTTCATGCAGATATGCCCTGGCCGGATATAGGTATCGAATCCATAATTAATCGCTCACAGATATGCCCTGGCTAGATACAGGCGTCGAATCTGGAACTGGTCGTCTACAGATATGCCCTGGCTGGATACAGGTATCGAATCTCTAAACTCTTCATGCAGATATGCCCTGGCTGGATACAGGTATCGAATCCATAATTAAACGCTCACAGATATGCCCTGGCTAGATACAAGTATCGAATCTAGAATTGCGACAGTTGATAGTAATCATCTTTGGATTGACCTTTTTCCTGAAAAGGCAAAACATCAGTTGTATGCAATGTCATGATGTATGAAATGCATGATGTCATGATGTTCCCAAAATAAATGAGATTGTGTTATATGTATATTGTGATGTATGTAAGCAGGATGTATGAAATGTGAAATATCTATGAATGTATTTTCGCCTAGGAAAATAAATCCTTGACGAATGCCGGGAGGTTAAATCCTGGGCTGAAGAGTAGAGTTCTTTGTTTCCGCTGGGGATGATGGTTGCAAGAATAAACCGGTAGGAGAAGATGACTCTGTTGGGGAATAAACTTGTCGAAGAGATTACTCTGCGGGGAATTACTCTGTGCTTCGCTGAGATTTTGATGAGAACTCCGCTGGGGATTCCGTTGATAAGTTATGTTGGAAGATTTGATGAACTCCGTTGGGGGATAGGAATAACTTTGCCGAGGACGGTCTTTCCGTGGTAATTAGCTGAGGATAACCCAGTTATAAGCTCTGGTGGGGAACAACCTCTGAATATGGTCGGGGAGAGATATTTGTACTCTGCGGGGAACCAACTTCCAGACTTTACTATGGATAAGCTTCCAGAATCTACTGGGGATAAGCTTCCAGAATCTACTGGGGAGGATGATTCGACTCTCCTGGGGAAACTTTTGAATTGTACTGGAGAATGGCTCCACTGGGGTGTCTGTATTCCGCCGGGGAACAATCTTATATTAAGACTGCCGGGGATGCTAGCTTAGGAACATCTGTATACTCCGCCGGGGAATATTGAGATTTTCTGGGGATACCCAACTTCCTTAAGGCTGACAGTAGACTAACTCCGCTTGGGGAGAGTGTTGCTGACTTGCTGGAGATACTGTGCCTTTTCGGGGCTGATGGGAGACCAACTCTGCTTGGGGAGAGTATTGCTGATTCCGGTCTTACTCTGTGGGGAGTGGAGGTATCTTGGTTACATTCTTCAGCCGAACCTACCTTGGTACCTTGGTGGACAGAGCAACTAGATTGCTTGGACAACTCATTATTTCCCCTGTTTCTAATGTCACCTGTAATTAGTCCTTTGTTTCGCATGCAAATATTTATGATTAGCAATTAGTGTCAAATGCATATATCAAAAATGAACATTGGACATTCTTTGCAAAACAAAACAGAAAAAGAAAAACAATTGGCAATTTGTCTGGAAAAGTGAATTTGTATTGATTTTGAAATTTGCCTGTAAATAGGCGTTTTGTGTACAAGAGGCTGACGTCCTAGTAAGAGAAACGCCGCCGAATTAAATAGAGTTTTATACAAGAAGGAAAACAAAATAGCTATGTGCAAAATCCCACTGGGTTCCAACTCTGCTATCGCCTTTATGTCTTCAAGTGTCTCATCACTTCGCTGCTTAGTTGAAGATGAAGTTGATTGATTGATGCCGTCTGAACCTGATAGTTGATACCGAAGTCTGGATGCAAGGTGATCCAATGAGACATAGTATTACGCTTATCCCTAACTTTTGCCTGGACCTCCCTTTCGGGTTTTTAGTCCACCGGGATACCCATTTTTGCCCAAGCCGCCTTTTCAGGTTTTCGACTTGCCGGGTGTACATATTTTTTTCATTTCATCCCTTATTTTTGCCCGAACCCTTTTGGTTCGCCGGGAAGCCCTTATTTTTGCCTAGGTGTGTCAACCTAGCGGGTCTTTTGATCATGCGTAGTATCTTTTTACTATGTCTGCATTGGCGGGGTGAGGAAGGTCGTCACCATCCATGGTGGTTAATATCATGGCTCCTCCTGAGAAGATATGTTTAACCACAAATGGCCCTTCGTACGTAGGGGTCCATTTGCCCCTGGGATCACTTTGAGGAAGAATGATGCGCTTGATTACCAGGTCTCCGACTTGATACTCTTGTCGTCTGACTTTCTTGTTAAATGCCCTGATCATCCGTTTTTGGTACGTTTGACCATGACAAATAGCGGTGAGTCTCTTTTCATCGATTAGATTTAATTGATCAAGCCGAGTCTGGATCCAGTCATCTTCGCTCAAACCTGCATCCTTCATTATCTGGAGAGAGGGTATCTGGACTTCAATAGGCAAGATTGCCTCCATGCCATAGACCAAGGAAAAAGGTGTTCCCCTGTTGACGTCCGTGCTGAGGTACGGTACCCATGAAGAGCAAACGGTAACATCTCGTGCCAATCTTTATAGGTCATTGTCATCTTCTGCACAATCTTCTTGATATTCTTATTAGCTGCTTCTACAGCCCCATTCATCTTCGGCCGGTAAGGAGAAGAGTTGTGGTGTCGTATCTTGAATTGCTCGCAGAGCTCAGTGATCATCTTGTTGTTGAGATTGGTACCATTGTCCGTAATGATCCTTTCCGGGACGTTGTACCGACAGATCAGGTTATGCCGAATGAACCGTGCCACGACGTTCTTGGTTACCGTAGCGTAGGAAGCCGCTTCAACCTACTTCATGAAGTAATCAATCGCCACCAGGATGAAGCGATGCCCGTTGGATGCCGTAGGTCTGATCTCGCCGATCATATCAATGCCCCACATTGCAAACGGCCAAGGTGCTGTCAAGACATTTAGAGGAACTGGAGGAATGTGCACCTTATCAGCGTAGATCTGGCATTTGTGACACGTCCGAGAATGTTGGTAACAGTCGGCTTCCATTGTGGACCAGAAATATCCTGCCCGAAGGATTTTCTTTGCCATGGTATGTCCACTGGAATGTGTTCCGAAGGTACCTTCATGCAGCTCTGCCATGATCCTTTCTGCTTCAGTCTTATCCACACAACGCAGTAAGGTCGAATCATGGTTTCGCTTGTATAGAATGCCATTGCTGAGGAAGAACTTCGCCGCAAACCTTCTCAGAAACTTTTTGTCATTAACAGATGCACCGTCGGGGTATTCTTGAGCTTCCAAGTACCTCTTCACTTCATGATACCAAGGTTTTTTAGTTACCACTTCAGCCTCAAGATCACAGCAATATGCAAGTTCATCCAATTTCCAAATGATAATCCGGGGAGCCTCGTTGTCCCATTTGACTTTGAGCATAGAAGACATCATAGCCAGCGCGTCCGCCAATTGATTCTCCTCTCTTGGGAAGTGTTCAAAAGTTATCAACGTTAACACATACTCTTTGTAAGGAATAAGATTTGGGTGTTTCGTATCCCACTCGCCTTTGATCTGATTGATCACGAGAGCGGAATCTCCGAAGACACTCAGAAACTTGACCCTTAAGTCAATTGCAGCTTGAAGACCCATGATACATGCTTCATACTCTGCCATGTTGTTGGTGCAGTTGAAACATAGTCGGGCAGTGAGTGGAGTATGAGTGCCTTTAGGGGATATGATCACGGTGCCAATACCGTTACCCAAAGCGTTTAAGGCTCCGTCAAAGTGCATAGACCATCGAGATCCTTCCTCAGGTCCTTCATCCGGTCCAAGTACTTCACAATCAGTTACTACCATGATATCCTCGTCTGGAAATTCAAAGTTCGTAGATTGGTAGTCGTCCACTGCCTAGTGTGCCAAATGGTCTGCCAATACACTTCCCTTGATTGCTTTTTGAGTCGTGTACTGGATGTCATATTCGGTCAAGATCATCTGCCATCTTGCTATTCTTCCGGACAGAGTAGGATTTTTGAAGATGTACTTGATTGGATCCATTTTTGAAATCAACAGAGTAGTGTGAGTCAACATATACTGTCTCAGTCGGCGAGCAGCCCATACCAAAGCGCAGCAAGTTTTCTCGAGCAGTGAGTATCGGGTCTCACAGTCGGTAAACTTTTTGCTAAGGTAATAAATAGCGTTCTCTTTTCGGCTAGACTCGTCATGCTGCTCCAGCACACACCCCATTGAGTTGTCCAGTACTGTCAAGTATAAGATTAGAGGTCTCCCTTCAACCGGCGGCATAAGAATGGGTGGTTCTTGGAGATACTCTTTGGTTCTTTCGAAAGCGGCCTGACATTCATCATTCCAACGTACTACTTGATCTTTCTTCAGCAGCTTGAAGATTGGTTCACAGGTAGCAGTTAGGTGCGAGATGAATCGGGCAATGTAGTTCAGCCGTCCTAGAAAGCCTCTGACTTCTTTTTCTGTCTTGGGAGTTGGCATCTCTTGTATGGCTTTCACCTTGGCAGGGTCCACTTGAATACCTTTGTCGCTCACGACGAAGCCTAGCAGTTTTCCAGATCTTACCCCAAAGGTGCACTTGTTTGGGTTCAACCTCAGCTTGTACAACTTCAGACGGTCAAACAGCTTCTGTAGATGGTCAAGGTGTTCCTCCTCAGTTTGGGACCTTGCAATCATATCATCGACATATACTTCAATCTCATGGTGGATCATGTCATGAAATAAAGCAACCATGGCACGTTGGTAGGTTGCCCCAGCATTTTTCAATCCAAACGGCATGACCTTGTAGCAAAAGGTGCCCCACTGAGTAACAAAAGTGGTCTTCTCCATGTCTTCAGGAGCCATCTTGATCTGATTATAACCTGAGAACCCATCCATGAAGGAGAAAACCTTATGCCGAGCAGTGTTGTCAACCAGGACGTCGATATGAAGCAGAGGGAAATCGTCTTTAGGGCTCGCCCTGTTCAAATCCCTGTAATCAACACACATTCGGACCTTACCATCCTTCTTCGGCACTGGAACCACGTTGGCAACCCACTGAGGGTAAGAAGTCACTGCTAGAAACCCGACATCAAATTGTTTCATAACCTCAGTCTTGATTTTCTCGGACATCTCTGGACGCATACGGCGGACCTTCTGTTTTACCGGAGGGCAGTCTTCCTTGGTAGGCAGGTGATGAACCACAATGTCGGTATCCAACCCAGGCATGTCTTCGTAAGACCAGGCAAAGATTTCCACATAATCATGCAACATCTGAATCAACCGTTGTTTTACACTGAGCTCTAGATTGGCACCAATCTTGACTTCCTTTCTGTCTATCTCGGTACCCAGATTTACCGTTTCCACTGGCTCTTCATGTGGCTGAATGGCCCTCTCTTCCTGGAGTAGCAGTCTTGCAAGCTCACCAGGCACTTCGCAATCATCTTCACCTTCGTCTTCGGCTAAGTTGATCGGATTTTCGAAGTCATAACTGGCAGTAGCAGAGTCGTTACCAGTGAGATCCAGAGTGGATTGGAACCTGTATAGGTGAGTGTGTGTAAATATAGCTGTTTTGCAATATATATAATAAAGAAAGAAAAGGAGCGCAAGATTTGAAATGCGAAAACGTCCAATGCTTTTATTAATGATATATGAAAGTGACATACAAAAGCCCTCACAAATGAAGCCACGGTGCCCCGGGTAAGACACCGGGCCATAAAGTTTCAAATTATTGTTCGTTACAAATTTAAAACAAAGGAGTTCATTATTGAGTGACAAAAGTAATAGGTATGAAATCTTTCGCCATCCAATTGCTTGGTCCACCATTGGTCGTTGGGTAGATCCAGCTATCGAACTCAGATTCTTCTGCTTCGTCTTCAATAGCATTTACTCCAGGGTTGGTGATGAACACAGGAGGTCTTCCAATCCTTGCTTTACGCACAGCCCTCTGAGCTTCTGCATGAAACCCAAACCAAATTTGTCAGTCTTCGGAGTGAAATCAGGAAGTCGGCCTCAGTTTGCACACTCACCCTTCTCAACCACAGCCCGGGCATCCTTTAAGGAAGCCATCTTCAAAGGAGACCCTTCTTTAGTTACAGTCTCTGCTGATGCCAATGTCTGAGGCACCTCTTCAAAGTGTTGAAAGGGGGTCTCAATGAACTCCCCATCCACCTCTACGTACCGGAACGAGTTGAGGTGGCTGACCATATATTCTTCTTCCCCTTGAACTGTTATGATCTTCCCTCTGACCGGGTATTTAAGCTTCTGATGTAATGTGGAGGTCACAGCTCCAGCCTTGTGGATCCATGGATGACCCAGCAAACAAGAATAGGATGGACGAATGTCCATCACATAGAAAGTAGAATCAAAAACTTGAGAACCAACCCTGATTGGAATGTCAACTTCCCCATGTACCATCCTTTTCGACTCGTCAAAGGCCCAGACAACAATGTTACTGGGCTTGAGCTCTAAACCCTCATAATCCAACCTGTCTAGGGCCTTCTTGGGTAATACGTTCAACGAAGAACTGGTGTCTACCAACACATGGGCAAGAGTAGTGCCCCTGCATTCAATGGAGACATGCAGGGCGTCGTTATGGTTCTTTCCTTTGGCAGTCAGATCAGCGTCAGAGAAACCCAACCCATTATCAGCAGTCAAGTTGGCCATACAATCGGTAAATTGATCAGCGGACGTTTCTTGTAGCACATGGGTCGTCTTCAAGAAGGAAATCAGGGCCTTGGCATGGGCCTCTAAACACAACAACAGTGATAGCATAGAAATTTTAGAGGGGGTGTGCCCCAACTGTTCAACTACATTGAAATCACTCTTCTTGATAATTTTAAGAATCTCTTCCATCTCTTGCTTGGAAGCTTCAACATTGACGGTCTTCGGTGCCTCCGTCTGGGCAGGCACATCAGTAGCAATCCCTTTGCCCTGAGCGTCAGATGACTCGGTAGCAGGGGTGGAAACAGGAACTTGGTCAGGGAGGGAAACAGGCACACTTGCAGGTGTGATGACAATAGGTCTCTGAATAGCTGGAGGTGCAATATCTGGTGAGAAGAGCCTTCCACTACGAGTGACCTTAGCAGGCCCGGTAATGTTACTGCCACCAGTACTTGTATTGAACTCTTGTTTAACTCCAAGCACATAAACATCTGCCCCATAGTGCCAAGGGACAGCTTTGTCGGATGTATAGGGGAGGGGCCCCGGAACAGTGATGATGATAGGAGCAATCTTCGGAGTAGACATGATTTTGACAGGCTTCTTTGAGGGAGCCTTAGGAGGGTTGTTGAAAATAGTGACAATAGAAACTTCTTCGGTACGGGTAGCAGGAACAACAATCTTTTCGAACAAGATCTCTTTATTATCCATCAGGCTTTGGATACCTGACTTCAACAAAGGACAACCAGCAGGTGAAACAGAACATAGAAGGTAACCTTTACTACATCTTGGAAATAAACCGGCTAGCAACAGGTTCCTTTTGACAGTCAACAACGGAGTAACAATCTCATCCACAGAGGCTACATACGGGTCTTCTTCCACAACATTCACTCCATGCTGAGGCATGGAAGCAGTCACAACATTGGGCCTTTCGGGCGCCTCGAACTGTATTTCTTTAGCATCAATAAGGTCCTGAACCTTATTACTCAGTGCCCAACAATCATCAGTAGTATGCCCCGGGCTGTCAGAGTGATAAGCACAGCGGGCGTTGGGATTATACTTCGGAGATGCGGTGTTTACTACCTTCGGAGCTTCTTTGACAGTTACCAGATTGGTTGACAGCAGTTGCGGCAATATCTGAGATAGGGTCATACTAAGCCGAGTGTACTGCCTTTTGGGTCACTCACCCCTTGGTTGGTTATATTGCTGAGGAGCAGCAGCAGGCTTTGAAATTACCACCGCATTGACAGCTTGGCAGCGTTCCGGTTTGTTCTGTCTCCTTGGACCATAAACAACACTAGCTTCCTTCTTGAAGGGCTTCTTTTCAGTGCTCGAGGAGGCACCCTTCTGTATCTTCCCCGACTTGATACCAGCTTCTATCCTTTCACCAGTCAGAATGAGTTCTGTAAACCCTGCAGAAGAATTACCAATCAGGTGGTTGAAGAATGGACCAGACAGGGTCCCCAAGAACATGTCCACGAGTTCACAGTCAGTCAACGGTGGTTGCACCCTGCCATCCAGGTCTCTCCACTTTTGCGCGTACTCCTTAAAACCTTCACCCATCCCAAGCGACATACCCTGGAGTTGGGTACGCGTGGGAGCAAGGTCGGAATTGTACTGATACTGCTTATAAAATGTAGTAGCCAAGTCCTCCCAGTTTTGAATACTGGCTCCATCCAGCTGATAGAACCATTCGAGTTGAGCCCCTGAAAGGCTATCCTGGAAGAAATGGATCCATAGGTTCTTGTCTGCAGTGTAAGGTTGGATCTTCCTTACATATGATCTGAGATGCAGCTTAGGGCAGGAAGCCCCGTCGTACTTCGCAAAGGCAGGTGCCTTGAACTTGTGTGGGATCACCACCCCAGAAGATAAACCTAGATCTCCAAAATCCAACCCAGGCACGTGTTGAATCTCCATAGCGCTTAGACGGTCCTCCAATTGTTTGTACCTATCCTCAGCAGGAGGGTACTGTTCATCATTGTAGTCTGTCTCATCGTCAGAGACCACAGGACTAGGAACCCTTCCCCCTTGGGGACTATCCTTCCCTACAGAGGAAGTAGCCTGATCAGCCTCATTCTGCAGTGTATTCCTAAACCTATGTCCAGCGTTAAATAGCACAGTCCTCTTCTTCTTCTTCTTCTTCTCCTTCAAGAGCAGAGTCTTCAACTCCTGTTGACCCTGGGCTAAGCTCATGACCAGCTCTTGAAACTGGGCGTTCTGGGCCTTGAGGGCCTTGATAGCTTGTTCAGTAGTAGGTTCAAGATTCATGATGATTGCTGAAATAAACAGCGAAGAAGATTAAGCAACCTGTAGAAAAAGGGTACCTGTTATGCATATGATGCAATGAGATGCGTATGATTTATGTTTTCAAAGACAATCGGGATTCAACTTTGTAGACAAAAAGGAAACACACTTTATTAGATTCAAACTTTAAATTGTTCAACAATTTGCCCTTAGGCATTACAAGAATGAAAATACTGAAAAGGAAATAAAAGTTGTAAAAGAAACATCCAAAGCCCATCAGTGCTCCCATGGCCTCCTCTTCTCAGTACGGATATAGTCATTCAGGATCCGCTCATTCTCCAATTGCTTAGTCAGCTTCTGGATCTTTTGTTCCTGTTCGTTGAACCTTTCCCGATAAGAATCCCGTTCTTCCTGTAGCTGCGCTCAAGACCTCTTTAGTGTATCAATATCAGTGGGTATCTGAGGAGGGAGGACAGCTGGAGGAACCCCGTCTTTATCAGGAAATTCAAGAATGATAGGCCTGACAGCTTCGTATGGCATACCTAACTTCTGAGCACGGATGCGGACCCATCTGTAGTAGGGTTCCATTGGTAGAGAAGTCTTCGATCCCAACTCATGTGGGTCAGCTTTGTGAATTATGTCCCAAGCCTTGATGAATCTACGGCGCAGCTCGTCACTGTCTACCTGAAACTCAAAACTGATGTGAGGCACCAACATCTCATGAGGCCCTGCTCTTCTGGCTCTTCCAAAATGACGGAGAGCTAAACATGGATTATAAGAGATTCCTCCCTGGGTACCGATCAATGGAATATTAGGATATTCTCCGCAATGATCAATAATGGCTACCTCATCCAAACCTATGAGAGTCCAAACGATGTCATTATCAGTGAGAGACATTAACCTATGAGCCCAGCCCCTTCCTTCTTTTTTCTTTAGCACGAACTTAGGGAGGTGCGAAATAAACCACCTCACTAACAAAGGAGCACAACACCACAGAGTTCCCCGTCTTTGGGCAGTACGAGCATAGAGTTGCTGCAGGATATCACCCAAGAGAGTGGGTACAGGGTTCCGAGACATGAAGATCCTTATGGCATTGATATTGACAAAGTTATCAGGATTTGGAAACAATACTAGACCATAGATTAGGAGAGCCAGGATGTCTTCGTACACCCTGAAGTCTAAGTCATTCCAGAAACTGTTAGCTTGACCAATCAGAAACTTAGCCAAAAAGCCCTTAACTCCGCTTCTAGTCACCCAGTTATCCATTACCTCTTTGTTGGTCAAAGGAAGGGCTGCAGCAATCTCCTCAAGCCTAAGAGTCTTCTCCCAACCAGTGAGTGGAGTCTGCTCCAGAACAGGGATACCAAGCAAATCAGAGAATTCTTCCAGGGTAGGGACCAGCTGGAAGTCTTGGAAGGTGAAGCAATGATATAGGGGATCATAGAACTGAGTCAGGACACTCATCAGTTGTTGGTCCCACTTTGAAGTGACTAAACCGAGAAGAGAACCATGCCTCTGGATGAAGGAAGTAATATTTGGAATTCTGTCAACCAACTCTTTAAGCAAATCAGGTGGGTGAACAAAGTTGAGCCGGATAATATTCCTTCGCACAGGCATCATGATGTCCTATAAAACAGAGCAAAGATGAAACCCTCTTGTCTTTGAAATGGGTCAGTCCTTATGCAGGATGCATGCAATGTTATGATGGCATGATGTTATGATAAAGCACACCACAAGTATTCACAAAGGCAAACATGATAAGGCACACAAGTCACACAAGACAGCCCTTAGAGTTTAGGCCAGCATGAAGTTTAGGTACTACCCTATTTCAGTTTCGTTGGTTAAGACCTGTCCTAGAAAATAGTAACCGGGTTCTAGAGGATCTCAGTATCACTGACTACCCTCAATCGGTCATAACTCCAGCATCGCAATCTTTTCTTGCAGCCAGAACCATCGCGAGAGTTTAGCCTCAATGAGTGTAGCATACTGCTACTGTTCTATGGCCAAGTTGGGTCAATTTAGGGTTCTAAGGTCAGTTGGTGCTTAATGACTCCTCAGAAGACCCATATTCTCCTTGTTGCAACACAAGGGATATCAGTACAGACCAAGGTGTCACACCAATGTAGCCACTGCTTCACCCGTGTCAGTCTACGCCGGACAGGTCCCTCACAGCTTATGCTACCTAAAAGGGTATTCCCCAGATCCGGGTTAGGATCTATGAAACTCCGATGCAACCCACAAATATAAAAGCAATCAAGACAAGCAATTGAAAACATAAGAGTGGTCTAATCCTAAGGTACACCTCACTTATTAATTGTCCCCAGCAGAGTCGCCAGTTCTTTGATCGATGGAAATAGAACTGACTGTTTGAAAGTTGGTTCGCGAAATGTCGCGGTAAGCAAGAGTCGCCACCATCTTTTATGTTTTCCAACATGGAAAGGACAAAAGCACAGCAAAATTCCTTTTTTGAGATTTCTCTCGGTTCGGGAGGTAGATTTATAGAAAGGGAAGGTGTTAGCACCCTTTCTATCAGTGGTTATCCACGGGCTCTTAGGTACTTGCTCACTCTATGTTTTCAAAAATTGTTTGCTTTTCAAGTGTTTGTGGGTTTTGAAAAAGTTTCGTTTTGAAAACTTCTAGGTAACTCTTGTATCAGTCCTCAAGAGTGTATGAAGTGTTTGTTTGAAAACTTTTGAAAGTGTAGGTGCGAAAAGATGTTTTTGTTTTTTTTTTAAAAGAGCAAGTACCCATGAGAAATCTACCTACTCTAAGCAATTAGGCTGTGTAAGAGTCCTTTAGACAGTACTATCCCACTATTGAGAAGTAGGTAGCACCGTCGTTGGAGTTGCGGGTCGATTCGATTATTAGGGACAATGTGGTCACCAAAGCAATGATAGGACGCCTTAGCGGTAACCCTAATGTCCTAGATCCTTTTTATCCGAGGCAACCGTTTCGAGGCAACCGGATCTTTAGACAGGAAGGCGACCTCTAAAACACCCTATACTTGACGACCACGTCGAGGCAACCAGTGAGGCGTACCCTAGGAGTGGCATGTGCATGTGTGTTGAATTCAGTTAAGATTATCTTGTACATGTTATTTGTGAGCTACGCTTTGATTTAATTTGTCATACAAGTCTTGCAGGCATATTAACAGTTAAGAGTGCGGAAAATAAATTGCGGAAAGGTAAATCTACGCTATTACGAGGCGCGGGTCTATACATCGCCAAAAACATAACCCGTTTGGAAAATAAATGCGAGAAAAGTAAATAAAGCGATAAAATCCTAATTAACTATTACATTTCCGGAGCAGATACATAAATAATCAAAATAACGAATTAAAATAATATACGCGCGAAAGAATTGAATCGGGGCGTCCTGAGGGTTTTGACCTTTTTTTTTTAGAAAAAATGAGATTTGTCCTTTTTTGCAATTAATGGAATATTAAACCTAATTTACTAATTAATTAATTATTTACAAGAAAAAGTATTTTTGTGGTTTTATGTTTTTAATGAAATAAAATAAAAAAAGAAATTAAAAGTGTTAAAGGAAAAAAAAAACCTAATTCTAGATTTGATTTTATTTAATGTGAAAAAGATTACAATTAACCTAATCAAACAACTAAATTAATTAATGAATTTATTTACAAAAAGTAATTGAAATTAATAAAAATATTTTTTGGCTTTCTGAATTTTATTGTGAAAAATGTTAATTTGTTAATTAATTAAATAATAATAATAATTAAAGAAAAATAAAAGGAAAAAGAAAATGAAAAAAGAATAGTGAACCATGGGTGCTGGGCCAGCAATGGGGTTTGTTTAGAAATCTGAGGCCCATTAAGCCAAGCCTGCGTTGACTTCCTGGATCAAGTGTCTATTGGTTGACTGAGTGCATGGCGAGGATCATCTCTTGGCCTTTGGATGCATGCCTATAGCCACTTGGCATATTGAGCACTGGAGGTATATGGTGAGATGCTTTGGGGAATCTGCATGGGATCATGTTATGAAAAGAACAAACAAATATTATGGGGGACCTGGGATTCGAACCCAGGTCCCAACGTTCAATGCCTGCACGCCTTAGCCACTGAGCCAACTGCTTCAATTGAAATAATAATAATAACTGGTTATTATATTAGTAAATCAACACAATGCCTGGAAAAAATATAAAACACGCTATTTTTTGAAAGGGCGAATGAGAGGGAGACGCGTCAGCGTCTTCTTCCTTTGTCACTGGTTTTTTTACCTGCGGATTTTTATCCGCAGGAGGTTTCATAGATCGCTTCAAAAATCGTCCTCAGGCCATGAAAACGCTACCTGAGACCATGGGCATGTTCGTCTTGGTCCCCTGATCACATTTATACTCATGCTTTGTCCTAATTTCACCTGGAACAAAAATACCTAAAATGCAAAAAGATGAACCCTAGAATCGGGCATCACGATTCAGGGCCTAAAAACGCAATTGGATATTACAGTTATGTTAGAAATCAAGTAAGGAACACAAATATGCCAATGCTTTTGAGAAAAAAAATGCAAGAATGGAGAATTGAGGTTTCATGTTCAGGGGCCTGTTTCTGAAAACTTACAGCGCTGTATGGTGAATCTTAGGACGTGTTAATGGTCGTCTTAGCTTCAGGGGATGGCAAGGAAGAGAGTCACGTGCTCCTTTTTGTCTGAAAATGCTTGCAACACTGTTTTTGGTCTCACACTTTTTCAACAATTTTTCACTTTTGCTTTGGCTGTTTGTGCAATGCTTAGGTCGTGTCTTAGGTTGGTACTGCTTGCTTATGTATGTGTGAACAAAATTAGGTCAGCAGCTGGGCCTTAATCTTGGTGTATTGAAGTCTTGAGATTTTGTTGACCACCATTAAAGGACCTTTCCATATTTGGTTAAAATCTTGGATTTTATGCACAAAAAGGCTTAGCACGAATTTGTGAGCTGGCATATGACATATAAAAGCTATTCAAACCACAAAGATGTTTTTCCATTAATTTTTAGATTTTATTTGAATTATTATGGATTTAAAATGAATTAAATCAATAAAAATTAAATAAAATGGAAAAATAAATGTTTGATCTTGAAATTAAGCATGGGACACGTGGGTGGCATGACAAGACTGAATCAAGTGGAAGAAAGTGGGCCCTTTTGTCAAAAATTGAAGTTTCAAGGATAGTTGACTTTTGCCATTTCACAAAAATTTCCCAACTTCTCCAATGCATATCTTGCTCAATTTTGATCATATGAACATGTTTTTGGACATTTTGGAAAGGTCTTGAAGTCCTCTAACCAATGCCTTTGGTCCCATGTCATTTGGATTTACCAATCTCAAGTTATGGTCTTTGACTTAAAATGCCTTTTTGTTGACTTTTGAAATTGACCTGTAATGTAGAAATTGATAACTTTTTGTGAGAACATTTCTTGGACTTGGAATGTGAAGATGAGTTGTAGGAAATGTCATCCCCTTCAAAATGAGCATTGGATGGGATTTTCTAATGAACCATAAAAAAGTTATGCCTTGGTCAAGTTACAGTTGACTTTTCAACTGTCCAAAAATAGCAACTTTTGCATCTTTGATGATTTTTGAGTCATTCTTGTGGAATCATGATCAAGACTTGATCAAATGATGATTGTGTGCTCAAAATAATATGTTGACCAAAATTTCTGACTTTTGACTGTAAAATGACCATTTTGCCCCTGCAGTTGATTGTGAACCAAATAGGGCTTTTGACTGTGCAACTTGCCTCTGTGAGTCTTGAGACTTGACATGTAGATGCTTGACAATGTGTGTAGGCCTATGGAACTTGATTGGACCATTGAAAACCCCAGATTCATTAAGAGAACCAAAACCCTAATTTTGACTGGCTTATGAGGCATTTGGACTGTGAAACCTTTGAGCAATCTTGGATCATTTGAAGATGATTCTTGACAAACCTTGAAAAATATGGGAGGGCAAATTTTGGGGTACAACAATGGGTGCATAATATTCTATATAACTTTTGATTGTATTTGTTTCTGATATGAACAAAAAAAGGGTCACACAAAAAAGGGTTAGATAAATAAATGATTTTCTACTCAAATAAATATTTAAGAACACAAACCTTAAACCCAAATAATTTTCTGCTCTCGCAATCCATCATAGAGAACTCTTCATGACAAGGACTCTTGCAAATCTTAAAGTGCTTTTATAATGGAAGTTATTTATGTTTCACGCGAATCACCAATGGTAATGTCTTGAGCATTGATAGTCATGAAATGGACGACAAGGATTTGATAAATACCCTCAATTTTAATGCTAAATGTTCCCTTGGTTTTTAGAAAAACCAACAGGTTAGAACATTTAATTTGCAAATAAAAAATACAATTAAAATAGAGGTTCCAATTTTAACGCTAAATGTTCCCTCAATTTTTTTGGAAAACCGACGGGTTGGAACATTTAATTTACAAATAAAAAATACAATTAAAAGAAAGGTTAGAACACCGACGTGACGCACATGCATTAGAATCATATCACTAGAATATTAATGATCATCTATATTCAAGTCGTAACGTCTCTTTTGGATTATCAAGGAGGCTTTTGAGCTATTTAAATGTCTCGTTGTGTATTCAAACATTATTTCAAAGTCTTTTCCTATTTCAACGTCTCATTACTAACTCTCTATGTCTTATTTCCATGTTTCAAAGGCCTATTGTTTCAAAAATGGATGCAAATCTATTGTTCGTTATCAATCAAAACTGTGTATATTTCAATGGTTTTGATCATTTCGAACTAAGGAAAGTTGTTAACAAACAAAGGTTGAATGGTTACTTTCAGATTCTTCATGGCCCCATATACACTAATCTCGTTAAAGAGTTCTTGATGAATGTGTTAGAACATAGTTTGATTCTACAACCCTTGTAAGAGTTTTGATGATAACAAAAGCAAAGGACATTGATGCTCCCTAAAATTATATTTTGTTTTGTAGAGAAGTTCTGATGGAAGAAGATCAGAAGATAAGTTACAAAGTTGTTTCTGCTGAGATTGTAAACATCTCTCAAAAAGTTTTGATGGAAGAAGATTAGAAGATGCGCTAAAACGATGTTTCAATTCTGATTATAAAACTCTTTGAAAGAAGTTTTAACGCTGCAAAACGGATTTCATGGCTCTGATCTCCAAAGTTCTGAAGCAAGCAGCAACGGATACTTCAATGTTCTGAAGCGTTACAAATCAAATATTTCCATTTCAATAGTAACGACTAGAAGGGAACAAGGATCTTAATTTTTGGAAAGCACCTTAATTGTCATTGATCAAGTTTCCAAATGCTCATCCATGCTTTGCCTATTTAAATAAGCCTTGAGGATAAATCATTCACGATTTACACACGCACAACAACGCTGCTATAATCTTTTATCCTCAAATGTTCAACATTCAAATTTTGTGTAAAATATCACTGTCGTGTGATACTGTTTAATTAGAAACACTACTGTACACTTTTCTTGATACATTGTTTAGAGATATTCCTTGGGAAAAACTGGGTTGTGGTTTATACTCAAGAAGACTTTGGTAGTTGTCAAAGTAGTTTTGTAATCAAGATTGATTAGTGGATTAAGACCTCGTTGAGAGAGGCGAAATCACCTTGGCGGGTAGACTGAAGTAGTTTGAGTTCAAATGAACCAGGATAACCAACTTTTTCTTTACTTTCAATTTTAAAAATCACAATTCAAACCCCCATTTCTTGTGTTTTTCCATTCTTCAATTGGTATCAGAGCGCCTGGTTCTGAGTTCAAGCACTTAATCGTGTCAGTAAAATATCCAAGCTAAGGAAAACACCATGGTGGGGCCAAGTCAGAACATCAACAATGACTACTATGGTGGAGAGAATTTTGACTACTGGAAAGACAGAATTGAAAGTTTCTTTCTGGCTCATGACGCTGATCTCTGGGACATGGTAATTGATGGGTACGTGCATCCTGTTAAAAAAAGTGGTTAGAATATTAACAGAAAAAGAATGCCAGATCATCAAAAGCGAGACTTCAGAAATCATCACAAGCCCATAACTATTCTCTTGAGTGTCGTCTCATACTCAGAGTATGAGAAGATCACAAACAGAGAGACAACAAATCACATGTTTGATTCCTTGAGAATGACGCATGAAGGCAACACACAAGTCAAATAAACCAAAGCCCTTGCGCTCATTCCGAAATATGAAGCCTTCAAAATGGAAGAAGATGAAACCATTGAAACAATGTTCTCAAGATTTCAAATTATGGTTGTTGGGATAAAAGTTCTGGACAAAGGGTACTCAACTGCTGATCATGTAAAGAAGATCATCAGAAGTTTACCAAAGAAATGGAGAGCCATGGTCACTCACTGCTCTCAAACTAGCAAAAGATCTGAACAAAATATCTTTAGAAGAACTTGTCAGCTCTCTCAGAAGTCATGAGATAGAGTTAGAAGATGATGAGCCTCAGAAGCAAGGTAAGCCTTTAGCTATTAAATCTAAAAAAAATTATGATTCTAAAGTTTTGCAAGCAATAGAAGAAAACTATGGTGGTTCCTCATCAGAAGAAGACGAATTATCCCTTCTCTCTAAAAGAGTAAATCAGTTGTGGAAGCACATGCAAAGGAAGTTAAGAAATTCCAGAAGAACAAGGAATCAGTCTGAATTATCATCTGGATACAGAAAGTATGAACCAGCTTCTGAATACGGAAAGTCAAGAAACAAAGACATTGTCTGCTATGAACAAGGGCACTACAAAAGCGACTGTCCAAAGCTTTAGAAGGAGAAACCTAAAAAGAAGTTCGTTAAGGAGAAGAAGAAAAGTCTCATGGAAACATGGGATGAATCAGACTCTTCAGAAGCAAACACTGAATCAAAAGATGAAAGAGCCAACATTGCCCTGATGGCCAACATATCAGAAGATAGTGAATCATCTGGATCAAAATCAGATTTAGAGGCAAAACAGGTATTTTCTAACTTTTCTAGATCTCAATTAGAAGAGAGTCTATCAGAAATTCTAGAAAGGTATCAGAAACTTCGAGTCATAAACAAGAACCTGAAAAAGGATCTAGTTTCTAACTCTGAAGAAACAAAGAATCTGAGATTGAAAAACTCTGAGCTAAAAGAAAAAATTTCAAAGCTTGAAAATGAATTACAAAAAACTCAGAAGGAAACTATCTCAGAAGTTCCTAGTAACCCTGATAAGATCATAAAGGAATATGATCATAGCTTTTAGAAATTCCTCGCTAAAAACATATATAGAAGCAAGATGGCTTCAATGATCTATGGAGTTAGCAAAAATGGAAGGAAAGGTATAGGATAAAAATGTAAAGTTTCCCAACCTAATAAAGTTAAGGATATGGTTATTAAACGCACTCCTCTGAATTCTCACTTTACCTATGGGAACACACATGATTTAAAGTATACTAGTAATGATTTCTCTGCTAAACTAAAATTCAAACAGAATTTTGGTAACTCTAACAAACAAGGACCCAAAAAGATATGGGTACCTAAGGATAAAATTGTCTATGTTTTAGATATCTTTGACAGCAAGACTGAAACACCAATCCTGGTACCTGGACTATAGATGCTCTCGACACATGACAGGAAGAAAGCATATATTCCAAAGCCTGAAGCTTAAATCTGGAGGCTATGTAGGTTTCAGAGGCAAACAGAAGGGGAAGATCATTGGCTCTAGAACAATTGGTAACGGTAATCTTCCCTCTATTACTAATGTTCTGTTAGTAGATGGATTAATGCATAACTTGTTATCTATAAGTCAATTAAGTGATAACGGTTATGATATAATCTTTAATCAAAAGTCATGTTAAAGCAGTTAGTTAGAAAGATGGATTTATCCTCTTTAATGGAAAGAGAAAGAACAACATTTAGAAAATAAAACTTTATGAACTGAAAAGTCAGAATGTAAAATGTCTATTGTCTGTTAACAGTGAGAAATGGGTCTGGCACAGAAGATTGGGGCATGTTAGTATGAGAAGAATATCTCAGATTAACAAACTCAATTTGGTCAGAGGACTTCCTAACCTGAAGTTCAGCTCAGATGCTCTGTGTGAAGCATGTCAGAAAGGCAAGTTTTCAAAACCCTCTTTTAAAGCAAAAAAGTTGTTTCTACCTCTAGACCATTAGAACTTCTGTAAATAGATCTATTTGGACCAGTGAAAACTGCATCCATTAGTGGCAAGAAGTATTGATTAGTGATCGTAGATGACTATAGCAGATGTACATAGGTAAAGTTCTTAAGACACAAGGACGAGTCACACTCTGTGTTCTTTGCCTTCTGTAACCAAGTCCAAAATGAAAAAGATCTTAGAATTGTTAAACTCAGAAGTGATCATGGTGGAGAATTTGAAAACAAAAATTTTAAACTATTTTTTAATGAGAATGGCATCTCTCATGATTTCTCTTGTCTTATAACTCCCCAACAAAATGGAGTTATAGAATGAAAGAACAAAACTTTACAAGAAATGGCCAGAACCATGATCAACGAGACTAACATTGCTAAGAACTTCTGGGTAGAAGCAATTAACACAGCGTATTACATTCAGAATAAAATCTCCATAAGACCTATTCTGAATAAGACTCCATATGAACTGTGGAAGAACAGAAATCCCAACATCTCATATTTCCATCCATTTGGATGTATTTGTTTTATTCTTAACACTAAGAACATTTGAACAAGTTTGACTCTAAAGCACAAAAATGTATTATGTTAGGATACTCTAAACGCTCAAGAGGCTACAGAGTATACAATACAGAAAAACAAATTGTAGAAGAGTCAATCAGTGTTAATTTGATGATAAGCTTGGCTCTCAAAAGTCAAAGCAAGATAAATCTTTTGCAGATATAAAAGTCCAATTCACAAGTACTGAAGACATTGCATCAGAAGTTTCTCACAAAGAATCACAGACAACACCAGAAGAAGATATCACAAATATTACAACAACCTTTGAAAAACCTCTCCATAAAAGATAATCCAGAAGAAGCTTAGTTCATCCTGAAGACAAAATTCTAGGAAAGAAAGAAGACCCAGTCAAAACAAGATCCACATTCAGAAATTCTGAAGAATCTCTCATGGGATTAGTGTCTCTGATTGAGCCAACTTCCATTGATGAAGCTCTTCTGGACAATGATTGGATACTTGTAATGTAGGAGGAATTAAACCAATTTACCAGAAACGATGTGTGGGATCTAGTTTCCAAACCAAAAGGGTTCAATATCATTGGAACCAAATGGGTATTCAGAAACAAGCTGAACAAGCAAGGAGAAGTCATCAAAAATAAAGCACGACTGGTTGCACAAGGTTATAGTCGGCAAGAGGGGATAGACTATACAGAAACCTTTGCTCCATTCGCCAGGTTAGAATCTATCAGACTTCTAATTTCTTTTGTTGTAAATAATGGCATCACTCTCTATCAGATGGATGTCAAAAGTGCATTCTAAAATGGATACATTGATGAAGAAGTTTATGTGCACCAACCCCCTGGTTTTGAAAATTCAAAACATCCAGAATATGTTTTTAAACTAAAGAAATCACTATATGGTCTGAAACAAGCTCCCAGAGCTTGGTATGAAAGACTAAGTAGTTTTCTGCTAGAAAATGATTTCACCAGAGGGAAAATGGACATAACCTTATTCTGTAAGCCATTTAAAAATGACATTCTAGTTTGTCAAATTTATGTAGATGATATTATTTTTGGATCTACTAAAGCCTCTCTGGGAAGAGAATTTGCGAAGTCCATGCAGACAGAGTTTGAAATGAGCTTGATGGGAGAACTCAAGTTCTTTCTGGGCATTCAGATCAATCAAACACCAGAAGGAACATACATACAACAAAGCAAATACGTCAAAGAACTTCTGAAGAAATTCGACTTATCAGAATGTAAGCCAGCCAAAACTCCAATGCATCCTACATGCATTCTAGAGAAGGAAGAGGTAAGTAAAAAGGTAGAACATGAGATCTACAGAGGTATGATTGGTTCTCTCTTATATCTTACAGCTTCAAGACCTGATATTCTGTACAGTGTATGTCTATGTTCTAGATTCCAATCAGATCCTAGATAATCTCACTTAATAGTTGTTAAGCAAATTTTCAACTATCTTAAAGGTACTAATAATCTTGGTATGTTTTATAGAAAAACCAATGAATACAAATTAGTAGGGTACTATGATGTTGACTTTGCTGGAGACAGAGTAGAAAGAAAAAGCACTTTTGGAAGCTTCCAGTTTCTGGGAGAAAATCTGATCTCATGGCCCAGAAAGATGCAATCCACAATTGCATTATCAACCGCTGAAGTTGAATATGTAGCAGCAGCTGAATGCAGCACACATATACTCTGGATGAAAAGTCAGCTTGAAGACTTCAATATATTTGAGAGTAACATTCCTATACTCTGTGATAACACTTCTGTAATTTGTTTATCTAGAAATCCTATTTTACATTCTAGGGCTAAGGATATAGAAATAAAACATCACTTTATTATGGACTATATTCATAAAGGAATTCTCTCTTTAAAATTTATTGACACAGACCATCAATGGGCCGATGTCTTCACTAAACCACTTACTAAATATAGGTTTAATTTCATTCTGAAACATCTCAGCATGAAATTATGTCCAGAATAAGAGTTTTATTTATGTATTCTTTAACCTCAGAAGTTTATATTTTTTTTGTGAACATCTGATCAATAATACTTCAGAAGTTAGAAGGACCGTTGCATCAGGATCTATCTAAGAAGATCTGAACAGTTCCCAAACAGTTCATTTCAAAGATAGAAGCATGCAGTTCACATCATCAACATATGTCATGCTCTCACAAGCGTTCTTCTAAGGATGAACATGCGTTCAAATTCTGAAGGGACTAAAGCTTTGATTGGATGCATTGAGACTCATGTTGTATTGGTAACTGTTCTATATCTCTGCGCCATCTCCTATTTCCAGGAATCATTAATGCTATATAATCATTTTTTTTTCTTGCTAATTAAGTTTCCAATTTTCTTATAAATACACCATTCACTTTCACTTTCACTTTTTCACTCTCACTTCTTCTCGCTACTATTTTCTCTCTACTTTTTGTGTGCAAAATTTTCTTTCAAAAACCTTCAACAAGTCTGTGTGAACAATGGCTTCATCTTCAAGCGCTCAAAGCTCTCAATGTGTTCCCGGCTCATCTTCTTCAACAGCAGAAAGATATGAAGAACCGTCAAGAACTCTACTGACTCCCGTTGATTCACTAGAAGTTCTCTGTGAACTCATTATAGACTTTGAAAGTTTGAAGGAAAACGACTATAATCTTACTCCTGATGTTGAATTTCAAGGGTGGACCAAATATTTTGATCGTCTATTGGGTCCAGTTTTTCCAAGATTGGTTAAAGAATTCTGGATTCACGCTACTACATCAAAACATCAAGTTACTTCTTATGTGATGGGGAAGAAGATAGTAATTTCTAAAGATCTTATTGCATGGTTGATAGGGCCATGACGGCGGAGGCATTCGTTGCAGCGACATGGCAGAAAAATACTCTGACCTAACAACAATTTCAAGAGAGATTTTTACTTATGGCCAGCCATCAAATAAAATTAAAGATCTGAAGGACTACTTCATAATTTGGTCAAAGATCATCTTCGGCTGTATCAACCACAAAAAGCCCACAAGCTCTCCTGATTATATCAATATTGACCAACAATTTCTGTTGTACTTCATTACAACCAAGGCAAAGATAAATCTTCCTCATCTACTATTTAATCATCTGAAGACAAGTGTTAAAGAGACTAGAGAAGAAGAAAGGACTAAGATGGAATGGATACCTCTGGGTAAGCTAATATTAGATATTCTGAATTAAAAAAAACTGGTAGAATATCTGACTGAAGCCCAGCAGGTTAGCACTCTGGAAGCATGTGCTAGAAAACCTCTGAATGCGAAGAATCTGAAGAAGATGAAAATCATTGACACCATCAAGAAGGATCCAACTGTTGCAACCAAGGAAGTAATTACAACAAGAAGAGTTCCTCTGAAGGATTTCCCTTTGTTCTCTCAAACAGATGCATCTCCAGAAATTATTGTCAGATATCTGGAAGCTTGCAAAATGGATGGGACTGTTCAGAAGTAAAAATCCTTGATCTACGACCACAGGCTCCAGAGGTTGTTCTCAAGAAATCAAGGAAAAGGAAAGTTGCAGGAGAAGGATCTTCTCATAAGGTTCTAAAAGCTGCTAAAAAGAAAGGTAATCCTTCTTTTATTTCTGTTGTAGAATCAATGCTTTTATCAACATCTGAAACATCCTCCTCCCCAAAACCAACAAAAGACCCTTCACCACAAACCTTTGATGATTTTGATATAGAATTTGACCCCTCACTCACCCTAGAAAACATTCTGGAAGAACCACATTCTACTACATCATATCTTGACCAAAATCAACCAGAACTTGCTCAAGTTCTTTTTTATATTGGTCAATTTGATCCTGTGTTCCAAGACTCCCAACCAGAAAATACAAACTCTCAAGCTCCCAACTCTGAAAATCCAAACTTTCATGCTCCCCAACCAGAAAATCCAAATATTGACTTTGATACCACTTCACCCATTCTTGGAATAACAGAACCTCTCATGGTTCGACAACCTCTCTCAATCCACGACATTCTAGAAATTCCATCTCCTTACCATTCCACTCCACCAAACACACCTCCCTCACCCATTATCATTTCTGATTCTCCCTCTCCTATCAACCCTCCAGAAGATCACCTACGAACTGTAATAGACTTAGAAGCGTTGGATAACCTTGCCTCTAGCTCTCACAAAATTTCTATCCAAAAACCAAAACGAACTATCACCAAGGCAGATGTTGGTAGAAATTTACTGATTTTTGAAACAGAGATAATTGAATGGGTTAACTCTTTGAAGCTAGCCTGCTTAGAAAATCTGAATCCTGCTGCTTCTGATTCTCACTGGAACCAATTTAAAAAATGGCTCAACTTTGAATCCTAGAAACACAAGGAGTTAAGATATGAAATGGCCCAACAAAACTTCTGTGATCAGCTGAATGTTTTCAAGGATCAAGTTTTGTGCCACTGGGAAAAGAAACCTATTCTTCTACTGGATAATGCCCCCTGGGAAGATCGTCAGCCTTCAAAAGTTGATGAACCATGCTCTGATAATCTTCCTCTGGTTATAGTTCAAGACAAAGGAAAAGAAATTGAAGAAGCTATTGAGTCAGAGTCTACCGCGACCTGCTCTGAAAAGGTGGCACCTTCTGCTGATATACCAAAATCACACGAATTCCTCCACCTCAATCTTAGTTTTTGAAATTTTTTTCTGTACTGTGTTCAATCTTTTGTGTTGTTTGCTTATGAATGTGTTTTTGCAATCCTTTTTAATACAACTCTACTTTTATTGCTTAAACGTGTTTATATTGTTTTTTTATTCTTGACAAAAAGGGGGAGAATGTAAGATATTTCTAATAACAGTATCAAGACATAGTCTCAAACATTTTGTATATCATAATTTCTCGTTTCTTGCTCTGAAAGTAAAACAGGAACAAAACTCTGGTAAAGATAGAAGTAGATAAATCAAAAGCTCCATCAAAAGCTCTGATCAGAATAAATTTCAGGGAAGTATTTTTTCTCTATTTGAGTATTCAACTCAAGGGGAGATCTTAAAATACTTTATGTTCTGTCTGTTTTTATTGAAATATCCTAGTTTTTTTCATCATAAAAAAGTAGGAGATTGTTAGAACATAGTTTGATTCTACAACCCTTGTAAGATTTTTGATGATAACAAAATCAAAGAACATTTATGCTCCCTAAAATTATATTCTGTTTTGTAGAGAAGTTCTGATGGAAGAAGATCAAAAGATAAGTTACAAAGTTCTACTGAGATTGTAAACATCTCTCAAAAAATTTGGATGGAAGAAGATCAGAAGATGCGCTAAAATGATGTTTCAACTCTTATTATAAAACTCTTTGAAAGAAGTTCTAACGCTGCAAACGGGATTTCATGGCTCTGATCTCCAAAGTTCTGAAGCAAGCATCAACGAATACTTCAATGTTCTGAAGCGTTACAAATCAAATATTTCCATTTCAAGAGTAACGGTTGGAAGGGAACAAGGATATTTATTTTTGGAAAGCGTCTAATTGTCATTGATCAAGTTTCCAAATGCTCATCCATGCTTCGCCTATTTAAACAAGCCTTAAGGATAAATCGTTCACGCTTTACACACGCACAACAACACTGTTATCATCTTTCATCCTCAAACGTTCAACATTCAAATTTTGTGTAAAACATCACTGTCGTGTGATACTGTTTAATTAGAAACACTACTGTACACTATTATTGATACATTGTTTAGAGATATTCCTTGAGAAAAACCGGGTTGTGGTTTATACTCAAGAAGACTTTGGCAGTTGTAAAAGTAGTTTTATAATCAAGATTGATTAGTGGATTAAGACCTCGTTGAGAGAGGCAAAATCACCTTGGCGGGTGGACTGGAGTAGTTTGAGTTTAAACGAACTAGGATAACCAACTTGTTCTTTACTTTCAGTTTTAAAAATCCAAATTCAAACCCCCCATTTATTGTGTTTTTCCATTCTTCATAATGTCTCTGTTGTGCCAGTTGGTTATGATGAAGTCATCCCGACTTACGTCAATGGCTCTCATTTCTTAATTACTCCACCACTTATTGCTATGAAAATAAATTTTCAAGAGACAGGTAGTTGTGTTGAACATTATGAATTCAACAATGTCTACTCAACCCAACTTCACTGAATTTATGCCAACCAAAATAAGCTCTCTAGTCCTGCTTCTCTAATTCCAATTGCAAAATTTTAGTTTCAAATTCTAGTGGCAAATCTCCACCCAAGAGAGAAAAACCGGAAACGCTTACTTGGTATGACAACCATCTTTTGTTATTCCTCACCTACAACATCAGAGTTCATCTTCTTCTGACCATTTTCAACTTCTTGAAGGAAATGATAAAGACTTCTCAGGAGGAAATGACTTTCCTCATACCTTATGGAAGAGTTATTTCTGAACTTTTCTATAAGTTAGGGATAGTTAGGGGTAATGTTGAAGTTGAGTGGACTGAGATATTTGAATTTCTTAAGTAGTTTTCTTTGTTGTGTTGTTTTTTTATTATCAATGAAATATTCTTGTTTATTGATAACAAAGCTTTTGAGCATTACTAATTAATAAAAAAAAACATGGCATCTGGAAAAGACGTTAAGTGATAAATCATTGAAAAAAGTTTTAAATGCGGCAGCAGGTATTCGAAGCCAGGTTTTTTATAGCTATATTACCTCGGTTCTCAAGAAAATTGAGATAACATGTTTATTATTTTCTTATGGATAAAAAAAGCGTTAATTTATAGTTTTGTTACCTCAGTTTTTATAACGCTGACGTAACATGTTGTTTATCTTATTAAAAAAATAAAACATTGTGCTCCCAGGACATATCCTCTCGGTTTTTAGCATGTTGGAGATGAAAGTTCCGTCAAAAAAAGTGTTATTCATTGTAGTGCATGTTCATGGAGAGAAGACTAACTGTTTTAATCTACACTTGGGAAGGAAGCTTATCCATTTCACTCTCAACAAGTTATTAGAGAAAAAACACAAATACCCCTATCATTCGTCTTGTAATATTTTGATTGAAGGTCAACTATTATTTCGTTGTATAAGAGGTTTCGCGAGTCTTTCATACTAAAATCTCTCAAGTGTTCATGGAAATTCTCAAGATCAAATCTTGGCGACATGACTAAGTCATTTTTGACTAAATATGTATTATCTCCCTATTCTCTTTCTTCCCTTAACTTTTTAATTTCTGCACTTTAATTTACAATATTTACTTTTCACTACTTAGACTTAGAAAATGTTTCGATACTCTGATTTAACTTGCCGAAAGTTTTCAAAACCATGTTTTTCTAAACTACATAATTCACCCCCTTTTGTGTATGAAGTCTCAAGTTCAACAAAATAGTGTTGGTTGTGGAAACTACGGTGGAGCGAAGCTTCTAATGATGCACTACATCAATGTGACATCATGGATTGAATATTGCATTCATGGTGGTTCTTGAACCAGACATATCAGTCTTGATGTGATGCTATTAATCAGTGTTTTCTATCTCCGATACGGTGGACCTTAAAGGGTACCTGCATGGTTAACACTCCAACGCACAAGTCAGTTTAGGGTTCAAGATAGTGGTAGTGAAAGTGGAGATTAGAGATTCTGTACCTAATAACACTTTAAGAAGGTATTTATACTTTGGACCTGACGAAGTATGTTAGATAATGGGTCTCTTTCTATTTGAGCCTTTGGTCGGTGTAGAGCAATGGATCTCGGGTCTTTGGCTGGAACTAAATAGAAAGAACCTAATATTTAAAAAGACGCTTATGGAAATTCAATTTCCTTTGTGAAACCCATTCTTCCCATAGAACAAGAAGAAACAAGACATTGTAGGTGTGACTCCCATGTAACCACAAAGAATTTCAAACCCCCTTTCAAATGCCTAAGTATTTAGGGAGAGATATGAGGAGGTGATGCTAACTATTTTGAGAACATTGGCCTCAAAAGATCATTTTTGGTTGTCGCCATAGTCGAGATCGAGATTTTTTAGTAAGATCGTACTAAAGTAGTGTTGGGCATTTTTTTTATTTGGGCTATCTAACTGGGTCGGGTTTTTTTTAGTGAAAAACCGATTTTTGTTCAACTTAGATTCTCCCTCTCCTAACCCTAAAACAAAATAGAAACGACGCTCCCTCTCCTTCCTTTAACAAAACCTTCTGGTCCTCATCCTTTCCCCATCTTAATTTCTCCTAAACTTCAATTGTTCTCCCTCTTCCTTCCCTATCCTGATTTCGCCCTGCTCCTCTATTTTCTCCTTCTATTTTGTTTTCGCCGAAAACATCAAACTTCTTCTGTTATTCAATTTTATCCACCTATCCTATCATTTTTTTGATTTCTCAACACTAGTTTCTTCCATATTTAATGGCTTTAAACATACGGTCGCAAAATGTTTCATCAACTGCTTCTGCTCCTACTTTTGCAAAAAATTCTCTTGGAATGAAAAGTGACCCAGCTTGGGAATACTGTGTTTTAATTGATTCAGTTTCAAGAAAAGTGAAGTGTAAATTCTGTGAGGGTGAATTTATAGGAGTTGTTTATGTTTGAAGCATCATTTGGCCAGAACCAAAAAAATAATGTTAAGTCGTATTTAACTGTTCCATATGACATCAAGAAAACAATGTTGGATAAGGTTTACAAATTACAAAATAACTTGCTGCAAAAGTCACAAGATATTAACATTGAAGGTGATAATGTTGCTGCCAATAATGATCTTGAAGTTGCTGATTGTTCGAGTGGTAAAAGGAAATGTCATGTGGAGATAACACCTAAGGATATGTTCAAAAGAGGAATCACCAGTACACTAAAATAGATCATAATCAACGATAAATTTAAGCAGAATTTGCAGGATGAAGCATGTAAGGATATTTCTATTTTTTTATACAATAATTATATTCCATTTAGTGTTGCAAGGTCTGGAGAGTTTAAAACAATGTTTGAATCTGATATAAAACATGGTATATGATTTAAGCCACCAACATATCATTAGATTAGAGTGAAGTATTTAGATTATTATTATTATTATGGTCAGATTAAAAAAGATTTAGAGGGGCATATCGTTGTTTGGAGGAAGTTAGGATGCACCATGATGACGAATGGTTAGACCGATATGAGGAGAACGATTATACTAAACTTTTTTGGTGAATAGTCCCAAAGGAACTATTTTTTTGAAGTATGTTGATGCATCTGATATAACTAAGACAGCTGATAAAATATTTTAGATGATAAATGATATTGTTGAAGAGGTTAGGGAAGAAAAAATTGTTCAGGCTATTACCGACAATGCTGCCAATTACAAAGTTGCAGGGGAATTGTTGATGGAAAAGAGAACAAAGTTGTATTGGACATTGTGTGCTGCTCATTGCATTGACTTGATGTTGAAAGATTTTGAGAAGAAAATCCCTCTCCACAGAGATACAATTGCCAGGGGTAAAAAGATCACAACTTATATTTATGCAAGAGCAGATCTTATTTCTTTGTTTCATAAGTTTACTAATAACGCTGATTCGATTTGACTTGTAATGAATCATTTTGTCACTTCTTATTTACCATTGGGATGTTTGAATGACCATCGAGGTGAACTAATTAATGTGTTCAATTCGAAAGAGTGGAAGACTAGCAAAATTTCAAAGAGTAAAGATGTAATCATTGTGGAAGAGATTTTGTTGGATAAGTTGTTTTAGAAGAACATTTTGAATTGTATGAGGGGTGCTTTCCCACTTGTTAGAGTGTTGTGTATGGTGGACTCCGATGAGAAGCCATCCATGGGGTTTATTTATAAAGAAATGAATCATGCAAAAGAGAAGATTCGGTCAATCTTTAATGAGATTGCTAAGAAGAAATTATCTTCCACTTTAATTTTTGCTTTATAATCATACACCTTGTTTGAGTAGTAATTCAATTATTCTGACTTTTTAGCTACAATCCCCTTTGGAAGATAATTGATCAAAGATGGGATAAACAACTTCATAGGGCATTATATATTGCATGCCTTTATTTGAACCCAATCTTGTGTTATGCTATGGGATTCACTATTGATAATGAAGTTACAAATGACATGTATGAATGTGTGGCTAGAATGGTGGAATATCCAGAACAAAGAGGCATGATTGATCTTTAACTTGAGGATTTCAAAGGCAAAGTTGGATCTTTTGGTAGTGAATTTGCTACATTTGTACTCCAAACTAAAATATCAATACAATGGTGGGATTCTTATAGAGGCGATCATCCTGAATTGTAGTGATTTGCTTTGAGAGTTCTTAGTTTGACGTGTAGCCCATTTGGATGTGAAAGGATCTGGCGTGCTTTTGAAAGAATAAGTTTTTAAATTTATTGAACAATTGTAATATAAATATCTATTATATTTTAATCATTTATGTTATATAATCATCTAGGTTCATACTAAGAAGAGGAATCACTTAAAAAAACACACGATGAGTAAGGTAGTTTTTATGATGATTAATTCAAAATTGGAGAAAAAGAATAAGAGAAAGAGTGCTAACTATAAAGTTTCAGACTGTTCAAAAAATCTATGAACTAAAGTTAAAATCTATAAACTGAACCACTAATTGAATTGAAGTGAAGTTAAAATAATTAAATCATTATATTTAATTAGTGAACCAAACCACTATTTTATTAACCGTTCTAGAACCGAACCAAATTAAAATTAACCAAACATTAATTAAAACTGAACCATTAATTTTTAGACATGAAAATTTGAAAACTGAATGTTGAAAACCAAAACATAAAAATTGAAAATTGAACGTTGAAAACCAAAACATGAAAATTGAAAATTGAACTCTGTTGAAAACCAAATCGTTGAAGGGTGGGGAAGAGTTTTGTAATTGATCTTTTTGTGTAAGGTTAATACTAAATGGTTGTTTGTTGATGTTGTTATAGAGCAGGAATTGAGATTTCTAAGATTGAAGTTCAATTTGAGAATTTTTCACTGAGTATATCTAGTGACATAAGATTTGTGATATTGTTTATTTGAGAGATTTTATTAAAACAACTTATGATTTTTTATAAGTTTTTTAAATTTATATTTATAAATTCTTTAAGATAATTTATGAAAACAATTTTGCAATACATATAAAAATTATTTAAATTTATTTTATTTGTTTTCTATCTTGTACAAGTTTAGCTTATTGATAAGTGTTTATTTTTATAAGTATGTGTTATAAATTATAAATAAATTATTTAACCAAACGATCCTAAATATTATAAATATATAATAGTTGAATAATTGTGATTTTTTTAATGAGTTTGAGATTTTGAATTAATTTATGATTTTGATTTTGAATATAGATAAAAAAGTTTTTTTAAGTTAAAAAATTATGTAAAACGGTGCAATCTAAAATGAACCATCATTTAAATGGTTTAGCGTGAACCATAACTATTAACCATTGGATCTTGTATAATATCAAATTTTATAGTGCACCTCTCCACACTAAATTACTTTTTATTCTCTTTCATCTTCTTGCTCTACCGTTTGTTCAAAATTCTCTTATTAACAGGAAGATAATTTTTATTTTTCATTCTGATCAAGTCTACCAATAAAACAAACACACTTCATAAACCTAAACCTAAAGAAACAATTTAAAAAAACAATCATAATTTCATTCATGATGAAGATGTGAAAGGGAGAACTGATGAATTGTTCTGATATAGAAATTTAGAGAACCATTTTTATGAGAAATATCAATTCAAGTTAATAATTTATTGGAAAACCGATGGTCCAAAAGCTAACTCAAAATCAAATAACTGATGTCGTAAACTGTGGTCGCCGTATTTCTGGTCATATTCTCAAAAAGAGCATATTTTTTTAAAACAAAAAAAATGGTGAGTTGCAAGGAAAAATGCCAAAAAAGAAAGGCACTTCTGTGCTGGTTCGATGGCGATTAAAGGAGCACCGCCGTGCCGGTTTGAGAATCCCGAAAATTATTGTTGAAATTTTGTTACAGTTCTAACTGATTTGGTTCCACCACTCTAAATTCAAGGTTGGTAACATGCTATCTTACAACTTCTAACTGATTTGATCTTCCTTTTTCTCTTCAGTAATATTTTTATTTAACAGTTAAATGTGATAACAAGTTGATTTAGATTTGCTTAAATTTTAAAGCTTTTATAGTTTAAATTTTTCTAGAATTAGGGTTGAGGCAAAACACTTATTATTGAGATTTTTTATCACAAGAATTTGCGATGGAGAGTAAACTAGAGAGAAAAGGGCCGCCGTGATTGTATTAGAGAAATAGAGATAGCAAACAAGCATTTTGTTGAGAGAGAAAAACATGATATAGGTGTAATTCAGTGTGGTACTTCCTATTAAAATCATATATGTTTTCTTAATCCATCGCTCCTTAATTGATGTGTACAATAGTTCACCACTGAGGGATTTACTTACACCATCACCTTAGAAGCGACCGTGTAAAACAATATATTAAAAAAATATTATAAAAAAAATACTAAAAATAAATTTAAATAGCTTTTTTATTAAAAACAAATTCAAAATCAAATATAATGGATCGGTTCTTTAACAAATTGTACGGTTTGGAAAATTTGTCTTCTGATGGTTTGGTATGATTCAGAATTTCGAACCGTTATACCAAACCAAACCTTTTGATTCAGTTCGCTTCTAGAAAAATTAAAACGGTTCGGTATAGTTCGGATGACCTTATATAATGGTTCGGTTCAGTTTTCAAACAGATCTGAACTATGAACAACTCTAATGAGGTTTATGAAATTGATTGTAAAAATGAAGGGGATGAATGGATCGCGAATGTGGAGGATAATTAAGATGATGAAGATATTACACTTGATGTTGGAGAAGATGCTAGTGGTATTATTGATGATGATTTAGATGTTTCTTCCATTGTTGAAGATGATGCCATTGAAATGGAAGAGAATGAGAATGGGGATGGTGATTTATAGGACTATCATGATATAGGAATTCATAATATCTTAGATGATTAGACTTATTTGTTATATTTATGTTTTGAGTTATTTATTTTGAATTTGATCTTTTGAACTTATTAAATTATGGGATGATGGTTATGAATTATTAATTAAATTAATTGAATTTTGTGATTTATAAATTATTTTGTTCATGTATTATAATTTTCATGTTTTTGTTCATGTGAATTTACTATTTTATCTCTCTGTAAGATCTCAAGTGTCGTGCTATGATCCTAATTTTATGGTTTTTCACATACTGTCTGATCCTAGTTAAAATCCCGTAGTTGACTACTTTGACTCTAACATGATATCTTCTACATTTCCTTTATAAAATATCTTCAAGTCGTCCCCAAATATATTTATCCTTATTTTGTTAGTAAACTAGTAAGAAATTTGTGTTGTCGCACGGGTCCCGTCCGGATTTCATATTACATGCATCTAATTATGATTTATATATATATATATATATATATATATATATATATATATATATATATATATATATATATATATATATATATATATATATATATATATATATATATATATATATATATATATATCAAAAGTAATATAATTCAACTAAAATTCAGTCAATTTTAAACCAACGAGTACATTAAAAAAATGAGTTAACATTGTTGCCACTAATAATACATATAAAATTTTCAGCTTTTAAAGTCCAGATGTAAGCATTTCTGTAGTACAAATTTCATAGTTGAACTTCAGATATGAGTGAACCAGCCAATAACAACAACCGACAGCATATATCTGCATGGAGAAATCAAATAAGATATTAATGATTCAAGTTTTTTAAAAAAATACAATGTATTAGGTGATTGAACTTACCAACTAACAAAGTGATTGGAAAACCTCCTTGTATACAATATTTGTAGTGGTAGAAGAAGGTGTATTCTCGTTGTCATGTATTAGGATTTTAAGACCATTTTTGGTTGTAACTCTTGAAATTGCAACATATAATTGTCCATGACTAAAAGCAGGAGTAGGCAAATACAATCCGACACTATCAAGCGATTGACCTTGGGATTTATTAATTGTCATTACATAAGAGACAATGATCGGAAATCATCTCCTAATCAACTTAAATGACCATGGTAACTCAGAAGGTGACATAGACATCCGAGGAATGTAAAAGATGTTACCTATGTTCTTTCCAGACATAAATTTTGCCTCAATTGCGTGATTTGATAATCTTGTAACAATTACTTGTTCCATTGCACAATCCATTAGTTTGGTCCAAATTTCTCATTAGCATAATTGGTGTACCAACCTTCAATTTAATCCTATGATTTGGTAGACCTGATGTTCTTAGTTTACTAAGAAATTTTAGAGTTAGAACTTCATACGCTTCAGTATAACTTGTATCAGTTCTATCAATTGAATCGAAACTCAAATACTCTTTCTCTTCTCCTAAAAAATGCAATAACACGAAAATATTAATACATTAGTAAAGTCAACGTGATGCACTGATTTGTTGTATGTATATATAGAATAAAACTAATGTTATTTTACCCGGTATCAGGTCCAATACATAATGATTGATTTTTTCCAAAACTTCAATGGTTGAGGCAATAATTGTTTTTCCTTGTAAATATGTATTGAAAAATTTCCAACAAATTGGGATATGTGCTTTCAACTATAGCTTTTATAGGATTCTCAAAATTGGATATTAATAGTTCTTGAGGAATTTCTATATTAGTCAATCCCTCATTTGGTTCATATATCTTACCATCCCCAACATCTAATATCCACTTAGAGAATTCTGCTAGTTCATTAGAACTTATATTATCTCTGTCCTGCTGAAGTCTCATTTTTTTTTGTTAGTGTTAAAACCTGACAATAGTCACATACATAAGATGAGAATATGGATGCATGAAAAATATCAAAATGCCCTTCTCTTGGAACAACTGGAAGAATTTATCGTAAATCTTGTCTAAAAACAACAACTTTTCCACCAAAAATTATATTCGCAAGACCCTTTTTGCTCATAACATCTTTAAGAGTCTTATCCAATGCCTCGAAGCAGTTCTTATGAGTCATAGGTGCTTCATCCCATATTATGGCATCAATTGCTTCAAATAATTGTGAATTTTCTATGTCTTTGTCAATATTACAAGTAAAGTTGTCAAGTGTTGGCACATGTATTTTGAACTTTGAATGGAAAGTTCTTCCACCTGGCAATAATAACGAAGCTATGTCACTTGAAGCAACAGTAAGAACAATTTTTTCTCCGAACGAAGTGCACTTGATAGTGTTCTCCACATGAAAGTTTTACAGATCCCTCCATAACCAAGTAAAAAAACAGCCCATTTGTTTGTTGACAACTTCCATGATTTGACCAAAGATTGAACGTTGTTCATCTATACATTATAATGTAAACATTTATTAGTCTATCACAAAAAAAAAATAGTTTCATGTTACAGTATCATAATACAAAGATGCACAATCACCTATTAGGGCGATAAACAAATTATGGAAATTTTCTCATTCAGTGTCGGTATTGTAATAATGTTCGACATAAATCAATTTATTGCCCACGTGTCGTGTGACATACGAATCTGGATAAGACATATCTTTAAATTCATTCAAACTTATTTGATTAGATTGCAACATATTTTCAATCTCAATTAGTGTTAAAATTTTCAACTCAGTGGTTAACAACTACATATCTATAAAAAAATATACAAATTAACAATTCATATACACCTGCATGAGCATAACATACAAACTACAGATGTAAACAGAAGGGGACAATTTATAGAAGTCGTGATCATTTTATTCATACATGTAGGAATAACATGAAATTTATACAGGAGCAAGAGATTAAGTTTTATTGTAAATACAATAACAAATTCAGTTGCAAATTTATGCACAGCATCAACATAATAACATGAAATTCATAATGTAGGAATAACATGAGATTCATAATGTAGGAATAACATGAAACTTATATAGGAGCATGAAATTAAGTTTTATTGTAAATACAACAGCATATTAAGTTGCCATTTTATACACAGCATTAGCATAATATTATGGTAATACTAACGCACTATTACATTTATACTGCAGCATCAATGCATGTTTGAGTTGTATATTGGGAAATTGTTATGGTGCATATATAGATGATGTACTTTATTAGAAATGTATACAACGGTTCCAAATATAAGTACAACATCAACATGGTTTTTTATCATTAAATACGGGAGGATTTTGTATGCATGAGACCGGAGATATATAAGTGTAATATCAATAATAACTCATCTGATATTGCTATTTATGTTAATGTATTTAAAAATATTAAATAAATGTAATTTACCTCTTCTATTGGTCGCTTGTCTTTGTTGATAAAGAATATCATCAGATAAAATTATCCAAATTTTTTCCCAAACATGTCGTGGTTTGTTAATTATACCACATAGTAGCATAGTGACAAATAACTTTCTCAAAAAATATCTGGAACCCCAATCCTTCGTCTCAATTATGGATGCAACATATTCCTTGTCATCATTAAGAAATCTCATTTCGAAGCATGCATCTCTAAAATTGTCTCGAACGATTCCACCCACCTTTTTTATATCCTCATAGCAAGTTGGTCCCTTGACAATTGTCAGTATCATTCTAAGGTAATACAGCTCACAGGTACTTGGAGGAACCCAAATTAGTCTTCTAATGGTACAACCCTTTTATGTGGCTTCCATCGTCGGTATCATTTATCATAAACAAACTTGGAAAGAAAACAAGAGTATGTCAAATTCCTTGCCTCTGCATATGTCTTGTTTGCTTCCATCCAAGTTGTAAACATTGATTCTTTCAGACTTGGTTTATTAAGCACTTCATCTATCAGTTCATAGTCAGTATAGTAAACTGAATTGCCACCCTTAAGATGAAAATACAACCTTTCAACTGTAGAAGGTCTCCCATGAATAGGAAATAAAAAGATCTACCAACATGTTTCACTTGGTGAGACATATCTACAATCAAGATATTGCTTGATTTCATCGATATTTCTAACAACAGAAGTTCCGTCTGTGTCACTTTCAACAACAACTGTAGTTATTATGTCATACCCCTTGTTATATACTTGAATAAGTACTTAACCGAAGTGCTTTGATTACGCCACTCCATATTTATGTGAGCCTGGAATTTGTTCAACAGATATGGATTATAAGGAACGACAAATCTATTATCCAGAACAACGTTTTTTTTCACCAATGTTTTCCACTTTCCCTTCTTCTGTACGTGGGATATCCTTCCTGATCAACAATGGTTTAAGGCTAATATTTTTTGGGAAAGAATTTAGAGCTCTTACCATTTTTCATGCAAGGTAAAGACTTGTTTGCTAAACCACATGGCCCATGAATCATACGTGTCTTAACTAAATGATACAATTGCCTATCATCTTCTTCGGTTGGTATCTCTGCTGAAATGATTTTGTTTATGTCAACTGGAGTGGGGTACTTGCTCGACGGATGCATGAAAAGCAGAATATGTGCATGTGGTAAATCTCTTTTTTGGAACTCAATTGTGTATATATCTGAAATAAGTGATATTAGTAACAAAAGATGAATATAAAAGTTTTTATATAGTTAAAGAAACAGATAGAGAAGTAAAATCATTTGTATTTAATATAACTTACACGCAACCACTCTGCCTAAGACACGATTCTTTGTTAATCACACAACAACTCATCTAACTTTATTTTAAACACTCTTGAGATGATATCTAGACGATCTTGAGGTTACAAATCCATTTTGTTAAGAAACCTTTGAACTTCAGGACAATTAGGATTGCAAGTAAAAGTGATAAAAAGATCCGGAAACCCAATATGGCTACAATTTGCCATCCCATCAAAGTATAGTTATTTCATATATCTCCGACTTCCAACATAAGTTGACGGCAAGACCACTCTTTTATCTTTGTTTTCTCCTTGAGTGTTTGATTGTTGTTCTAATCCAGTAAAATTGTAGTGCTTAGAAACTCTAAGTTTTTTCTGATGCTTGCAGATATAATTCAATCTTTGCGAATCTATCATTGTAAATCCATCAACCAAAAATTGCTGGAACAACCTTCTTAACCTCAAAAGTGTATGTGCTTTGGTATGACTGGTTTAAATCCTAAAGTTAAGCCATTCTCTAATAGTAAGTTTATTCATCTTGCCTTTTTTCTTTGCATTTGTTTCCCTGTGTAGCACACCAAGTCTAAAACCATCTTCCCCATATGGAAACAAAAGTGGATACTGTAACACAAGATAACTTAGATGAAATTCACTTATTCTTTTCAGCCTATCACTTTGTCTCTCAAGGATAATATCCCTTTTAGAACCTGTATCAACATCATCAATGATAAGTGCGGCAACCTTAGAGACAGTAAGTTGGTTCTAAATTCTCCCATCTTTTGATCTATCAGCTATTAACTTCAGTTTGAGGTCAGGTACATGACAATCCTTTAGCCTATCTGCTTCCATTCTAAAAGATTTATCATGTATGTTAAACTCGTCAAGCATAAGTTTTAACCTACTAACAGTTTCTGGTATTATATTGGGATTGTTACTGCAATAAAAATGAAATAGTTAGTATGCATGACAAAGAAAATAAGGGGATGTCATAATATAAACAAACTAAAACAGAACAAAAACAATGTAAGTAGGCTAAGTAATATCCGAATGATTACCCTATTGCAGTAATTCTATGTTGAATCTCATTGTCAGTGTCGTAAATATATAATTAAGCAAATTTTGGTGTTTGTCCATTCAAAGGCTTCATGCTCCCAATTCTATGGCAAGACTGCCCTTGAATTCTTAAGTTAGGTGGGCCTCTTTCCGTATTGAATTTGTTGTCAAACTTCATTCCAAGAGACGTAAAGACAAACATTATGTTGTATAATCTGCAGTTCTACTGATAATTTCTATAATCTTGATCGTTGTTATTCGACAAAAGATGCTTGAGTAACACTGATGGTGTTTTCAAAAGTGGCAACACAACTATACCATTTCCACAATATAATTGGAACTTAGGAACTGCACTATATTTATGTTTGTCAGTCTTCTCTTGATACTACATAAGTGCTCTACAATGCGTGCATTCAATGGATGGATCCCCAATATCACCATAACCTATTTAAAGCAAACAAAATAGTGAAATATAGTATTATAACCAATAATACACACATAACTAACATCAAGTTTACATGTTATATGTCTGCCAAGTGAAACTTCATGAATAAATTAATCACTTGTTACAATGATACATACCAGCATTCATACAATTCAGCAGTGTAAAATTTGTATCATGGTCTTCTTTTTCATCAAAACTTGAACTTGTAGTCAAGATTTTCATTTATGAATTTGCACGAAATATCGCTAAGTGATTCATCAGTTGAATCTTCTTCATATGATTTATCACCTACAAACACTTATATTAGTAGGTAAATTGTTTGTGGATGAAGAGACACGTCCATGATCAAGGTTTGAAAAAGTATTGAATACATTGGCAGTCATAGAATTAATGACAACAACATTCATCTATTTTTAGATGAACAGACAGATCCACTTGGCTGTGAGGAGGTTATATATATGCATTCTTGTACTTTTGATTAGGCAGCGAGGAGGTTATACTAGTTAGAGGTGAATTTGAATTGAAACTGATCGGAGAATTGAACAAAACATGACCACTAGTGTTGTTGAAAATATTGTAATGATGTTTGTCTGTTTGTGAAATCTTTTGCTGAATAATTGTCTTCCTTCTCTATCGTGTTGACACATCAATTTGTTTTGGGGACATGGTTTCAAGAGTAATGGTTGATTTGTAGCTGGATGATGTAGAGGTTAGTGTTGTGAGATTAGACATTGATGAAGAAGCATAATGTTTATTCTTCAAACTAAAATGCTTTAAGATATTGGATGACACAATATGATTAACACCCACGTTCAATATTTTTGCAGATGAAAGAACAGTTCTATTTGTTTTTGCACTTAAATTTTTGTTTCTCTCATTCATCACCGCAGAAATGATATTAGATGGTGGAGTTCTGACAGGAATTCTGAATGGAGGATCGTACATATTAGAAGATATGTTTTTGTTCATTCCATTTTCATCAACTTTGTTCCTTTTAGATATTCTTTGTTTAAGAAGTTGCTTCCTTTTGCGTCTTGCCAATACTGCAATATTTTTCCTGTCAAAACTATGGTTGTTCATAGTATATAGAAAACTCAGTTGAGAAGCAACTTGTAAGTCTAATATAACTTGTAATTCGAACAACCTTGACTATAATGGACCTATATGTGTTTAATTTTCGTTCCTTTTCGTATATGAATGTTTGATAGCTTCTGCTATTGGCTAAGTGCAATATTGAAATTATGACTTACAATAATATATATTACAGTTAAGATAATTTTTAATGAGGTATATCACCAAAGTTATATCTAATTAATTATAAGAGTATGTCGTGCATTAATGATTTTTACTTTTTATTTGCAGAAGCTATCAGTAAAAGTAACAAATTAATTATGGCATCAACACATACATCGTATATGTATGTTTAGCAGTAAGATTCTTTATAATGGGTTTTATTAGTATATATCATAATAGATATAATAATGATTATACAAACCCAATGCACTTAAACACATTAAAAAGTATTATAAACTGTAATGTTATAAAAAAGTCATAAAGTGGAGTTATTATTAGTTACCAACGTGTAATAACTCTTATGTTGGAAACTTAGATGAATGGAAATATTGTTGCAGTAAACATAAAGGGTTGTAAGTTGCAATGGATGACACGTTCTATCAAGCAATATCAGAGTTATTGTCTAAATATTTTCATCATTATTAGGTTTTGTAACATTAAATCAAGTAAATATTTTTAACCATTTTGAGAAGTAACTTATGCATGTCTGTTTTTGTATTTATACGAAGAGTTACATAGCTTAGTTTTTCTTTCTATCCAACTGGTTTAATAACATTGTAAAAAACATCTAAATATCTTTGAGATAGTCAAAGAAACTTGAAGTTGTCTTTTCTAACATTGAAATGGAAAGTGGCATATTATAAAGTCCAAGTTTCATTTATTTAAGCTTTAATATGATTGCATGTAATTTCTTGAAGTAGTTTTATACTCATTATTGATGTTTATTACTGTACAGATTTGTGCCACTTGATCAACTTTATGGAATGCTTGCAAACATTAAGGATGAACCAAAAACTCTTACTGAGCATGTTCTAGCCAAAGATATGTATCCGGAGATTAATACCATCGTTACCAAATCTACAGTTGATGAAGAAAACCAAGTTTTTATTAGAGGGTAATTTAGTATTTGTCAT